>VDFB02271358.1:231018833-231222372 GCA_007258455.2 Sequoia sempervirens
AGATATCCAAAAATTGGATTCCCACACATTCCTCCAATAATAGAAAATCCTTTCGAATTTGTATATACATCAATTCCAAGGTGTCATTTTTAGAGTAGATTCATTTTGATTGCGATTAAATTTTAGCTTTTACATTGCTTGATTAACTACTGAAAGAATTTTTTTTAGGATTAAATAATAGAATAGGTTTTAGATTTATTCTTAGCATAGGATTTGGATTTTATTTTAAGAATTGTTTTTAAAATAATTGATCAATGTTTCAAATATCTTAATACAAAGATCTTTCTTTTTTTTCATTTTTCATTCATAAATTACCAAATAATTAATGAAGATCGTATTCACATGTCCAAAATATTTGAGGAGAATTTTAATAATTAAACATTAAAAATATTAAAATTTGAAAAATATATAGATGTATTTATTTATTAGTCCTTTTATTTGTTAAAGGAGAACAAAAGAATAAGCATTATTAAATATTTTCTAATTTAAAAAGTGAAATATTTTCTTATTTGTGTGGATTGTTAATTTTTTTTAAACACACTTTTTCATTACTATTTTCAACCACTATTATAAAAGATATCAGAAAGACACATTCATCATACAATAGATTTTTTTTTAAAAAATGATTATCATAATGTTTTACTTGTAAGGTAGGCATGAGGGAGTCATACCCCATAAAATTATTTGTAAGTAAATAATGATAATGTGCATGGCCAAATAGGGGTGTATATCCTATTACTAAACCACTTGGGAAAATAATCTACAAATAAACTATCAATGTGGATCTAACCATCTCATCTTAATATTGGTAAACAATATCAAAATCTAGATTTTTTCTTGCTTTGAGGTTGATCTTAATGTCATTTAGTGTGCAGACTATTAGGAACTAGATGAAGAATAAAAATAGAAACATAAATCAAACATGTAACATGAACACAATCACAACATAGTGATTTACCCTGGAAAACCCCAAACTGGGGAAAAACCAGCAATGAAGATCTTCATATTAACCCTCAACCCCAACTGGGCTAAGCCTGGAGGCTTCAAATAGCCACCCATACAATGGAGTCACCAAGCCATTATATAGAATTCCATACATGCAAAACCATGGGCTCAAAACCACTTGTGGTTAATCCACTAACTCTAACCCAAGAGCTAGTTTAACCCAACACAGACTTTGTAGGCGAGGACTTCTTCCTCTTAACTTCTATCCAACCTTGTTCAAACTAGGAATATCTTATATGCTCAAAATCTTTTGAGCTAGCAACACAATCCTTAAGGAAACCTCTCTCTGGGCTAGCCAATGTCACAAAAAAATTTCCCTTCTTAGCGAAAGTCTTCATACTTAACTTGTTATCATCTACCCCAATTTTATATGCTTCATTTCTAGACCTCATATTCTTTAGGGTTGAATCCTCTATCTATGGGGAAGGAATATTAGAAAATTGAGAAGAATTAGGAGTTACATTAGGAATTAGCAGAGAAATGTGAGTTGATGTAGGAAAATTCTTAGAGGGCTTGGTGGACGCATCCATCATCTAATGTTGTGGTAGAGCTTCTTTCAACCAAGACCCCAAAAAATCAAAATTTGGTTTGGACCTAGAACAATTTTCAAAAGTGAGCCCTATTTCAAAGCACCATCAATAGGGAAAGGGTAAGCCTTCATAATCTAATGTCTGAGTCCAATAGTGATTAACTACTATGAAAGATTTTTCTAGAGGGAGATCCTTGGAAATGTACAAATCAATAAGTATTCAAGAAAAGGTTGTGTGAGTGAAATTAGAAGTTTCACTATTAATTTCCAAAAGATATCCTCAGGTGTTACCAAATGCTTCAAAGCATGAATCAAACCAAAATTGTAGTGGAAGGTTGGGAAGATGGACCCAAATGGGTTTTACCATGAATTATTCTAAGAGAAGATTAAAATCAAGCTACTACACTAGTACAATGACTAAAAAAACTACTAAAAACTACTTATAAATGATTGAACATGGTCACGTGACTAGTAGTAGTTTATTTCTAGTCATTTTTAATGCAACCGAATTGATGACCAAACCATTTTTAGTTGTTTGGTTGTTATTTTAATTGTTTGATTGATCAATTTGGTCATTGATTTATTTTTCTACATGATCAACTTGGTCGTTGATTTAGTCGTCTGATTGATTGATTTGGTCATTGATGTAGTCATTAATTTAATCATTGATTGTTTTAAACTAGTCACTTATTTAATCATTTTTTATTCACTAGTATATTTAGTCCTTAATTTAGTCATTGATTGGAATTAACTAGTCACTTATTTAGTCATTTTTATTCACTAATTTCTGTCCATTGGTAGTGTATCTAGTCATTAATTTTAATCATCATTTTGATCAATTTGACAGTTTATTTAATTATTTTTGTTCATTGATTTCTATCAAATGGTAGGTATATTGATACATTGTTTATTAATTGCACAATCATTATATTTAGTCATATTTATTAACTTATTTTTGTTAGTTGGTAGTATATTTAGTCAATTGGTAGTTTATTTAATTATTTTTGTTACTGATTTCTGCCTGTAAGTGTTGGAAATGAGGAAATGCTTTAATTGAGGTTTAAACATATAGATTCAACATAAAAAAAACATAATCAATCATTCATTTGCACATAATGAAATTGCTAATAAAAAGGAAAAATACTAAAATTTTATTTAGAAAACGTGTTCTTACAGCAGATACAAGACAAAAATGTGTATTTTCTTTGAAGAATGTACTGTTACAAAGTGTGTTTCTTAGTGTTGTGACTGAGAAAACTAAGTTACAATTCCTTTTTTTTTCTTATACAATATATTACAATTTTGATAACAATTATATGTTGTAACTTATTTGCAACTGCACATGCATGTATGTTGCACTCTTTGCAACTTTCCTTTTTCTCTACACTTCTTTATCTGCTCTGTATTTACTTATTTTTCTACACCCCTGTTCTTTGTGTCTATTGCTTACATAACAACATATCCCCTCTTCTATAATGGACCAAATTGAATGAGTGGAACCCAAACAAAAAGAGAGAAACATAATCAAGGGGTTTTACATTACAAGTGCAATAAGATAGAACATTCCCTATTCTACTCACAGAATGTACACCCAAATCAAATTCTTTGGTTTTTATTTGGGTTCAACTTATTCAAGTTCAATAAATTCTTGGTCTGCAACTTCACTCTCCACACTCTATTGTTGCTAACCCTTATTTTTCTCTTATGCACTTACGACTAACACTCTATCATTTTTTTCAAATATTTTAGTGGCCACCGTGTGAAGGTCCCTTCTTTCTCTTTCAGACAAGCAACTCCATCTATTTTCTCTAGATAAGGAAGGGATATGTTACTTGTGACCTGTAAAATGCTTACATTTGCATCTCCTGTTCCTTTCAATTTGACTCCATGTAAAATAGATAGTGAGTGAATGTCCAATGCCCGTAGCAACACCATTAAATGGATCCAATACCTCAACTTTATCCCCTTCTTGGATTTTATCAATAAATGTCCACAAAAACAAAAAAATACACATTATATTGAGATATAAAACACACATTATATTGTTTTTGACAACTTTATGCAATGCCTTATGTCTTGGAACAAATTAGGTTTTGTATGTGCTTTTATAAAACACTCTCTTATAACTAATCTCTAAGCTTCCATATGCAAGCTATATGTTCTCCCTTATTTCCATAATCTATGTATACTAGATAATTGCATTTCACTACTATTCTAACCAACTTTTATCAAATGGGTAATGATTACCCTTATTTACATAATAAAACAACCATTACTTAGTTGAATAGTAATTACTTGCATGTGGTTTCATAGCACTCACCTCGAGTTCATCACGACTACCACTATCAACGTCATTATAGACATGAAGTTCTACAACTTTGCAGAGAGTTCTATTGACAAGGCCTTCTTATTTTTGTCCTTCTTTCATATAATTGCTCTACATCATGTGGTTTAATCATCATGCAAAAATTCATATAAGTCAAGTAAAGAATGCAAAAGCTATAATTTTTTGTCCAAAAGAACATTTTAAGCATGAAGAATGGCAAAACATTGGACATATTAACTTACAACTTAAAGAATGCAAAAGATATAAAATTTTGTCCAAAAGAAGAATGACAAAACATTTGGACAAATTAACTTACAACTTAAAGAATGAAAAAGCTATAATTTTTTGTCCAAAAGAAGAATGACAAACATTGGGATAGACTAGTTCTTACAACTTAAAGAATGCAAAAGATATAATTTTTTTTCCAAAAATAAAATTTTAAGCATGAAGAATGACAAAACATTGGGATAGATAACTAACAATTATTATATTAATTACCTCAACTTCAGGACAACTAAGATGACTGTGTTGTGCATTCTTGTCCACTTCATCACTATTGATATCAATAGCTCTGTTGACACCATGAAGGCATTTTTGCTTTCCTATTGCTTTGATAAAATTTCTCTACATGTGGTTTAACCATCATGCCAAAAACTATACAAAGCATTCAATAGTCAAGTATAGAATGAAAGCTATAAATTTGTCCAAAAGAACATTTTTTGGGTCACTCCAACAATAAAGAAACTGGGTTGGATTATCCTATGCTTAGATTTCAATAATCTACATATTAAGAGGCATTTTTATATAGAACTGTCAAAAAAGAAGAAGAAACATGATCAATAGAGCCTCTTACCTCATCTAAATCCATGGATTTATGCTCATTCCATGCATAAACGATAGGGTTAACAAATTCAACCAACTGCATAACTTGTTGAGTGATACTAAATATGCAACTCATTACCTTCTGGTACCCTAGTTCATTTTATTTGACATGATCTATAGAGGCTCCTACTCTGGATTGAACTAATGGTTGTGAAATCTTTGTTGAAGAACTATATTTCCACTTCATCCTACTCTTAGATTTACTAGCATCTAGTGCTACCATATAATTGAAAATATCTTTTGCACCTGCTTCTATATTACTATTTTACACCTAAAATACAATGCCAATTTAAACATATAGTCAATTCAATAAAAGATTGAAATAAATAACACAATGTAAATTTAACCAAAAATCCATATAGTTACTATAAATTTGTCCATTTTGGCATGCTACACACCTCGGTCAAATGTATATCCAACCCTCACATTATCTCTTGCTCTCTCTCCTCTATTACTCTTTGCCAAATATTCTTCGAAATGCATACTTTCTCTCAATGCCTCCCACTCTTTGGGAGATAGACTAGAGTTGAACCTCTCTTTTCCCCCCATGATTTTTTTTCTACAACTGTATCTATAATTGTTCATCAAAATTCTCATCCTTTGCTTGTAATATTTTCTAAATATTTTTCCACCAGTAGTTTCAAAAGGATTTTCCACTTTTTGTATAACATTTTTCACAACTATCCAAATGGTCCCTAAATCTTACACCCAACTCGGTGGCCCAATTTGCAACATTTGGTCCAATGGGCTCACCATCTTTTGATACCTCAAGCAAGAATGAATTCTTGTCTTCTAATTTTCTTTCTTTTGCATTCCTCTATGTAGATCTGTACAAATCTTGACTAAATCTTTGTCTTTTAACAAAATCACCCATATCTTCTAATAAATTACACTACCAATATTTCTAGCTAATCCACTAGTTCCATCCAAAGTTTTAGATGCAACAAGTGCACTTTCAGGAACAACAGATGTAAGCAATATCTCTTCATGACTTTCATTAACCTAAACTTCATGTTTCTTGGCCACATCAGGTGTGGCATGAGTAGGTAGATCAATACCATTCTTCATAGATTTCACATCATTAAATGCATCCTTTAATGATGTTAAAAAAATCATCTGCAGATCTATTGTTCCTTTACCCTAATATTTTTCAACAATATCTCTTAGACTTAGTTCTAAGAGATCATCACAATGTTGCACATCACCATGTGCTATATCAGGCTACACATCACCATGTGCTATATCAAGTTGCACATCACCATGTGCTATATCAAGTTGCACATCACCATGTGCTATATCAGGTTGCACATCACCATATGCTATATTAGGTTGCACATCACCATGTTTTATACCAGGCTACACATCATCACAACTATTGTTTTCACCAGCTATATTTGTTGAATCACAAAAGAATTAGCTTCTACGAGATGGTAGGACTATATTTTTTCTTTCCTCACTTTTTCTCCACATTTTGTTTGCACTCTTTTTGTTTCCTATAAAACAAAAATATCATATTTATGTATTATATACATAAATCTCTTGCCTATTAAATTTCATTAAACACTATTAGACAAATAATATACTACTTAGTGGATTTACAACTTTCTTTGTCAAACCAATACTCAATAAATATTCATTATTCTTGGCCACTTTTTCACTGCGTGTGCACTCATATTCTATCACTAGAATTTCAAAATTATGATCACTATCATCTAATTTGTGTCTGACAGTCCTTGTCTTCATTTCCTAAAGTCCAAAGAAACAATAATGTATAAATCAACAACTTGAATCAGTAAAACTTTATTGAGTTCATAAGTTGATAACTATTGAGTTTCCAATCCACTGATAACTACAAATGGAAACTTAAAATAGAATTCAGTATACATATTAAAATGAATTTGCAATCAAAAACCAAGAAGATATTTACAATTATAGGTATTAGACAAATTTTCCTTAGGGATATATTCACAAGAGAAGAACTCATAAAAACATAACACAAGCAATATGAAGGAAAAAAATAGTCTAGTTCATCATGAGGTGTGTTAGAACCTTAAAAATTTTCCTAGTTCCATCATCACAATTAATCTTGAGCTCTATGACCTAAGCCTTGACCCTTATATTCCTTTTTTATTTTTGATTGAGCCTCTCCACTATAAACAAACATATTTTTTTTTTCAGGTTTGACTGACACTAAAAGACCTATATAAAGCCAAAAATTCATCATACATACTTAAGCAAAAACATGTCTAGCTAAAAACATTCCAAATCCCTTAACAATCTATTAATGTGATCCCTCAATAGTAATTTGAACCCTTGATGGGCTAGCACTGTGTAACAGACAACATGAAGATATTTATCACCATACCACAAAAGTATTCTGACAAGGATTTGGTTGGGTGGTATGAGAGAATTTAAATACATCATAAACTGCCATACCACGAGAAGGAAAAATGAAGGGTGCGGTATAGTGGGGTAACCCGCCATCTCGCAAGGAAGATCATAAAAACATGTGGTAGGGCGATATGAACTGCTATACCATGGAAGGATGTTATGAAGCGTGTGGTATGGTGGTAAGCCATATGTGACCATTAATGTAAACCATAGTATCATGGGTTAAACAAGTCAAGCTTGCAGTATAGAGGTAAGGATCTTGCTACCTCATGATGAAATGCAAAGAAGCATGTGGTTTAGCAATTAATACCCCTCTATCCCATGACAGTTATAGAAAGTGGTGGCAATAAAGTAGTATTAAATGCACAAATCACATCAACTGTCTGATCTTATAAAATCAATGGTACATGTTCAAACTCAAACTACGAGCAAAATATTTAGTGTAAGGTTGATATTAATGTTGACATGATTGAGATCAAAAGCCATTAAACCAAGAATTTGACATTCTCTTTGCAATTATTTTCAAAAATTATCATGCAAGGAGTTGGGAGTTCAAGGAGGTTAAGCTCTACAACCATCATAACCAAGGTAAGTGCATAGAACTCGTTGTGAATTAAGTTTTTATGAGTACAAGATTGTTTGGAATTTTGCATTTAGTTCTAGTATAGGAGAAGTAAGATAGTAAAATTATGAATTAATTTTTATGAGTACAAGATTGTTTAGAATTATGTATTTCAGAAGTATAGGAGAATTAAGATAGTTAAACATCATGCCGCCCAAGAAGAAAGACCCTAAAACTAAAAAGGAAGAATCTAAGGTTAAAAAGAGGTCCTTACAATAGTCTATCCTAGATATACTCCTTGAATCAAATGATAGAGGATTTAAGAAAGTTTTTAAAGATGTGGCTCATGGTTGTAGAGATGCCCTTATCCCTATCTCCGGGTGGGAACTATTCTGGTACTTTTATGAAAAAAGGGAGGACAAGATTCCAATGTCAAATCCGTGGGCATTAGATTTGTCCAAGTTAATTGTACTAAATGTTTTTATAGATGTAGAGTTCATCAAAGAATTGGCTCAGAGTTATCATCCTGCTACTAGGTCTATGAGATTTCCAGATGGTTCACCATGAGTTGTGTTGACTAAAGCATTTTTCATTGAATTTTTTCACCTAAACAAACAAGCCCTGACTAAAATTGATTTTCAAAGAAGTGAAGAACAATATACTATATTGAGGAGAACCTATAGAAGTGATGAAATCCCCATTTACATGAAAAGGGGTGTGAACAATAGGGTGATTCCTATATTCCCTTTTGCTACTGAAACATTTGTTGTCATGGATTTCCAATTCTATTTCAAGAAAACCCAGTCTGATCTCTCTCAAGTTCTTGGGATAGATGTAGAAGAGTGAATTCCAATTATTTTAATGATGATGGCTATGAGGATCCAAAACCCTAAGACAAACATTGAATATGATTTTTCCTCATATCTTGAGAAAGCATTGCATGAAGGATTTGTGCAAGTCAGGGAAAATACATTCCCCATAACATTCAGGCAATATTATTTGTTTTTCCACCTAATATTATACTAGAATAAAGATATATGGACCAAAAGGATGTGTTTGGGTAAGATTCACCAACAGGGGAATTTCCTACCAGTGCAACGATGGTGTCATATATGGGAAAAAAGAAGTAAGAATTCAAATTATGTGATATTCCATGATGACATTGTGTACAAAATTATGAGAGTTATTGGAAACCAACCACCAAGACTACACACACTTGTGCTACAAATTAAGACCTTTGGCTTTGAAACCCGAGCAAGGCCATACTCATAACTTTGGTGATTGGATTTTTCTACTAGATATCATAATAATCAAGATTTATGGATGGACCCGTAGGCCCCACATATACTACCAAAGTTTGGCCCCCTTTGATTAGCATTTTTAGAGTTCATGTGGCACATTCTATGGATGAAAAAGTATTTCATGCATAAACAAAGGAAGGGTACATTTCTACCCAATTTGACAACATGTGGGGAACTATCAGTGGGATCTGATACACTTGAAGAGTTGCAGAATTATCTAAAACCAAGGTACTCTTTAGAGTCTAGAAAGGAAAGAGCTTTTGATCCTGAGGGTCACCTGAATTTTGTAAGACACACCATGCTTACCAAGGCTATTGTTACTCCTCAATAGGTACATGAGAGGAGGAGAAAATGGGAAATTATGAAAAGGATTGAGGAAGAAAGAAAGATGAAGCACAATGATATCTTAGGGTATTTCATAGAGGAATCAAATCCTCTCAAGAGGATTGAAATGATAATTGATAGGTTTCATGAATTATATAAGACTATAGCAGACTTGGGGATGGCGAGACCTACCAAATTGTATCCCAAAAGGCCGAGTGGTGTTGTAATTATAGAACCAACTTCAGATACTATTTTAGAATTTCATGCTTCTACAGGATCACCTCCTAAAAAACCACCTTCTAAAAAACAAAAGACACAAGAGATAGAACCACTTGTTTCCTATGAAATAAGTGAGGGGGTGGAGATACAAAAGAAGCAGTTAATGTGTTAAGAAATTTAAAGGATGACGTTGAAATGGACCAACCTATGCCTGAAACTAATGACCACAGGCTTGAAGCTAGAGCTGATAGTCAGATACAAGAAGAAAGAGAAATACATGAGGATGAGAGGGTAATTGGAGCTCTTAGGTTTTTGGAAGATGATGAATTTATCAGAACCCCTAAATTTAAAGACTTTGGATTAAGATGAAAGTGAGAGAGTTTGAAGTGAGGATTGAAATAAATAAGGCGGGAGCTAAAGAATCCCAACATGACCAAATAGTAGCCCAAAATTTTAATGAATTAAGGATTGATAATATTGATATCAGCCCACAAGAGGCTAAAGAGATGATTTTGAAAAGAAATATACTTCTTGTCCTTGGTATGGAATTAAATAAAATGTTTTTACTTGATCAAGTGAGAAAATAGGAAGACCCAATGCTAATTTTTGAGTTTGACTCAGATGAAGGGGTAAGTGGCATAGGGTATAACCCTAAGATTGAAACCTTGGCATTTTGGGCCAAACAAAAGAGTACACAAAAACCAAGGTTACTAGATGTAGTGCAAGAAATGAAAGGGATGGCTATGGTGAGAAAATTAAAGGATACATTTCCTCTAGAAGATGCAACCATGAAAATACATTCAACTATGTTCACTCGAGCTATAGTTAAGGAGATGAAAGCTAGATTGGGAGAGTAAAAAAAGGAACAAATTTTTTTAAATAATGAAGTCAATAAATTGTTCATGGAAAATGTGAAATTGAAGGAACAATTGAAAGGAGCATTCCCCTCATAGAAGAAGGAAATAATGTAATACCAGTTTCCTCCTGCTCCAGTAGTTGTTATAGAAAGTGCATCTATTGAACAAGTGAGCATTCTTAAACATGAGATTGTAGAGTTAAATAAAGCCAACAATGAGGGTAAGAAAGGAGTGAATAAGAAAATCTGTAATGTTTTAGAGCAAGTCCTCAAGAATAGGATAAAGCTAATTGTGGATAAGTTGGAAAGTGTGTATGATTGCTATAGCTCACTGACATAGGCAATTGATTAGATGAAAACACATGTACCCATGCTAGATCCCCTTTATAATAACTGGCATCCCATACACCACACATTGGTAACCTTGTGTAGAATCTTACAAAGGAGTACTGAGGCTCTTGCAGTGTTAAAACCTATAGATTAGATGGAAAAAATAGTTATAGATGAATTCTAATTATACAAGGAGAGGATCGAAAGATTAGAACAAAAATAGATTCATTTCATACTCTGAATCAGTTTTTATGCCAAAAATATTGAAAGATGATGACCACTTGAAGGACCTCAATGAATGGAAGATTGAATTTGGCCATATTGTTCCACAATGCATCACTCACATACAAAAGGATGGTGAGTTGAGTCTTGATAGGTTCGACTTAATCATGGATGGAGTAATAGTGTTGGATGCTGGATATTCTAAGTTTATCATGGATGACAGGGCATTACAAGACAATTGATGGAAGATTCACCTTGCAAATATATTGAAAATTCAAGAATACAAATGGCCACATGATTATACAGTGTACAAGTGGGAGTAGAAGTATTTGGGTCCTCTCGAATAGTAGGCCTTGGGGCTGTCACAGTGGAAGAACGACACATTCAGATACACTAATATGGAGAAAGGACCTTGAATAGATCTTCAGTGATCATGGGTGCCTTATAAAGATTAAAAAACTATGGTTTCATGAGTGTTGTGGACTTCATTAGTTATCTAATTTCTTTATTGTATGTTTTAAGAAAAACTAATGTTTAGTTTAGTTTATACGAAGAGGCATGAATTTTGAAAAGATGCCATATTTTGTAATGGTCTAAAGCTTGTTACTTCTCTTATAAAAGAGAAACCAAGACTGAATTTTGATATCATCATAGGCATTTACAGAAAAATATATGAGGAGACTTATGTTAAATTGTAATATCTATTTGAAGCAATCAATGGACAAGAAGATTTAATCTGCTGCTTGAATTCTGGTCTCAATTATTTGTTGATAATATTGTGTATGATTGGTTTTTTTATGTATTTTAGGTTGGAATATAGGGGTATATTATGAATTGGTATGAATTATTTGTTCATAATCATCTACATTTATGATTGCATTGCATTGCACATCTTTCAAACTCAAAGCATTACTTCACATTGCATAACTAATAACTAGGAGAAGCTAACAATTTCATTTGCTTGTCATGGCATTCCATGAGACCATGTTTCTTTGAGGCATTTTTTCAAATAGTTCACTTCCTTGTCTATGCTACCACAATTTTCATGCATATTGTCTACCAAAGTATTTTATCAAATAGTTCATTTCCTTGTTTCCATGGATAAAATCCTAAAAAAATTTGTTTTGAACAAGCTACATGGATTCTTGTAAAATATCTATAAAAGCATATAATAGTAAGCAATAGCATAGACAAGGTAGTGAACTAGTTGAAAAAATGCCTCAAAGAAATGTGATCTCATGGTGATGGAATGCCATGAAAATCCATAATAATTTTCTTGTCATGGAATTCATCATGGCATTCCATCACCATGAGACCACATTTCTTTGAAGCATTTTTCCAAAGTTCATTGCCTTGTCTATGCTACCACATTTTTTATACATGTCTACCAAAGCATTTTTCCAAAGTTCACTGCATTGCTGCTATGGCCAAAAGCCTAAAACAGGTGATTTGAAACAAGCTATGGATGCTTGGAAAAATATATTAAAGCATAATAGTAAGTAACAAGCTATCGTATCATGGTTTTTTTTTTACATGAAAATCAACATGATTTTATTTACACTTTTTTGTAGGTTTTGAATGCATTTTTTTGGTAATTTTGCTGTTTGAAATGGGGAAAAATCTCTATGGTTAATTTTGTGCATTTTTTAATTGTAGGATTCTAAAAGTTAGTGAAAAAGGTAGTGTTAATGAAGGAATGGAAAAGATGTGTAGAGCCTTTGAATTATACCTATACTGTGCAATGGCATTGAATCATTTAGAAAACCATTTTTCTTCACCGAGAAGCATTTTCTTGTGGAACAGTTGATTGAGAGAACTCTTTTTTCAACTGACCACCCTCTCATGAAATGTCATTCATATTATAATCTTGCATGATCTTATCATAGTAAAGGTGATTATGACACCACTTG
Source organism: Sequoia sempervirens (assembly GCA_007258455.2). Lineage (NCBI taxonomy): Eukaryota > Viridiplantae > Streptophyta > Pinopsida > Cupressales > Cupressaceae > Sequoia > Sequoia sempervirens. The sequence continues at coordinate 231,031,691 of VDFB02271358.1, forward strand.
CTGCTACTACATGGCATCAGTCAAGGAAAGCCAAAGGCCACAATATTTTGTGGACAGGTTCAATTGAAGCTGGGAGATCTTAAGAGTTCTCTCTCAAATTTTGATAAGGTTTTGGATGTCCACCCTGAGAACTGTGAGAGCTTAAAAATTCCAGGCCATATATATTCTCACCAAGGGTAGGCAGAAAAGGCTTTAGAAATTTTAAGAAAGGAAACTCGCATAGATCCACGTGATTCCCATGCATTTATCAAGATGGGTGAGTTATTAATATCAACACACCCCAGTGCAACCTTAGATTCTCTTAAGATAGAAAAGTATCTTCTGAAGAAGAGCAGAGAAGAAGTACCCATTCAATTGTTAAACAAAATTGGGATTCTTCATTTTGAGTGTGGTGAACTAGAGTTGGCTCTATAAACTTTTATGGATGCATTATGAAATGGTATTTGGGTTGAATTCATAAATAAAAGCCCCAGTGCCAATTTTGTAGTTTTTTTCTGTGCACTTTAAGGATATGGAATTCTTCCATTGACTAGAAGAAGGTGGTGTTTCACTTGAATTACCATGGGATAAAGTCACAAAACTATTTAATCTTGTTAGGTTGTTTGAATAGCTACATGATACTAAAAAAGAAAACCTTTTATACAAGCTAAAATTGTTCAAGTTTCTTGATTATTTGGATGCATATCTACATCTTACAGCCATGGCTCAAGCTTGAAATGAGATCCAATTAATCCTAGAATTGATTGGGGATGCACTTAAGTTGGATAAAAACTCATCAAATGCTTTATTTTTGCTTGGCAACATGGAACTGAAAATAGATAACTGGCTTAAAGGAAAAGAAACAATTAAAGTAGCATGCCAACTTGTCTTGGTTGATGAAGCAAAATGAAAAGCTAATGAAGAATGAAGGATTCAGATGGAAAAGAGAAAGAAAGAGGAAGCTCTTCGGCAGGTGATGCAACAAGAGGGGCAATTTGAACAAGTGAAGGAATTATGGAAGAGTAAACGTAAGGACAAGGATGATGATGATGATGAAGTTGGTCAGTCAAAGAAGAAATAGAAGAACGAAAAGAAGCAAAAGAAGAAGGATAAGAACCACAAGGCTTATGCTTCTTATATGAAGGAGCTTGATGTTGCCATGGAAGACGAGGAAAATTATATGAGTGATAAGGCACAAGATGATGCAAAAACCAAAATCTTCTTGCAGCTACAGGTCTAGAAGACTCTAATGATGGTGAGACAAATTCTCCAGTTTCAACAAAATCATGAAGGAGACATACATACTCTAATTTTGAAGATGATGAACCATTGTAGAAATAGAGACCGAGAGAAGATGATCCATATGATGATGATTTCTAGGCTTCTTGAGCTTTAACCAAACCTAGCTCCTATTTTCCAAAAGAAAAATCACCAAGGCCCATGGGAAATGAATGATGAGCATTTGAGTTTCAACTCGGTTTCATTTTGAAAAGGGGACATTACGTTTTACAAGATTTGTTTAACAATAGAATAATTTAATCCACCTATTTGGGACTGTAAACTAAAAATAGATGAATTAATCTATTTTCAATTATAGGTTCTTTTAATCTAGAATCTGATAGAAAGATAAAGTATAATACATTTAAGGACACAAACAAAAATCTAAAATAAAGACTAAAATAGGTTGCCTAGAAAGAAAAAGAAAGAGGAAAAATGAAAAGACAACATACAGATGATTCATTTGAGGTTTTTGATAAAATATCATTTAACTATGTCAAATTAATTTGGAAGGGACAAGGCATGCTATTTGATTGACTAAAATTTTTAAGTAGCTTATCCATCATCATTGTATACATCATCTTCTCTTGGAATCTATTTCTACAGTGCATCAAGCTTGGAATTGATTGGGGATGCACTTAATGTGGAAAAAAATCATCAAATGCTTTATGTATACTTGGCAACATGAAACTAAAAACAAATGACTAGCTTAAATAAAATTAAACAATTAAAGTAGCATGCCAATTTGTCTTGGTTGATGAAGTAAAATGAAAAGATAATGAAGAAAAAATGATTTAGATGGAAAGGAGAAAGCAAGAGGAATGACTTTGGTGGTTGATGCAACAAGAGGAGAAATTTGAATGTGTGAAGGAATTATGGAAGAGTAGGCGTAAGGACAAGGATGATGATGATGATGATGAGGTTGGTTAGTCTGAGAAGAAACAAAAGAAGGAAAAGAAGAAAAAGAAGAAGGATAAGGACCACAAGGCTTATGATTTTTATATGGAGAAACCTAATGTTTCCATGGAAGATGAGGCAAATTATATGAGTGATAAGGCACAAGATGATGTAGAAAATTCACAAGATCTTCTTGTAGCTATAGGTCTAGAAGACATTGATGATGGTGAGAAAAATTCTCCAGTTTCAACAAAATCACAAAGGAGACATGCATACTCTAATTCTAAATATGATGAACCATTGCAGAAATAGAGTTTGAGAGAAGATGATCCATATGATGATGATGTATAGGTTTCCTGAGCTTTAACCAAACCTAGATCCTATTTTCCAAAATAAAAATCCCCAAGGCCCATTGGAAATGAATGATGAGCATTTGAGTTTCAACTTGATTTCATTTCGAAAAGGGGACATTACATTGTACAAGATTTGTTTAACAAAAAAATAATTTAATCCACCTATTTAGGACTATAAAATAAAAATAGATGAATTAATCTATTTTCAATTATAGGTTTTTTAATCTAGAATCTGATAGAAAGATAAAGCATAATACATTGAAGGATACAAAAAATGTTCTAAAATAAAGACTAAAATAGGTTTCCCATAAAAAACAAGAAAGATAAAAAATGAAAAGATAACATATAGATGATTCATTTGAGGTTTTTGATAAGATCTCATTTAACTATGTCAAATGGATTTGGAAGGGACAAAGCATATTTGATTGACTAAAATTTTGAGGTAGCCTATCCATAATCATTGTATGCATCATCTTTTCTTGGAATCTGTTGAAACTAAAATTCTCAGCATTCATTTCCCATGGGCATTAGGGATTTTTCTCTTCGAAAATAGGAGCTAGGTTTGGTTAAAGCTCAGGAAGCCTAGACATCATAATCATATGGATCATGTTCTCTTGGACTCTATTTATGCAATTGTTCATCATCTTCAAAATCAGAGTATAATAATAACTCAAGAGGATCTTAAAGTGATAAAAGGGGTCACTTAAGTGTTGGCATAGAGACAAAGAAATTTTTATGTTGCAAATGGGGCAGCCTTTGTGCTAGCTGAAGGGGGTCAATTTGATATTGCAAAGAATTTTTTTACACAGGTACAAGAATCTACTATAGGAAACATATTTGTTTAGATGCCTGATGTGTGGGTAAATCTAGCACATGTTTACTTTGCACAAGGATAGTTTGCACTTGCAATGAAAATATTTATACTACAAATGGGGAAGCCATTGTAAAGTGTTGGCACAGAGACTAGGAAAAGTTTATGTTGCAAATGGGTTAGCCATTGTGCTAGCTAAAAGGGGTCAATTTGATATTGCAAAGGAAATATTTACACAGGTATAAGAAGCTACTACAGGAAACATCTTTTTTGAGATGCTTGATGTGTGAGTAAATCTAGCACATGTTTACTTTGCACAAGGATAGTTTGCGCTTGCAATGAAAATGTATCAAAATTGTTTGAGGAAATTTTATTTTGGCAGTGACACCCAAATTTTATTATATTTAGCTTGAACATATTATGAAGCAGAATAGTGGCAAGATTGTAAAAGAACATTATTAAGAGTAGTAGATTGTAATGAGTGTTTCAAATTTGTGCTTAATGTAATGAGGGTTTTGAATTACCTCTATATTTTCTACAAAGGAAATTCCTAAATATGAATTTGCTACAGAGGGCCTTGACGACTTCAAATTCATTGTAGCAAACTTTGAATTCCTTGCTCACCTTTTTAAAAGTCTCCAGGTCCTCTCCGAATCTTTATCACCCATGCAAGTACCTACTATAACTGATCAAAATACCTTAGCACTATCATGCTAATTAATGAAGCGAGGTCTAGAATGAATGAATGAAGTGAGGTCTGCAATGAACATGAATAATCATGTCAATACCACCCATGCAAGTACCTACTATAACTAATCAAAATGCCTTACTATGTCATGCTAATTAATGACGTGAGTGTTGATGGTGTTTTTATGCACTTCTCAACACAGGCAGTGTGTAGGTTCACTACCTCTCTTGAAAGACAATCTCCCACAATCAAATTGCAGAATACTATCCCAAGGTCTATCGGATGTCAGGTCATGACAGTGCTTAGATACCTTAGTAGTTTGATGTGATTTGCTAGAATCACAAGGCGGTCTTATAGGAAATACAAAGCATGGACACAAAGCATGGAAGTTGGATCTTGAAATAGAGTTCTTAGGATAAAAGTGGTTATGCATTGGTTGTAGGTTCAAACAACAGTCTTGGACTCCATTTTGTTGGTGGATTTGGCTTTACAATGTGCAATGAACCCTTACATAGGTCAGTTACTAAAAAAGAAGAAAAGGCGAGGAAGGGAGAAAGTTCCTAAGTCTGAAGCTAGCTATGAATAGTGACAATGGAGTTCCTGCAATGGACAATTCCTCAAAACAATATCCCACTTAACCAGGGATTTCACAATATCATGGAAATTGTGCTATCTTCTAAGGTCTGCAGATATTTCATCTTTCATCCACCACATACATGCATGAATCAAAGATAAATGTTTGGAGCAGCTTTGAAATCAAGTCCAGGCTAACTTTGCATAGCTATCTACCATCAGCAAACAACAAAAAGTATGGACCAAGAAATCATCAACATGGCAGGAATTTTCATAATCACCCAACAACATTTCTAAGATCTACCCAAAAAAAGAAAACAGCTAACTAAAACAACATTAAGATCTAATTCAAACATCTAACATTGGAGAATGAATCAAGCAACATGAGAGGAACCAAGAAAATACACCAAGTCAATGCCTTTTCTTATAAAGTTCTGCAGCATGCCTTTACAACAACTCAACTCTCCCTTTGCAAATGAGAGGAGTGCCCTATTTGTAGTTTTCCAAAAGTTAAATGAATGGCCAAGATTCATTACAAAATAGGGTTTCTCCTACCCCCAAATAGATCACAATTAAAAATTACATTTTGTCTCTTCCCTATTTCGTCTTCTAGTTGATGGCACTGTAGTTCTTTTGTCATTTAGCAAATTGCTATTTTTTGCTATAGCTACTCTTTAGGAAGGTCTTCATCTTTGGTTGGGCTATCCTCCTGCTCCTCGGAAGCTGTGTGTTCTATGTATTTGAGGATGACCGCCTGGAGCTTGTCTACTTCGAGGATTTCACATTGCAACGCTTGATAGCTCCACTCCCTAGCATTTTCCTCCAGCCTTTTCCAATCCTCATCATATTTTGAGCCTTGGTCTTTGAACAGCTCTGATTGGTCGAAGGCGTGGGCAGCAAAACTCAGGAATTCTGTTGTGATATCTCTGGCCATCCCGTCCTTCATCTTTTCTTGGAAGTATGGTTTTATCTTTTCCGAGTCCATTTGCACTGTGGGCATATCATAGCCTATCATCAGCTTAAGATATCGGGCACATTCCGCCTAGATTTCCTTGATCCACTCAATGTCAGGATCCACCCTGCTTAAGATTTTCTCCAACCTCTCCTTCCAATTGTCAAAGTTTCTGCACCATACATCCATTAGCCAGTGATCTTCCTTTTTAAACACAAGCTTCTCCTCCCATGTGGATTCAGGCATCCAAAGGATAGCTTCAATCCTTGGGAAGGTGGAGTCGTAGGTTGCGGGGAAATTGGTGCAGAGTTTCTTTGTGCTCTCCAGAGACTGCATCAGGTCCAAGAACTTGTTGGCTTTTTGCATAGCCCGGCTGATTCCCATGTTCTCAACATATGAGACTTGTTAGAACTAGTCCTCAGTGGTCTTTTCCAAGTTCTTTCTTCTTTCCATTTTATCTATTTGCTCCTTGGAAAGCAATTGAGGTGCAGTCGTGGATGTAGTAGGTAGGTCATCCACTGAAGACCATTGCTGTATGTAATCCGTTAGGGCTGCAACCTGTTCCTTGAGCTCATCCTTTGAGATTTTATCCTACTTTATCAAGTGCACCATGGTGGCCACCGACTCCTCAAGGTGCTTGACCTTTTGCTCTCTGGTTGCAGTCCCCAAGTCAATGGTAGAGATGTTATAGCTTACCCCAGCTTGGCCAATCATAGGCATTGCAATTTGTGCTGCTTGGGAGCTGGAAGCATCCATTGTTACTTTGGATCAGACCTTGGGCTTCTTCTCCTTCTTTGTCCTAATTTTAGCTCGAGCCAAGATGGCCTCTAACCTTGCCCTCGGGTCCTTCAGCACAGGGGTCATTTTTTCAAGTTGCTTCTCCAACCATTCAGGTACAGTAGATTTCCCTTTGGGCGAATCATGGCTACCTTCGCCCTTCTCAGTCAAGGGCAAGATTTTTGCTTCCTTTTCCTTTTGGGATTCTCCTTTCTCTTTGGTAGCATCCTCCTCCTCTTCGTTGGAGTCATGAACGAATACGAGGTGTTTGACAAGTAGCCCAGTGGATGGTTGCCGGATGGGGATTTCTTCTTTTGCTGCTTCTTCTTCTTTCTTCTCCTCGGTAGCCTCAGCTTCAGGGCTTTGACAACATGGGTCCCAGCCTCAGATAGATCTATTTGTTGCTGCTCTTCTGGTGGTTGTCCCTCTTCACCATGTGGTGACCCTTCTACCTCAGTCCCAACGTCCTTTACCTGATGTGTCATTTCTTCTTCAAGCTCATCATCAAATGTCTGAATGATCACCCTGGCATCAGAGCCATCCTCCTCATCCCCACTCTCGGAAGAGCTTGTCTCCTCCTCCTCATAAACCACCTTGTCGATGGTTCAGTGCTTGTACTCTAGGTGTTCATGATACTCATCAGCTTCCTCCTCGACAGACTTCGAGGCTTCCTGTTCTCGCTCCTCCAACTCCGTTAAGATTTGCATTGTGGCCTCCATAGCTGGTGGCCCTGTCGGCGGTTGTGAAGGCTGAGCAGTCACAAGGACTTGGGTGAGGGCTGTTTGGAGAGTTGGATCCATCAAGATCTGGGAGAGCTCAGGGGGAAGGTTTTGCATGTGTCTTGTAAGAGCCTCAAGCACAGTGGCAGTAGGAATAGGTGATGTTATTGCTACCAGAGGGAGTGATGTAATTGGTGACATGGTAGCAAAGGAAGGGGGAGTGGTCATGCCAGAAGAGGAATCTATGACGACTACTGACCCAGTCGGGGGCAAAGGGGCAAGATGGACAAAAATGTCCACTGTTGGCAGAGATGCGGCGACCATAGCCAGGGATGCGGGCGGTGCCACATGAGGGGCAGGGAGAGCCAATGGAGGCTACAATTCTATCGTACCTACTGCTTGTTTAAGCCTTTTGGGAGATGAGCCTCCCATTTCTTTCTTCGCTTGGGTCTTGGGATATGGGGACTGCGCGGTCTCTATTCCTTTTCTTTTCTGGGACCTAGTGACTGGAGGAGACTTGGAGGTCCTGCCAGTTGACATGGTGGCAGTGACATCCTTCGTGGCACTTGGCTCACTTTTGAGCCCTTCATAAGTCAATACTACTCCTTGTCACTTTAGATGTGCCACCTGCCCATCGATCCACTCCTTGGTACGAGTTAAAATCGTCTGGGTTATGGTGTCTAGGTCATCGACCTCCTATTCATCCCAGTCAATTGATGGTATTGGCAGGTTGGCAATCGCAGGGTACCTTGGATGCATGATTGTGGACTCGTCCTCCTCGACCTGGTCCGGTACCAGAAATGGTTGCACTCTTCTCAAGAACTGTGTAGTCATGTGCATGTAGTGCCTTGCATGCACCTCCTTGTCATCCTGGCAGTCGACCCAGAAATCCTCAATGTGATATTGATGGGCATATGTTGGCCCCAGTGCTTTCCTGATGTGGCCATGTGGATCCATCCGTGGGCGAGCAGTGTGCCAGTCGAAATGGTACTCCTTCAACTCCTTCTTAGAGTTACCGGCACATTGTGACGTCTGCAGTCGATACATGCCCTGGCCAAGGGTCATGGGGTAGGAGATCCCTGCTATGTGCTTGTTGCTGAAGATGGCCTGCAGGTGTTGGAGCTGCCGAGAAAGCTCTAGGAGGATGATTCTGTCGTTTGGGTATCGGGGCAGTCTATTCAGCCTTTCGGTGAAGCCCTGGGCCCGGATGTATGTAAACTTCAGATACTGGATGAACAAAAAAGCATATTGCTTTAGAAGTGCTATGGCACTATGGGAGACCCTCCTCTCGAAGTCCCCAGCAATCAACCTGATGATATGGCCAATTAAGGCGTCATTAACCCTGCAGTAATCTTTCTTGAAATTTCGGTACTAGAGCTGTGGATACTTGTCATAGGCTTGAAGTCCTCACTTCTTCCCCTGATCAGGTGCCACAAACAACCCGATGTATTGTCTTTGATCCGCCAGGGAATATACAAGGTAGGAGGTCATATAAAATTTAGAGCTCTTTTTTACGTTAACAAACTACTCATGGAAGCAGTTGCTTATGATTCCTCCTCAATAGAATGAAACCTTTGTTATGATGTCTCTGCTCAATGAAATAGGCCATCCACTCCTAAAAGTAGGCAGCCGTAGGAAGACCCATGACTCTACTTAGCAAGGTTACCAGGTCGTGGTAATCCTCATGGAAATCGCTACAGAAAAGCTCCTGAGGAACTTTCACAGGGCTACCTTGTCTTTCCTTGAGCCAATGTAAGTTTATCAATTTCTTGCATCCAGTTGGATTGTCATCCCATGCTGCCTAGCATTCCTCTAATGTGGGGATCTCCATCTGTTGGAATGTGGGAATGTGGAATGTCTTGGTGATCCCCTCTGGCGACATATCTGCAAGAATGTTTCCCTCCTTATCAACAATTGTTCTGGTATCGGTTTGGTAGGCTTCTCGGCAAGCCATAACCAATTCGGGCACTACAAGGGATGGAGGGAAACTGGTAGCCTTAGCTATTCCACTTTTCCTTCTCAATCTGGCATTCTTTGTCATCGGGTTAACCCTAACTCTCTGCGTGAATTCATCTATATCCACTTGGCTAATGTTAGTGTCGGTGATTTCCTTCTAGTCTGTTGTGACCTTTGAGTGGAGCGGCTCACCCTAGAATTGGTACTTCATTTGGTGTTTGTCTTCCTTCCCTCGAGGGGTCCTTCCTGACTTCTTTCCCTTGTCCCCTTCGGCGGATGCCCCTAAAGTTCTTGTACCTGATTCCATATATTCTGCAAGCAAGGGAAAAGTTAGCAAAATGGGTCATGAAAGCATTCACGTTAGTCCATATCTCGAAAACAATATCCATTTCGGATAATCAAATAGGTATATCATGAATTTCCATCTCTAGATGTTATTGATCTCTGGTTTAGGCCATTTGGACAATTCGGGCCTGGAGGGCCGGACTTCCTTGGTAGGAATGTTGTCTGGAAGGGAAAACGCAACAGAAAACTCCTAGAGAATTTCTTTGGTCAAATTTTAATATGTTAAAAAGTTTATGATGAAGAGGACCAAAATTCAGGATGTGGGTCAGAGTTAGATTCCAAATTCGGGTTCGTTAGGATCGATTTAGGAGGGCTCAGAGGTCTCAAGCCGAAAAGCTGTCAGGAGATGGCAGTTTGGAGTGGCAGACAACAGACGAAAATCCAAAGGAGGAACTCTGGGGTCCGGGGCCCGGAGGGCCAAAGGGCGGCTGGAAATATGCAACTTCATCTTTGAGCACTCGGGCCGGCGGCACCAGAAAGGCGCCTCGACTTTGCCGTTTGAGAGGGAAAACATCAGACAGAAGTCCACGAGGAGAAGTTCGGCAGGGGAAGTCCACCATTATGATTTTTTCATTTAAGTTCGGTGGCAACTGGCAGGAGTCCCGAGACACGGAGCTCGGTGAGTGGAGGGCCATGAAGAGTTTCAGCGATACCCCACGGCAAACAGCGCCTCAGGGCCCAGTGACTAGAAGGACAGGTGAAGTTTCCCCGATGGAGGGAAAATGGCGGACTTCCGCGAACGGTAGTCCAAGCACTAGGGCCTGGGAGGCGCGTCGGACACGGATGCAAAAAGAGATTCCAACAGCGGGGTAAAGGTCAAGGCCCAGAGCACGGAGGGGCTAAAAGACTCCGTCGTGGATGACGGTGGAAACTGGAGCAAGGAAACCTGGACACCAGAACCTAGAGGCCAAAACAATGGCAAGGTTAAATCGTGAGGTTAACAGCGAACAGAGAGACAGATTTTGCAGGGTGGGAAGTCGGGTGACGTTCGCCTTGGACGGTTGGCAAAACACCCGTGGAATCCCAGAGGCAAAACTCCGAGGTCCCGGGCCACATGTTCAGTTTTAAAGTTTTGACGGCGAGGAGTGTGGTCGGGATCCGGAAGCCGGGAGGCAGGGAGGATTTTGTAGTTTGGTGCAGTGAAATGCAGGGGAAACTCCAGATGGAGAAGTCTGAAGGCTTGAGCCCGACAGGTGACATTGCCACTAGCAAGATTGTTTGAAGCTTAATAATCGGACGGCGAAGGCGGGTCTCGGGCTCGAGGCAGACGTTTTCCCTACGCGAAGAACAGCCACGGCAGGGAGAAACTCTGGATCGATGGGGAGGGCACTCCTAGAGGGTTTGCCAATTTTCTAACACATGGGTTTGGTGCGCAATTACATGTTCTATAACTTTATGCCCTCCTAATGATTTATTAATTGATTTAAATCTTTCAAAATCATGAAAATGACGCTCGGGAGGGCAAACGGATGGCCTACCTCAAACACGCTAAGTGGCGAGACGTGGGATCCACCTACGCTGGTTGGAATGATGCTGAGGGCGATGAGCATGATGATGCTGAAGATGGTGGGCTCCAAATGATAGCTGGTTCTATCGCTCTGCAATCCTGTTTGTGAAAATGACCAGCCAAAGTGGGAATTTTATACCCCAACCACCATGAATGATCACATTTATTGCAGGTACGATCGCAAGAAAAGTTGGTGGATTTGAATAGGTTGGCGACGGCCGCGGGAACGTTGGGGCCCGACGGCCGAGGAGGCATGACGTGATGGATGCTTTAATATTTCTCGTTGGTTGGTCGGCGGTGGCGGGGAGTGGCCCGGGGCCCGGAGGGCGGGAAGCCGCAGGGATCAGCCGTCAGGGATGGCAGAACCGTCATGGAATTTCGAGCACAAAATTTCGGACAGTCAGGCCCGGATCGCCCCACGGCAGGTAGGAACTCATGTGAACTGCGGTCAGTGAAGAGGATGGTGGGACCCGAGGGGCGGGTCGCCGTAGAAGGTTTGCCATCGCAGACGACGAAACCAAGACAGAACCCCAGAAGTAGACTTCCGGGGTTCGGGGCCTAGAGGGTCGGGCGCCTCCTAGAAGATCTTCAATATGTTTTAGACGGTGGTCAGGGTTTTGGAACCCGAGGTCTGGAAGGACCCCCAGCGGATGCCACCCGAAATGGCCATTCTAGCAGGGAAAGCCGAAGAGGGAATCTCGGATGCTCGGGCCAGGCAGGGCCCAGGCCGTTTTAGGGCCAAATTGCCAGAGGGACCCCGCGAGGCTCCGGAACGCAACAAAAAACCAAAAGGGGAGGCATGGTCGATTTATGATGGGGCTTTGAAGCAACATTGACCATTCAAGACATCAAAAATAGGGGCACGCAAAATGAGGCAGTGCCAAAAACAATCTGACAAGGCGAAAGAAAAGAGGGTCCCCGTTCTGAATGGGGCATGTGTGCTAAGGGCACAACAGTGAGGTCTACAATTAATGAATAAATTGAGGTTTGCAATGAACAAATGAAGTGAGGTCTGCAATGAATGTGAATAATCATGTCAATCCATTACGCCAATAATTGGAAGAAATATTTATTAAATTATTTGTCTAATTTGTTTTTGATGACTAACTATTTAGTCATTTTTATTTCTATGACTAAATAAATTTTTAGCCAACAACAAAATTAGTCATTTATTTACTCATTTATAGTTGAGTTGCAAAAAATTAGTACAATTTAGTCAATTTTTAGTTATTGTGACTAAAATTTTTAGTCACCTAGTCATTTATTTGCCAAATTCTATTAGTGCTAAAGTTTGAGTAGGAGCAATTGTTTCCCTGAATTCCATCGATCCCTCATAGTGGCATCACGATTCTTCACACTATCAAAAATTGCAATGAAGAAACCCCTAGTGCAAGGGTATACCATAAAGTTGCCAGCCATCATCAACTTGAACACCTTGATGATCCACCTATGTAGATCTGGGAGGTTAGGGCATAGATGATTGAGCTATATGATTATCCCATTATCGATAAAAATTTCTCACCCTCTATCACATCTTTAATAATATCCTCAAAAAATTCAAGGACATAAGAGGAGGTATTCTATCTCAGGGGTTTGGAAATTTTTGTGATTAAGCCATTTGCCAATGTGCTCAATTTTCTTGGTCATGCATCCCATGTAGAGAGTTTTTACCGAAAATTGGGTTATAAGAGCCACCTCAACCCTAGATGGATTTTCATCAGTCCTTCATTCATGATTCACCCTCATCTTGGAAGCTCTGTCACTATGTTTGCACACGTCCAAGGTGAATGAGGCTCCACAAGGTTGTAGAGAGTAGGGTGCAAAAGATTTATGGGTGCAAGGGTTTACCATTATTTGGAGTGTTGAGAAGTGATGCATGAGCCTCATGCCATGTAATGCATTGACCATGCCATTGACTTCCATGCTACATGTGTATCATACATAGATTGATTTTCTTAGATAATTAGTTTATTTATAGTTTGCATGAGTCTTCAGTTTTGATAGAAATTAACAAAAAAATTTCATCTGTTATCTACCAATTTTTAAGTTGATCAAAAAATTCATAATAGATGCATGCATAGATTTATTATGTCTTCAATCTATTGTTAATTGCTATCAAAACTAAAGAAAATTATGAATAAAATGGGATATGAAGGAAAATATTTAGGAAAACATGGGAAAGTATGAGAGAGCTCATTCAACCAGTTGTGAGGCCAAAGAATGAAGGCCTATGATATGGTGAGAGATATAGAAATGATGTAACAAATTGTATTATAGGTTCATAAAAATTAGCTAAAAGCATGGAGTTTATGTAATGTTCACATTGTTGTAGGGAAGGACATAAAAAAGAAAAGTGTTGGGATCTCCATCCTTGTACAATTTATGGGTTGAAAAATTTCTCTAAAAAATCATATTGGAATAGAGATTGGAATGGAAAATATATGAAATATTGTATGAAGATTGATTATAGATGAATTGATGGATCCAAGTGGAAAAAATTTACAGATATGCTCAAAAGGTTTCATAGCCTAAATGTTGGCATATTAAAAGAAATGATTTTCAAATAAAGTTTTAAGGTTTGAGTCAATTGGGTAATGACTACTTGTTATGATTGGAACATTGAAAGGTGCCATATGATTTGAGAGACAGTGAGTCTTCTCTGTGTAAAAGAAAGGAAGGGAAAACCTTGTGATCTATCAAGAGGGAGAGAAATTATTAAATGGGTACTTAGCTTCTACAAGAAGGGTACTAAGAGGGTCTATTAAACTAGAGTGATATTAATCTTGCACACTAAGTTACTCAGGTTCAATTTACAAAACTTCAAGATCATATTGTGAGTCTCAACATTAAGGGAGAGTATGTTGAGAAGTGATGCATGAGCCTCATGCCATGCAATGCATTGACCATTCCATTCACCACTATAATGCATGTGTATCATGCACAAATTGATTTGTTTAGATAATTAATTTATTTATAGTTTACATGAGTCTTCAATTTTGATAGTAGTTAACAATTTGTTTTCATCTATTATCTACTAGTCTTTAAGTTATTCAAACAATGCATAATAGATGCATGCATAGATTTATTAAGTCTTCAATCTATTGTTGATTACTAAAAACTCATTGTATGTATAGCCTATAATAATATAGTCTGCAAAATTTAATTGATTATGGGAAGTTGAATAAAAGATTCATTTGTTAAAAGATCTACATTTTATTCTATTTTCTATTTTTATATGTTTCAAATAACTACATGGAGTGCCACCACTGCATTTTAGGCATCAGTGGCTGAGGATGAACGAGATTCTACTAGATTGTCTCACTATTATTTGAATGTAGGCCCCCAAAACTAGTCTGTAGTGAATGCAGATTGTAGAGGGAAAAAGGGCACAAAACAAGCATTATAAGTAGAGCTAAAAAAATTACTCTGTTTTGATCATCATATTAGATTCACTTTTGTAATTAGTTATAAATTGACTCATGAAAAGAAAGAAAAAACCCAAATATTATTTTTTATTTATTTTTAATAATTTGATATTGATTAAATCAGTTTGCATGCTTGAAAATATTATTTTTGGTATTCATTAATGACTATAAAATCAAGAAGATTGACCTAGGAGAACATACCCCTAAATATATATCCATCTCTCTCTCTATATATATATATCCCCCTCTTTATCACTATCCATCTCTACCCCTCTTTGTATTTGTGTCCTTATATGTACCTCTATATATTTCTATCTATCTCTCTTTCCCTCTCTATTTATGTGTCTCTATCTCCATATTTTATTTTCTCTTTATATATCCTTGTATCACTCTCTCCTCTCTATCTCTCTATTACCCTAAGAGAGATAAATATAAAATGAGAAATAATTATAGAGAGTGAAAGAAAGATAAAGAGAAAAATAATATTGAACCCTCAAGGATCTAAATATTGATCTTTAGACTCATGGCTCAATGTTCAAGGCTTAGTGTTCAATATTTACCATTTAATATTGAAGTTTAACCATTCAACATTTAATATCAACTATTTGATGTTGAAGGAACTAAAACATCATCATTTAATGTTTAGGGTTGAAAGTGCCCTTAGGTTTAAATATTTGATTTTAGGTTTTAGGGTTAACATTCAAGATTGAAATTTGAATGTTAAAGGTTTATAGTTTAATATTTAGCATTGCTATTTGGTGGTTTATTTTTTAATTCTCACCATTTATCATTTATATTGAACTTTTTTTTATACAAGATTTAGTGTTAATATTCATTGTTCAAGATTCAAGAGTTAAATATATAGTTCAACATTTGGAGTTCAAGATTTAGAGTTAAACACTCATTTTTTAATGTTTAGGGTTCAAGGTTCATATCAAGGTTTAGCTTTTAGAGTAATTTATTTTATGTTAAATTCTCACATTTTAATGTTTATATTTATTTTTGTATGTGGACGCTTCAACACTAAGGTTCATTATTTAGGTTCAAGATTAAAGGATTAGGGTTGAATATTTATGGTTTAAGGTTTAGGATTTTCAATTTAGCTTTAAACTTTGAGGGTTGAGTGTTTAATGTTTAACTTTAAAATTTATTAGTATGCAAACTATGCACTCATTTTTTAGAAATTATATCCATTTTTTGTGTGCTTGGTTTGGTGCTAAGGTATATTGTTGAGGTTTTAGGTGTTAAGTGATCCGATTTAGGATCTAAGACAATTTCTTAAAGAATGCATAACAATTACAATTCCAATCTCCAAATTACTAAAATGAAATCAACACCATAACATAATTAAACTAATGGAATTGAGAAAAAGACAGAATTCAGAAGGAGACAAGAAAGAGAAAATGCAAACAGCTTGATAATGGAGTTCATCGTAAAACGACTACATCTCCGTGTCCCTCTCCAAAGAGTAGAACGATCCGATTGATATCTTCAAAAATTCGGCATTACAATAGCTGCCAAGCCCTTCCCTTCAAGCATGACAGAATTCCAACATTCTCCCAACGTACAGGAACAACAAATTTTCTCCCAAAATGCTCTAAGTCTCCAACACTTGAGGAATTCTCCATTGACCCTCTAAGCCTCTAATCTCCCCTTTTTATACAAAAAATTTACTCAATTTGGTTAACAACCAAATGATTTACAAAATCCACCTTATCTCTCCATTTTTACATAAAAATCTTAGTAATCTCCTTTACATAGATAAATTACCAATAATATCCCCCTTTAAAAATTCCAAGCTCCTAATTTTATTCTTTTCGGGAATTTGTTGTTACAAAATAAATCTTGATTTATTTTGTTGGGGTGGAAAATTTAATAATTTTAGAAAAAAATAATAAAAATCTCCTTAAATTTGTGGATTCCACGTTTACTCAATGATACAATGTCAAAGACTTAAAGAAAAGAGAAAAAAAAGGGGTGGATCAAGCCTTGACTCTTTGTACATTTGGATATGGATCAAGCCTTATCTATTTTTCCAAAAAAAAATTACAAGTGGAAACATTCTATCCACTATGCAAACAACATGCACTCACATAGGCTAGTGAAATTTGCTGTCCACTAGGTGAGCCACGGGAAGTGGCTAACTAACCATACCGAAGTTATACCTCTTGATAAATTTCATAAGTTCCGCACAATATGAACTTAAAGTTTCATAAGGTTGGAAATTTGCATTATGCTAGACACTCATGAAGAACAATGACTCCATGGGCAAGCAAGGTGTGTTATGCTTGGTGGCCATGAAAAATGTAAAGGCTCCACTAACAAGCAAGTTATGTTATGCTTGGTGGCCTTGATACATGTAATAGGATATTCAAATGGGTTTCTCTTAGTTCATGAAATGTCTCACCTAAGGGAACATCATGCCTAATGTTTCCAAGATTGGACTACTCAAAAGATGAAAGATTCACAACTTAGGGAATGCAATCCGTAGCATCACCACTAAGAGGAATATCATATGCTCAAAAAGGTCAAAATCTTGAAAGACATCAAACCCAATGTTACCAAGAAGAGTACACATCACATGAAGAAGACCACACTAAGAAACATAAGTTATAGTAAAAAGTGTTTAACATTTAGAATATTGAGAGGGGGGTGAATCAATATTCTATAATCTTTGAACACGAAATATTCAATTACCAAACCATATTAACTAAAATAAGAAATGAAAGCATGAATCATCCAAAAGGCCACAAAACACATAAACACCAAGATTTTTACGTGGAAAACCCAAAATGGGAAAAAACCACAATGAGGATTAGCTCACAATATATTATATCCAGATATAGTATATTATAGGGGTTCATTGCGAAGACACACTGTCCTCATAAGGCTCATAGCCAGAGTTAAATACACTACAAAAATATGGGTCACTGCCAAAAAGTGAACTGGTATAAAGGGAACCTTTTTTGTGTTGTAATTCAGTTCCTTTGAATCTTTGAATATGAAGTACTACTCTACTTAGCAATTGTTGAACAACTCTGCTCTAATTTTGAACTCTTTACCACATAATTCATATGTTCTCATCATATAACACTAATCACATATGATATATCATTTTTCTTATCACTTCACATTTCATGACACTTTAACTCCAAAATATTTTATACATATATGCCCCAACACATCTGCATTCGTCAATTAAGTTGTCCTAATTATATGTAAACAAAACAATCCAAAAATAGCTTTAGTTGAGACCATACAAGATTCAAAATCATTTTCATGCCCAATAAAAAATGTGAAATACATTAATTTAAGTTGGTATGGACCTAAAATAGATCCAACTAGCATTTGTAATACATATTCATTCTTCTTAATGCATATCATGTATGAAGTCGACCAAGAATAGGACTTAATCACAACACTTCCAATCATACACACACTTCCCAATATATGCACCTTCCAGATTCAATATTTATTTAGTTTCTCATTTTTCCAACATCAATGAAACTATCTCTAGAACTGCAACATCAAAAAATTCTTTTGAAGAAAATGCAAAATCTCCCATGCTGGTATACTGAACAGAAAGATGACAATGATATACATAGTTGAACTCTGTCAATGATATCTTTCAGCACTCTTCACAAAACTTCTTGAGATCTTGAATATATCTATATATTTCAGTCATAATGATATGGTTAAATGCATGGATTTATACCATTTCTTGTGGTGAAGTGTGGACTCAAAAATTAATGCACTAAAATACAACACCATCAACAGATAACACTTAGCCAAACTTTTGATAGATCAACTTTATGGTATAGATAGTACTATACGAATGACACCAAAAATGCATTCAAACAATGTTGACATCAATGAAAACACAAGGCCAGATGAATCAACCGATGTATATACACTTCATTCTCATGTTTCCAAGTTGCATCAACAATGAAAAACTTCCAAACTTCCAACAATCTCCCCCTTTTTAATTGATGACAACATGCATATCAAAAAAAAATTCCAAAAATTATTTCTTTCTAACCTTAACTCAAACTCCCCCTTAGCAACTCCCCCTTTCAAAATAAACCTTGACTTACTAAGGAGAGTTTTACAAACAACATCCAAAATGTATTAGAAAAAATGTTTATCATCTCCCATTACCTCTCGCATTATCTCCCCCCCTTTGACATCAATGGCAAAAGTCATGCAGGGGTACGGTATATTTCCCTTGGATATATGTATGCATCATCAAAAAGATAATTAATCAAAAAAGACTAAGACATATTGTAGTGTAGGAAAAATTATACCTTTCTCACACATAATTTGGGAATAATTAATATTAGACTGAGCCTAATGTTGCCTTGATTTAGTTTTGTAATGTGTTTTACACATTCACATTGAGTTTAGGGCTATTTTAAACTGAATAGACCTAATCCTGCCTTAAATTAGTGTTGTAAAGTGTATTTATTTACATATTCACACTAATTTTTGGGACCTCTTCCATTCATGGCCTTCAAATCATCATTAATAGGTCCCTAAGACCCTTTATTACGCATCCCTAGGCTTATTTCAATCGAAGTCCTAAAAAGTTTAATAAATGCACCTAATATTCTAACCTTTCAAAATTTCCTCAGCCTAAAAATCTAAGGTGGGACCCATACACCACCTTGGGCATATGAGTCACCCTAGGTGGGACCCATATGCCACCTTGGGCATATGAGTCCCTTTTGGGGCCTTTTATGGTTTTGAGCGGGATATCAAGGTTTTCAATTCAAATTTTGTGAATGTCAACATTTGGGATCTAATAAATGGTAAATTAGATGGAATTCCTATATAACTAAGGTTTCAAATAATTATTTCACTAAAAATATTCAAGCAAGAGAGTTTCAGCTAGATCTAGAGCTTTCAAGAGATATTTTCAAGTATTCAAGAGAATTCAAGAGCATTCAAGAGCATTCAAGAGTATTCAAGAGCTGATTATCAAGTATTTTGGAACATCAATTCAAGAGTCAAGCATCATGTCAAGATCTTCATGCATCATGTGTGTTTATGAGCTAACATGTTGTAGCATTTGTGGTCCAATTTCAAGCATTCAAAGCCATATCAAGTTTGATGATTTAGATCCACGTTCATGCTAGCCAATTTATACAAATTGCAGATTTACACTCCAAGGATTCACCAAAAGTTTGTGTATGAGTCCCTCTATAGCTATTTTACCAATTTTTAGAGGATTTTGATCAATCACTTGAAGATTGCAGATCCTTCCTAGAAACCCTAAACTAGGACTAAATTGCCCAGTCTGGTGTATGATTCACACTACACATTAAAACAATAAATCTCATAGTTTTAAGGCTTTATTTAGTCATCTCCAATCTTCTAGGTGCTCCTCTATTTATCCTTAGTTTATTATTTTTATTTTAAGTTTCATTTTCTAGGTTACATAGCTAGATTTATATATTGCTTTCATTTCCTTCTTTTTAAGAATTTTCTTAGTGGTGAACCCCTTCTCTTTAATCACACATAAGGAAACCTTATAGAAACTCCCTTCCATCATTTGAGTCATCTTAGTTGAGGGATCTCTAGGGTTTAATTTAATGAACTAAGAATAAAATAGGCCCTATCCTCTTTTGTGTGTGTTCCATCTACTAAAAGGTGGAGCACACCCTATTTCCTTCGGTTCACATATCAACTTGAAGATGAAGATCACTTGAAATTCTTTAGAGTATCCTGCCAATTAGATTTTCCTTCTTCCCAAGAACTTTTTGCATGTTCAAGAGTCTTGTATAGTAGTTCAAGCTGTTAGACCTTTTTTGGTTGTCTTTCAGGTTCTGGTTGTGTGCTCTTGTTTTTCATGATGTAACTTTGGCTATGGGGTATTTTTTTTATTTTAGCACATGGGTTAAATGGGATCCCACAAGGGTTGAGCCCAGCATGCTAGTTTTCCTCTCTCTGATTAGGGCGGCTTGTGTTATAGTTTTTCCTGGTTTTTCTCTTCCCCATTTTTGGGCTTTTTATTTGGTTCCCTTTTCTCTTTTGCTTGCCTTGGCTTCTCTTTTGTCTTTTCAGAACTAGGACAAATGCGTGAACAAGAACTAGAACTTTTCCAAATTCTAAAATTCTAGTTCTTGTTCACGCATCCATCCTGATTCCAATTCCGCATGTTTGGTTTCTTTCCCTTTCAGTCACTAGTCATTTTCCTGGCTCTACCTTGTTGCTTGTCTTTTGTTTTGTTTTGTTTCCTTTGGCGGACGCGAGACCGGAATGGGGACCAATTTTGGAGCCTTTCTCATGCTTTTTATGTCAAGTTTTTCTCTGACCCCAGCTCTGCTCGCTTTTTTTTCCTTTTTCTTTTGGAGGAGGCAGAACTGGGTCAGGGGTTTACCTTTGAACTCTTGCGAGGTTCCTGTTTCCATTTTTTTTCTGGCTCTGCCTTCTCTTTTTTGTTTCTGGCTCCACCTTCCCTTCCTTGGTTCCGGCTCCAGCTTGGTCTGGTTCCCTTTCTACCTATCTTTTTGTTCTTTGACCTGCCTGGCCGGTACGCGTCTCACTTAAGTGGTTCCCTCGAGCCTTGTTTTCCATCCTTTACCAGCCCCTTGTCACCGCTTTCACCAGCCCTGTGTTACCTTCGCTATGACCTCTGCTGCTCAAGATTAGTTCTCAGTGACCCCTGCTTGTCTTTCCGAGGCCTCATCACTTCGGCCTATGTTTGTTATGTCGGGGAGGCGTCTCCATGAATTCCTCTTGGTCCCATCGACATGTGCTTGTGGATGTCTATCGGTGAGGCATTCACGTGGTTTTGGTGACTAAGGATGGATTTGTTTTGGCAAAGGTTGTGGTTATCGGGGTGATGTCTCACCGAGTTCTATATGTCTCCCCGACTTGTGCACATGGAACAGTTTGTCGCCATGAATCAGATGGTCGAGTTAACATTCAGGGTGTCTCAGTGATGGATGCACTTTGGGATCCCATTAGTGTAAGTTGTGGTTTGCGGCGAGAGGTCTTGGTGAATACAATTTGCTATACTGACCAAAAATATAAAGGTAATCTCTTCGGTAAGAGCTAGGGTTTTCGGTGAGAGCTCTCAGCGAGTGACCTCCAGTCTCGCCAATGGAACATAAAAAGGGGACTTTCAGCGAAAGGTTTGTACCATTTTAGCAACTCCAGGTGAATGAATACTCTAGATATGACACAATATATTCTACAAGAGGTCTCCCTGATGACAGTATGCTATAGCGACATTCATAAAGGAGAAGAATGCATCGGCGAAAGAAACATAAAGTCACAGCGACATTGCATAGGGGGTTTCTTTCAAGGGCTCATCAGTGTGAGTTATTTTATTCAGGGTATGGTCTTAACGAATACCTTGTGTTTTGCCAATTGAATAAAGATCTCCATCGGTATAAGAATAGTAATGTCTAGCCGACTCGGCCATCTCTCCCCGACTTTTTGGTGCACTCGGTATCCTTTGTGGACTTCACTGGGATGTTTCGCCGACCTGGTAGCCTCTTACCGACTATGATGAGCACTCAATGTAATGTGCAATCCTTGGCCTATGGTCTCCTCGACTTATTTTTATCTTTTCGATGGTGGTTGCCTGGTTCAATGGCTAACGAAGATTCAAAAGACAACCGTCTGATCACTGTTGATTGATGGCCAAGATTCAATTTCACATGTTTCCAGGGTTTCTGTTATGTTTTCACGTGAGGACTTGGAGCATTCATGGCGATAGATGGAAGGTTGCTGGATCCGCCAAGCTAGCATTCATGGCGACGCAACTCTAGTACAGGAGCAGGATGGCGTGTTTAGAGGTATGGGTGCACAGATTCTTGGGCTGATTTGATGTTGGCTGACATACTTGTTCTGGTTGCCCATGTCTGTCCTGCCTGATTTGACTTGATCGGATCTGCATCGAGCTTTCTCATGGATTCGCTTGATGTGAACATTCATTGTAGTCCTGATTTGTTGATGGTGGACTAGTGACTTAGCCTACGTGCTATTTAGGGTTTGTCCTAGTCACCTGGTGACATGTAATTTCCCTGGCTGGTTGCCTGTTGCTCTCCCTATTCCTATAAAGGGAGATTTCATGGCCAGGATGATGGTCCAGTCCCTAGGGTTTGTTTCCCTTGGTTTAGTTCCACATCTTCTAAGTTGTGGACTAGCCTGGGATAGATTAGAGTTTGGTCTCAGGTCATCTTTGAGTCTGTAAATTGTAATGTTTAATTCCTTTGTAAATGCAATCATTTAAGCAGGAATACATGAAGATGCTTATCTTTCATGCATATCATCAGATTGTCTCCACATTTGTAGACTTTTAATCATTTGAATAAATGCATAAGGTGTTTATGTTCATCTTCTCATACTTCATGGGACTGTGTTATTTGTTGATAGGTCTGCTTCAAGGAAGTAGTTAAATCCTTTGAATAGATAGCAATGATTATTTTTTTGCAGTTTGGATTTGGTAAGAAGAGTCTAGTTGATACAAGAGTTGGATTGTCAGTGTAAGGCACTAATAGCTGATGTAAGGCATTAGCAAAACAAAATCCACTAATTGAGTCCTGTTCACAGATGAATTCCATCTTTTGTATGTGACTTCATGACCCCGGATTAGGCACTGATCTATTTGCAGCTTGGTTCCCCTCAGAAAACCTTTTAAAATCATTGAATATCTTCTGTTTAGTCTTTCCCTACCTTCTGGTTGCTTCAAGTGTTTTGTAACCGAGAATCTAGCCCTATTTGAAGTTCTCAACACTTGGCATCAGGAGTCATCTGCTATAAAAAGTAGTGTCTTTTCACATTTGAGGCATTGTGTGGGTACACCCACCCTAGTTTTGCAGAGCCTAAAGTGCAGAAGATCTTTTGATCTTGTTAGTTGGTCTAGGTCCTCTAAGCTTCCCTTGATTGGAGATGGCTACTCCATAGGTAGAATAGGAGACCAACCTGGTTTACAAGAAAAATCACCAACAAGATGGCGACTCCGCTTGGGATATAACAAAGAAAATTTTAATCTGAGATTCTAGTGTGAGTTCTCATTTTCCCATCTGAGTCACCAACAAGATGGCGACTCCGCTTGGGATATAACAAAGAAAATTTTAATCTGAGATTCTAGTGTGAGTTCTCATTTTCCCATCTGAGTCACCAACAAGATGGCAACTCTGCTAGGGAGTAACTAGAATCTTGCCTTATCAAAAGAGTCATATTCGTTTTCCATGTTGGTGTTGTTCAAAGTTTGAAGAATCTCAGGCCTGGAGAATTTTTATTTTTTTTTGTTGCAGTGAACCTGAAAGCTACAAGATTTATGGTGCTCTGTCGGATGGAACTCAGAGAAGAATGTACATGTGTGTGAGCTTCATACCATTTTAAGTTCAGTCCTCTGCAAAGAGGTGGCGACTCTATCAAGGTGAACCTATTGAAGATTCAAAGAATAGTTCCATGGCTGCAACGTTTCCAGATATTCTTCATGCTTTTTGAACATAAAAAAACTTTATTCCCCTTTATTTGGTGAGATCAAGCACTAGCATCAAGGGAAGTTTGAATATTGCAACTGGATAGTTGTAGAAGGATAGGTTTCATTTGCAAGATGCATTATTGTCCTATTTCTCCCTCTACAAGCTATGATACCATGCTTAAGGCACAATCTTGTCTTCATAAGAGAGAGTATGATAAGGAAAGATACAACCCTTTGGATTTTGATGAAATCCAGGGTTACCCACATGCTGCCCCTAGGGGAATCAATAAATATTTACCCAAGTTTAAAGGCGGTGTTGAGGAATCAGCATCAAGACATATGCAGCTTTTTATTGATTTCATTGGACACTGTCTGGTTGAAAAAGAGGATGTGGTCATGAAGCTATTTGTCAGAACTTTAGAAGGTGTGGCTGATGATTGGTTCACTTGCTTACCAGTGCACTCCATTGTTTCACAGTATTAGCTCAGAACTTTGTTCCTTGATACCTTTGGTGATGTATCTAGTCCTGGTAGAGGTCAAGAAGAGGAGGAAGTGGTTGAGAGGATAGGACAGAGTACTAACCTACTAAGTTGTAAACAAATATCAGATTTTTGAACCACAGAATATCAAAGGTGTGCACACAACAACCCTCTATTATTGTGGGAAACTCCTATCGACCTTGACACTAATGCTGACCTTCAGGATGCAAGGTATGATGCAAGTGATTCTGATGCCCCTTCTAATGGTGATCTTGTAGATCATGATGACATTGATTTCAATCTGAAATCAGATTGTGCTTTTGAACCAGAGTTGCTCAATGTTGAGCAAGATTGGGATGATGATGATAGTTGGAAAGTCCATGGGGATGAGTTAGAGTCCTTTGATGACTCCCATTGCCAGCATGATGAAGAACAGAGCCAAGTGAAAAGAGGAAGTGGGAGTAGTAGTTTAAACCATCATTGCATTAATGATGTGCCTCCTCCTACTAAAAATGATATAGAGCAGTTGCAAGATGTGTCAAATGGTGAGTGTATCCCTTTGTATACACTTGATGAAGTTTTCACAGAATGTGACAATATGCAGAGCACTGGAGCTAGTTGTTTTCAGCTTTAGGGTAATGTAAATAGTGAATATGACAGCTTGTTGTCACATAATAGTCAGTATTTTGAAAGTATGCATGACTTTCAAATGCATAAGGATCATGTACATGTTTATAATGATGAATATGATAGCCTATTTAGAGGTACTAACATGTTTTTATTAGGTATCTATTTGTGATCAGACTATGTTTTCATATGGTCTTGATCAGTATTCACAGGTATGGCCACATGACACAAAATCAGACAATGAAGTGTGTGGCAATGATAAAGTTTATTGGATTTGGCTGCTAGTTGAAGATAAAACTAAACATAGGGCACGTTTTCACTTGCACAAAGGCAACCTGACACTTATGTTTGCAGAGGTGCATTCATTTATACTATTGTAGATTGGCAGGGGCAAGCACAAACTAGGGAATGTCAGCTCATTTAGCAGAGTTGTGTTTGATAGAGGAAAGCTGTGGCTTCACATTTTCATTTGGTGGCCTAGTGTCATCAAATGAAATAAAGAATCAATAATTTGACTCTTGAATTTCCTGTTCATGGACAATTCTCGAAATGGTGCTTCACCTGAAGCATTTCTTTTTCTATGAACATTAGGTTAGGTTTTTTCTTTTCTGGTCGGTTTTGTTTTGCTGTGTCTGCTAACCTTGTCCGGTTAGCTCCTCGCTGTTTTGGGTTTCCTTTTGTTCTGGTCTGCTCTCCCAGTGTTTTGAATTCTTGTTATGCCCACCAGGGGCATACATCCCCAACTAGAGCCTATGTTAGAGCCTTTTTTGGCTGTCTTTCAGGTTTTGGTTGTGTGCTCTTGATTTTCATGATGTAACTTTGGCTATGGGGTGTTTTTCATTTTAGCACGTGGGTTAAATGGGCTCCCACAAGGGTTGAGCCCAGCGTGCTAGTTTTCATCTCTCCGATTAGGGCGGCCTGTGTTAGGGTTTTTCCTGGTTTTTCTCTCCCCTATTTTTGGGCTTTTTATTTGGTTCCCCTTTCTCTTTTGCTTGCATTGGCTTCTCTTTTGTCTTTTCGGAGGTGGAATGGTTGCTTGAATGGAACAAGAACTTTTCTAAATTCTGAAGTTCTAGTTCTTGTTCACGCATCCATCCTAGTTTTGATTCCACATGTTTGGTTTCTTTCCCTTTCAGTTGTTGGTCATTTTCCCAGCTCTGCTTCTTCACTTGTCTTTTGTCTTGTTTCCTTTGGCAGGCATGGGACCGGAACGGGGACCAATTTTGTAACCTTCCTCATGCTTTTGGTTTTAGGTTTTTCTCTGACCCTGGCTCTGCTCACTTTTTTTTCCTTTTTCTTTTGGTGGAGGTGGAATCGGGTTGGTGTTTACCTTTGAACTCTTGTGAGGTTCCTGATTCCATTTTATTTCTGGCTCCACCTTCTCTTTTTTGTTTCTGACTCTAAGTTATCTTTCTTGGTTCTAGCTCTGGCTTGATCTGGTTCCCTTTCCACCTATCTTTTTGTTCTTTGACCTGTGCACCTGGTTCATTTTAACTTAAGTGGTTCCCCTAAGCCCCATTTTTTTGTTTCTTACCGGCCCCTTGTTACCACTTTCACCGGCCCTGCATTGCCTTCACTATGACCTTTGGTGCTCGAGATAACCTCTTGGCGACCCCTGCTTGTCTCCCCGAGGCCTCATCTCTTCAGCCTATGTTTGTTATGTTGGGGAGACGTCTCCACGAACTCCTCTTGGTCTCACTGACAAGTGCATGTGGAGGTTTCTCGGCGGCAGGTGCTTTTTGGTTTTCCTTCAGCATGAGTTTTTCTCTCAGTATGATGTCATGGTGATATCCATATGTCTCACTGATGGAATATAGTGGGTTTCCCTCAAAAATATTTTGGTATAAGGTTAAAACTTTCAGCCTATGGTCTTAGTGAAGTGAGTTTGTCTCACCGATGATGCAATAGGTTTTCTTCTTACTAACTTTTGGTGGGAGATAAAACTTTCGATACAGGGTCTCCCCGATATTCTAAAGCTACAGTGATAGTAGGTCAAATGGAATGTGCTATTCAGCAGGAGACTTCTCATGTCTTAGCGAGGATGAATATGACAATGGTGTTGCACGGTGTGACTTTTTGGCTTTTGGTGTATGGTCATAGCGAAGGGGTCAGGTCTTGCCAACAGTGCTCAATGTGGACTCCTGTCGGTGTGAGATTTGGTTTGTCTTGGTGATATGTATGTGCTTGGGACACAATATCGGCATGGGCCAGGATTGTCGTTATGAGGTCTTGGCGAGTGACCTTCGGTCTCACCGATGGAACATAAAAGGGGGACTTTCAGTGAAAGGTTTGTACCATTTTAGCGACTCCGAGTGAATGAAGACTCTTGGTATGACACAATATATTCTACAAGAGGTCTGCCCAATGGCAGTATGCTATAGCGACATTCATAAAGGAGAAGATTGCATCAATGAAAGAAACATAAAGTCACAGCGACATCGCATAGCGGGTTTCTTTCAAGGGCTCATCAGTGTGAGTTATTTTCTTCAGGGTATGGTCTTAACGAATACCTTGTGTTTCACCGATTGAATAAAGATCTCCATTGGTATGAGAATAGTAATGTCTGGCCAACCTGACCATCTCTCCCCGACTCTGTGGTGCACTTGGTATCCTATGTGGACTTCACTAGGATGTTTCACTGACTAGGTAGCCTCTTGCTGACTATGATGAGTAGTTGATGTAACATGCAATCCTCAGGCTGTGGTCTCCCCGACCTCTTTTTATCTTGCTAACAGTGGTTGCCTGGCTCAACAGCTAAGGAAGATTTAAAGGACAATTGCTCGATCACTGTTGATCAACGAATGAGATTCAATTTCACATGTTTCTAGGGTTTCTGTTATGTTCACGCACAAGGACTTGGAACGTTCATGGTGACAGGTGGAGGGTTGTTGGATCCGCTGAGCTAGCATTCATGGTGATGCGACTCTGGTACAAGGGCGGCATGGCTCAAGTATGGGCGCGTGGATTTGGCAATAGATTTGACATTGATGGCCTGGCTGCATTCGTATGGGAATGTCTTTCCTGCAGCAACTCGACCAGTGACATTTATGAGGCTAGAGAAGTTGTTGAAGAGCATGGTGATTAGGGTTTCACATGGTGCTGATGTGGCCCTAAGCTGGATGGTGATCCCTGAACTGTTTAAAAGAAACTTTTGAATCATTTGTAAGGGTCTTTTGCCAAAAATTAGAACCAATTCTGAAGGAAACAACACCGAGTCATAGAGTCAGATTACTATCAGAGTTTAAGGTCTAGGGTTTTAGCCTGTAAATTTTAAGGTCTTGGACACACCAGAATATGAATGTATATTTTTTGGATCTTTGAGTCTCACCTGTGTATTGTGCATATGGATTGTTAACAAAAGTTGATCAAGGATCATTTCATTAACCTTTGTAAAACAATGTTATACTATCTGTTTTGATTGTTGCTCCTATTCAAGGAATAGGTTAAATGCTTTAATCATATCATAGATTCTTGTGTATGATCAGGGGATTTGATAAGTAGTCTTATAGATTTGATCACTAGTTGTGGGATTAATAATGTTAATTTTACAAAGACTTTAATGTCCAGAGTAATGGTTCCTTCTATTTGTAGGTTATTGTGACTCCTAGCCCAATGAATAATGGCACTGATCTGATATATGCTATTTGTCTTTAGGGTTCTAGTCTTCTTACTTAAGAACAATCTTTTTATTTAATCAATCTTGTTCGATGTCTTTCCCTACCTTCTGGTTGCTTCAAGTATTTTGTAACTGAGAATCTAGCCCTATTTGAAGTTCTCACTTGGCATCAGGAGTCATCTGCTATAAAAAGCAATGTCTTTTCACATTTGAGGCATTATGTGGGTACACCCACCCTAGTTCTACAGAGCCTAAAGTGCAAAAGATCTTTTGATCTTGTCAGTTGGTCCAAGTCCTCTGAGCTGCCCTTGATTGGAGATGGCTACTCCATAGGTAGATTAGGAGACCAACCTAGTTTACAAGAAAAACAACCAACAACACCATTTTGGGTGGGGTAGTTATGCACAATTATTTGTCTGTGGGTAATGGAAACTTCATTGCAGTTATGATAACTAAAAAGCATAGTGATTTTCCTATATGAATGATATTCTACTTTATGATATCTTTAAAGCTCGATATTCTACCAAATCTTTATGATTTTTCCTTTATGTAATTTGACTTATATCTACATATCACAAAAATTTGACATGATCTCTTTGGAATTTAATTACTACTATTTCGGATTTTTCAGATTACACACATATCTTATGCTCAATATTTAGGTTTTTGCATTGTCATTTGCATTTTTTCTAAGTAGATCTAACTTTGGTTTTGATTGGACAATTGCTTAGAAAGAACACCACCCATTTCATACTTTTTGAATGCAATTTGAATTATATTGCAGGTGGCGTATGGCTAAAACTTCAAAATCACATAAAGAATCAATGGAATCCTCTTTCACATTTGTGATCACTAAGAAGGCGAAGAAGCGAAGAAAAAAATCCAAACAAAACAACAAGCAGAATTGGAGTCAAAGAAAATCAGACGTTAAAACTTGAAATCAACAAAGCATTTTTAAATGCTTAAGGCTTCCATTCTATGCTTTAGTTTTTTGTTTTAGACCAACTCACATATTTTTCTTTTTGGGCTTTTAAAAAGAACATCTCAATTTTCACTACAAGGGCTTAAAAAAAACCTTAGGACACAAATTTACTAGAGTTGGTTTTAGGATTTAACAATTGAACAAGGAAATCTTCACATTTCCTTTGGTGCTTAAAAAGAAATCATTATTGCTTTGTGGGATTAAAATGAACACGTGCTTACTTTGTTTTGTAATTACTTACTCAAAGTAATATCATTGAAAAGACATATGTGCTTCTCTCATGCCTCACAATGATCTTGAGAATCAAAAGTATTTTTGATGACATTAAGTTGAGTAATTAATTGCCTCCACATTTCAATTGGGTTATTAAAATTGAGCAAAGCTTGCGAGTGTGAGTTAGGTATATTGCATGTGTTCTCCCTTTGTTTCTAAAAGAAGGCCAATGAAACTACGGATGTGCTTGCTCGTTATTGTTTACCTTTAGAGGGGCCTACCTAAGAGACACATCCAAAAGGAGAACTCAAAGGTGACTCCAATTGGTTTTTCATTTGGACCAGTATATAAATGTCTAAGACTAAACTATCAAGTCCTCATGGTATGTAGGCCTTAGCCGTACAGTGTCTTTCAGAATGAGGTACTACCATAAAAAGTATAAGCGTCCCTAGTAGGATTGATTAAAGCCTTTAGTGGCTTGTTAGATGCTCGAAAGGTGCCATGTCTCTGATGTCCCATCATTAAGAACCTTGTTTGTAGCATCCAACTAGTCCATCCAACGATTTGATGAAAGTGGTGCATTGGAACTTAGATTCCAAGAAGTTACTTTCCATGTCTAATCTTGGTTAAATATAGAGGTTAAGACTTCATTCTTAACATACCTTGATATTTTTTCCTTGGTTGCATGTAAAATCATCTCTTCTACTATGAAGGGGATGAGGCAATTCCACCAAGAAAAACATACCAATTGAGCTAGGATGTTATATTACTTGTGAGTTAGTTTGAAAACACAGTGCTTGGATCCAAAACATTGAGACAAACATTAAACAAATCATTCAAATTTCAAACTCTTTAGAAGAGTAAATATCTTTGAAAAATTCAAAAGCTATTGCTTGCCTTGAGATTCTCATCCTTAGAGGCTTCTAAGTATTTGGATTCATATCTCAATTTGCTTTTCCTAAAGTCAACATTAGGGAACTATCACCTTGATTTTCTCAATTTCCACATAATGGACTTTGTGGGATGAAAATAAATTGAGACATAGACATTCAGTTTGAAAACTAAGAAAGAAGTGTGTTTATGGTAAAAGCAAGTCATTAAACAAGATTAACTCAAATTGAACCCCACACATGTGCTTGTTTATCTTTTTATCAAGAAAACATTGGTCTTTTGGCTTGAATTACTCTTAGAGAAAAGCAAGTTCTTCAATACCTTGGTCTAGTAAACAAAGTCTCTCTAAGTCTCTTAAGGTCAAAATAAAAACTTTCACCATCTCACAAACATCAAAATCAAAATCACCTCACAAACAATTCTTGGAAATCTTGAAAAAAATCCCTCATGCTAAACTTTGATTTGAACCAAATCAAAATCATCTTGTTTGATTAGATGTGTGTAGATGAATCCTTCTCCACATATTTAGTCAAATTATTGATCCTTGTGGACAATTCTATCCCTTGATAACATCCAACATCTTGTGGTTTATGAGTTCACTATCCAGAATCCAAAATTAAATCAAATCAAAATTATCTTATTTGGTTAGGGGTGTCTAGATGAATCCTTCTTTACACATTTAGTCAAATTAGCATTTTGTGGACAAATTTACTCTAGGACAACATCAAACCTATTATAGTTTATGAGTCCACAAAAATCCAAATCCAAAACAAATCAATCCCAAATCAATTCCTAAAGTTTAACATGCCCTTCAAGATTTTCTCAAGAGTTCCAATCATTTACAAATCATCTATCTTTCATATCTCATCACAATCCTTTTGATCCTTAAAAACTTAGACTTTCTTTTTTTGTACCTAGAGTTTAGATCAATCCAAAGAATTAGAGGTTCACCTCCCACATTCTTGAAAATTGATCCTTATTTTATGGTCCAAACTAGACCTCAACACAAGAAGAACATGGAATATTATCTTGCTCCATACATCATGAGTGATCCAAGTCAATTGAACTTTGAAAGCATTACAATGCCAATTTATTATCAACACTCACATCTATACAATCCATACATGGGATCATTATCTCCTACAAACCTTGATGGTACAACAAATGTGAGTATGCCCAGTCAAAATTTTGGAACACCTTTCCCAATGATAGATTTAAATCCAAGTCCAAACTTACAAATCTATCAACCAAACAATCAATGCATGAATCTTCAAGCGAAAAACATCATTCCACCAAATCCATACATCCCAAGTACAAGTTTTCCAAACATGAACATTTTGAATCCACATTTGGTAAACTTTGGGATGGATATGTTTGCAAATCATATGAATGTTGTTGAAAGTCCAAACAAGATGTTAACGACTCCATCTATTAATCCAAGTCAAGGTAATGCCATGAAAATTCAAAGTTACCTAAATCAAGGCAATATGATTCCCAACATCAATAATGTTCAATTTCAACCTATCATGCCAAATCTAAACATCATCCCAATTCAAAACATTATCCAAAATCAATCAAACCAAGGCAATCCATCAAGCACCAATCAAATCATTGCATCAAATCCTCCAAATATACCATTTATCTCGCAACAACAAGTGGTATCTAACCAAGCAACAACATCAATCCCAACACCCCAAAACACATTCTCCCAAGGACCTAGTACTTCAATCACACCAACCACTACGATCACTCCAAATGTATCTCAACCATGCATCACTACATTTAGTAGAATTAAAAATCCACCACCACTACCACCAAAACCAAATATAAAAATCTAGTGCAGTATAATGCTAAAAGCTTACCAAGCCTACCAAAAGGCCCTCCAGCAATACCAAGCCACCCAGGCTCAAGCCCAAGCATCATTATAACAAGAAGCCTGACAAGTAGCTCAAGCTACCCAACAAACAGAAGCATAAGAGAAAAAAATGATAACTATTGTAGACAATGATTAGGATTCGACCAGTGACCATGTTGAAAATGTCTCTACATGACCTAATGAGTTATAGGACACATCTCAATAATTTATTCCAAAGCATGATCAACATATTTCACCAAACTCTGGAAATGGTCCTTTACAAGACATATTGACATCCTTCGACCTCATGGTTGTAGATATTGAAGGAATCTTCAACTCTCAAAACATTTGATCAAATTCCACTCAAAGATCAAGGGGATATTGAGCCACCTCCCATTCCTAATGAAGATATCCAAGAAATATTTATAAGCAACCCATCCGTTAAAATTGACCCATGCCAAGAACTTGATCCAAAGCATGTTGAAATCAATTATGAAATCATTCAAGATCAAGAATTCATATATCCAAGATACTACAATGATCTGATGGACACTCTCCTATCTATACAAGATGTCAAAAATTATGATCACATCCACATAGCACATACTCCTCCATCTACCCATGAGATGCTTTAATTGGATGCACACGTAGATGATCTTCATTCAAAACAAGATTCCTTTACTCCTAACATTACTACACAAAAAGAGTAGGTTATTGATTCCTACAATCAAATTGAGTTGTCAACATCAAGATCAAATATGTCCCAAATTCAGACTAACAACATCATGAATAAAGATATCCAACATTATCCACTTAAGGAAATAGGTCAAATAGAACAAGATATTTCAAAGTCAATAGAGCAACAAATTCCAATAACATCATCTACAGTGGTCATTTATCAAAGCATGCTTACTAAACAAGACATCTCAAAACAAGCAGAATCAAGGAACAAAGGTGCCACTACCACCATACTGGAGCCAACCATGTCTCAAGCAAGAATCAACATAGGGATCACGAAGAATCCTTATGACGAAACCAATTCCAATACTACAATCAACCACATCAGGAATCTTCATCCACCCATCACCCATTCCATGAATTTGGACCAACATCAAAAGAAATATTTGAATCAAAGAAAGAAGAATATCATCAAAGAAAAAAAATCTGAGAAGCACAATGGACAAATCAAATATAAGTGGATACCAAAGAAAAATTATCCCTATCAAACTCCATCAATAAAAGAAATTATGGGGAAAAATAAAAAAGGGAAAAGTATCCATCAAATACATCCACGAAATCAAAAGCAGGCTTCTCAAGTGATGTACAAAGTGTATCAAGTAGTTGGTCCTAATTTCATGCACACTTCCATAACCACCCATCTCTACTCATCTTCCCAAGTTTGGAGAGTCAAAGGTTCCAAACTGTCAACTGATCCATCTTTTATTCCTAAACACATAACTCCACCCATGCCCCCACACATGATATCCAATTCTCTCATTGACCATGTATTGGCAATGACCCTTCATCATAAGGATTTAGAAGGCACTCTATCACAATGGGCACAGAAATACAAAGTTAACTCTACTATCAATGAAGTAGATCAAAGATCTCAAAAGTTGTATTCAAGTGCACGTATCTTAGCAAAGAAACTTCTTCAAGCAGGCTATCGATGGCACATCATGATAGAATAATCTACATTGACACCACTAGATGGTTCAACATTAGTTTAAAATCTTTCAGAAAAATTAAAAAAAAAGGTTTAAAACAATTTTTTTTTTAAAAAGGATTAAAAACAATAAAGAAAAAATTGTCCTCTAGTGAAAATCACATAGGCAGTGCTTTGGACAAGTACCATGATGAAAACTTGGAAAATAGGCATCATGTGTAGAATTGAGCATCTATGTGTGCCACTTCAGAAGAAAGCATCTCATCCCATCCATAATAAATCCATTCATCCCTGAACCATTTATCCAATCCATTTTCATATATCTACATCCATAGTCCAAGTTATCTTGATCTTGATGAACTTTAGTGCACACTTTACACTTTCTTATGACAAACATCTTGACATGGGTTATTTTCACTGATCATATCCTATCCAACATTATCTAAGCTATGCAACATTATCCAAATGAGCATTCTTTATCCAAACACCTTATCTTATCACAAGATAATCCTTGGCATCCTTTGCATGCTTACCATCTAGGCATCCATTCATGACTTTTCATACATTGCTAGACACTGGGGAAAAATATTTACATCTTTCTTTGAGAATAAATCTTGACATATATTCTCCAACTTATGTGGTGATCTGAATATTGATAAACGTGAAATCAAACTGGTCAACCACTTATGAGCAAAACATCAAAATCACTAGCCTGTGGCATATTTTGACAAGAAGATGCTCCTTATCAAGCTTCATCTTTCATCAAACATCAATCCAAACAATCAATATCAGTCACATCTAATGCATTCTTCAACGTCACATCAAATCATTTGAACAACTTTTGTTCTAATTCAAGCTTCATCAATCATGATCAATCAAATTCAATTAAAAAATCATCATCTCGGGATATCCTTGTGTTGTTTAACACTATCCTTGCATTGTTGTGTATCCTTAACAATGTTATCCAAATAAATCCCTTATCATCTTGGGATATCCATCCTAATCCTTGTGTTTCTTAACACTATCCTTGCATTGTTGTGCATCCTCAACAATGTTATCATCATCAATCAACCTTAGCTTGGATTTCAACAAAATCCAAAATAGATCACTGATATCATCAGACACATTCATATCCAAATAATCAAAATCATGCAAAAAATCCAAAAACATCCAAAAATCCAAGAAAACCCAAAAAACATCCAAAATTGTATCAAAATCCAAAAACATTTAAAAAAATTAGAAAAATATCAAAAACATGGCATCCAAACTAAATCGTCTCTGAACTTAAATGTAGGCAAGGCTCCTCTTTGATCAGCCCCTGAGACATCAAAATCCAAAAACATTCAAAAAACACAAAATCCAAAAACATTCATAAAATCTCTAAAAACCCCAAACCATTTGAAAATAAAAAATCAAAACATTTATAAAATCTTAAAAAATCCCAAAAAAAACCTCAAAACATATCAAAAATAAAAAAATATCCAAAGTCATATCATAAATCCAAAAACATTTAAAAAATAGAAAAACGTCAAAAAATGGTATCCGAACTACATCGTCTCTGAGCTTAAACATATGCAAGGCTCATCTTTGATCAGCCCTTGAGACACAAAAACACAAAAACATTAAAAAAAACATCAAAATCCAAAAACATTCAAATAACCCAAAAATACCAAAAACAACCTCAAAACATTTAAAAACATCAAAAACATCCAAATATTTGAAAAAATCCATCTATCTCGTTTCGCTTCACCCAAAATAATCTCATCCATAATAAATCAATCATCACACTCACCCTTTGGAAAAACAAACAAAAACAACCACAACAAACAACAAAAGCAAACTTCAAACACAAAATTAAAATCGAAGCAACAAACCTTTAAATGGAGAATCAAACTCTTGATCATTCACAAACATGTGAGTCAACTTTATATCAATAGCCTTTTTGAACAACCTATCAACTTGCCACCATACACTAAGATGTCCTAGGATGTATCCTTCATACAATGGGCATTATCTTTTGGAAAAACACTTTGGATAAACAAAATGACATTCTGCCATCCACTAACATGTCCTAGGATGTATCCTTCCTACAATGGGAATTATCTAATGGCAATCATTTTGGTTCTTATCCTAAACAAAAGAAATCCCTTTGGCTAGAGGTATGAAGAACATTGACTTTCCTGTGTTCTTTATCTTTTCTTTTTGATTTATCTTATTGCACTCATTCAAATGACCTCTCAATGATATCTAATCAAAGCGATTTAGAGAGAAAGGAATGGGGCATCGATCATTATCCTTTTGTCTACTGTGCTTTTTGGTTGTTCTTGTAATATAACTTGGAAAATACTTGCTTGGTTAGGTACGTCCTAGCAAGGTTTTTGTATGTCAAGTGCGAAGAAGAATACTCCCATCTGTTTGTCAAGTCGAAGTCCATTGCACTAGGTACAATGCCATCCTAGTTCTTTATACCTTGATGCATCGTATCTATGTGTATTATCAAACATAAGGTAAGTAGCCCTTTTAATGTCCAAATTCTTGATAAGAAAATCATCCATTTCGGATCATCATCTCTAATAAATTTGGCTTGTTGAATCCTCTTGTCATCATCTAATTTCTCTTTTTCCTCTCTAACATCATACTAGAATAGGTAATCATCATCGCCAATGCATCCATCCTGCATCCACAAAGCATTAGCATACATGCATCTCATAATCATAGCATATCACATCATCCATCTCATCCATCTCACATGCATTGCATAATCATATAGGCATCATCACATCATATCATAATTTAAGTTGTTTAGGATAAAATAGATTGGTTATTCTAAGCATCTTAAAACCATCTCATTTGCATCATTATCAAAACCATCCATATGTCCATCTTTAACCTCTTTATCATGAGATCGACCCTCAAATCAAATCTTTTCGCTCGATCTCTCCATGGGGCAATGTACCAGTGTACTTATTTCTTCTGGGGCATCCGAAAAAATTAGATTTTTTTTGAATTTTGATCATGGTAAGTTTATTCTTTGAACCAACACAACAAGTACATTGCTTCAAAGAGGGGAAAAATGTAGACATGCAAAATTAACATCATGCATTTAATTAGATCATATTCATCTATTCATCAAATAAAACAAGTTCATTAAATTTAATCTCTAAAGTCCTCCAGTTAAATTAAATAAATTCATCTTTAGTACTAACATCATCCTATTTGATTAAATAAATCAAAACTTTATTTAATCAAGTCTTTATCATTTTCCATCTCCTTTTTGATTTAGTTTAATCCATAAATCTAAAGAAAAAAAGGTCAAATCACCTAACATCCACTTAAGATAGCTAAATCATGATCACATCCTCTAGCTTTTCCCTCTTGCACAAATAAATCAATTTATTGATTTATTAATTCTCCATTTTCTCTCAACATGGCATAAAAAGAGTTCAGATTCTCCAAGTTTGAAATCTCCCCCCAAATTGACATGTATACCAACAAAGCATTTAAGAGCTCTTACATGTCTCTTGCACAAGTCAAACTTGGCATTTAACTAATCAAGTGTCATCAAATTCAAATTTCAAATCTCCCCCTCTTTGGCACATTGACCAAAATGTGCTCATTCCTCAACCTCTCACATGTTGACAAGTGGCATTTTGTCATTGGTGGATCTTTAGTCACACATCCTCCATGTTTGTCATTCTTTTATTCTTCTTGGCTATAAACAGAGAGTTTCTCTATTGTATTAATCCTCCACAACTCATCCAAGTTAGAATTTCATCTTGATCATCATCTCCACAAATCCACAATCTACAACTTGATCATTTTTCATAACAGATCATCTTGCATCATCCACCATCCAAGAGCTTGTCAAGGATTGGAAAAGGGCTTCTTTCCACATCAAAAGAAGCACCAATCCACTATGAGATAGGGGTTTGATCATGTTTTCATATGCTTGCATTTAATTTTTTTTTGTTGTATTTAGTTTGCATATTTTAGCATGGTTAAGTATTTCATAGGAATCTTAGATTTGATTATTTTAAATTGAATAATAGCTAACTATGGTCATTGTTTAAAGTAAGGAATATCTAAGGTTCACAGAGTGTGATTGGTATTATGTAATGGTGTACTCTTGAATCTAGATTAGAGTTTGGCATGGAAAATGTTCTCCTTAAACTAGGATGTATTCATTGTTGTTTGTGATATCATAAGAGGAGATAGTTATATCATGGATGTCATGATAAGTTTGTGATTCTACAATTGAAGCTTTGACATTGATCTTGTTGGTTATGTTAGTATTGAGTTCATTGTTCATTTTCTTGGGAGCTTCATGGTAGTGTAGTGTTACATTTGGAGCTTACCATGGATTGATTGATTTGAGGTTCTCATGAATACTTGGAGACTATTTATCATCTAATAGGTATTTCCCATCCCATTTTTGATATGTTAATGTTTCGTTCTTTGATTTCTCATGGGAATGAGTTGAGTTATGTTGTTTTATTTTTGGAGACTCATTTGAGGGTTGCTTAGCATGAGTTTATATTGCTTTATCTTTCATAGATATGGATCTTGAGCTATAGATAGTTAGTTTTGGAGTATTCATTTTTAGAGATGTTTGGAATGGTTATTTTTTTGTGCACTTGAGTTTATGTTATCATTCACTGATGAGGAGTTTAAGATATGGTTTATGGGCTGATTTATTGATTTGGGAATGGATAAATTGAGCTTGATCTTCTTTTGTTTGAGAGATTATATCTATGTTGTCATTTACATTATTCATATGTTTGTTTGATCTAAGAGATTGAAAGTTGTTTTGGGTGTTGTTTAGACTTCTTATTTGGGGTTGTTAGGAGATCATACTTGACACACCATTTCACTTTGAGGTGTTGGTAGGACACGTTATGATTTATAATTTTTCTCTCTTCATTCTATGGTTCCTTCTTGGAGGTTCATGTTCTTATGAAAGGTTCATGTTCTTATGACTTGGGAGGATTGTGTTGACATCTTGTGAGAGATTATGCAGCTGTTGGTGTTTCATGTGTAGATCATTGGGTATTTGCAAGATCATGATGGGCCAAAAAGTGGCAATGTGATGGGTATGTGGTTGAATTTTTTTTTTACCCAAAATTGATGAAACAAAAAGGGTTTTTAAAGGAGATTCTCAACTTTCTACCAATATAAATTATGCTTTACTTTGAATTTAATAAGTAATTATTATTCATTTTCTATTTAAATTACAACTAAAGTCCTAATTGATAGACTAATTGAAAAAAATCTATAGCTTTCAAATGGTATCACATTTTTTGAATCCAAAACATGTGTCAAATTCTATGCTTCACATACTATAGGATTAAAAAAATAAAAATTGAATTTCATGAAGTTTTGACCAAGTTAAGGTGGTCAGACATATGAGTTTTTTATATTTTTTAAAAGTTGTAATAAAAAATTCATAATTCATTATTTGCTTGGAAAAAAAATTACAAAAAAATGTGCATCACATTGGGACATGAGTCTTATACTTATCTCTAAAATCTTATAAAAAAAATTATCATCTTATTGTGGTTAGGGTGGTTAGACAAACACCTACTTATTTTTTCCTTGAAATTTAAGTACTACTGCATTGAAATTTCAAATTTTCACCAAATAAATTTCTTTAAAAAAAAAAAACCTAGTATTTTAGAAACTAAATTCAATTTTCTATAGATTCTATTCTTACATATTTTTGAAATAATTTAGATAACTTATTCAAATTTTTACATTAAGTTACCTAACTCTAATTTTTTTGCCACTTAAGGGTCTATTTTTTCCATGATGATCCTCCACATACCCCATTGTGATTGTTATTCATACTTAATAGTTGATCATTTATCACACCTTGATATAGTGTTGATTGGTAAACTTGATATTCTTTTACATTGTCTATGCATTGGGAGTTCTTCAATATGCATGTTCTTCATTGAAAAATTTGATAAAAGGAGCTTGTGGTTATGACTTATGGGTTGCATATGTTGTTGGCATGAGTTTACTGTTGTTATTGATACCTAGGATGTATGGATGGTTGGATGGATTAACATGTGTGGTAGATGCTTTTTTTGATCATATGGGTTTTTCACCATATGGCACTAGCTTATTTGAAGCCTGTGTTATCACTTGGATTTGATTCTTGTGTTCTTGGATTGGTGCATCTTCACCTTGGAATGTTCCTTTTCTTTCATAGGTGGCACTTTGGAGGATGAGAGGAGTTCTTTCTTGATATGGTGATCACTTTGGTTTTATTGCAGGTATCTTGATGGAGCAAAAGAGCATGTTGGAGATTCATGTGATTTCATGTATGGCTATGATGATGTATAATTTCATTGATTGATCTCTTTTGTACTATATACAAGTGAGAATTTTGGGATATGGTGCTGTAAACTATTGCATAAAATGTTATATTATAATGTAATCAAATATTTATTAAGTTTTTATTACCTAGGAGGTGTAGTTGATCACACTAGGTAATTATTTGGGAACCATTTTATGTTGTATTGTAACATTATATTATTATTTAATGTGCAGTGTAAAAAAATGTATCCTTTTACATTTTCTCATTTGTTTAGGCTCTCCTAGTTAAAATGGACTTAATTGTGCCTTAATTTAGTGTTGTAAAGTGTACCCCTTTACACTTTCACACATATTTAGGGATCCTTAATTAATTGAGCTTAATTTTTCCTTAATTATCCCTTTAATTAATTTACAATCCTAATAAATTACATTTTTTGAAGAGGAAACTTGACATCAATTAATGCCAATGCATAATACCTTACATTGAGCAATGTGTGTTTTAGGAATTAGGACCTGGGACCCATTCCCCCATGGGTGAACGGGTCCTCCCTAAGACCTTGAACCCATTTTTAAATATGTTTTTGGTGGTATTTATATCATCCCAAATTCAAATTTCAAAGGCTATCTTGTAATGTTTGAATTTTGGGAAATTAAGTATAAATGACTATAAATACAAGGTTATTTTATCAATTCAAGACATCTAGCAAGAGTTGAACTTTACAGGAGAAAATATTATTGTCAAGAGCATTGAAGAGTATATTTCTTCATCATTTATTATAGTATTCAAGATCCAACTATCATGTCAAATTCTTCTTGCATCATGCATGTTTTTGGAGCTAACATTGTGATGTAGGTTTCAATATCTAATCCAAGCATTCAAGTTAAATATTCAAAACAAGAATCAAGCATCAAGATCCACATCCATTGAAGCCATTTCATCTAAGATCGACATCAAGATTTCAATCCTTTGAAGCTTTATTTAAGGGTTTGGTGAGTTGCAACATTGCATTGTTTCATTCATCATTCCTTCATGTTTCATT
Source organism: Sequoia sempervirens (assembly GCA_007258455.2). NCBI lineage: Eukaryota > Viridiplantae > Streptophyta > Pinopsida > Cupressales > Cupressaceae > Sequoia > Sequoia sempervirens. The sequence goes on from VDFB02271358.1 coordinate 231,073,080, forward strand.
GTTTCACTTCAAGGTTTAATTAACAAAATGGAGTTTGACCAAGGAAAACCCCCATTCACCAAAAATAAACATTTTCCCCTCTCTTTGTGTGTTACAAATTTGCAAGTTGAAGAAAAGTTGAAGATCTCAAAGTTGCAAAATTGTAAAGTTGCATTTGTTGTCACCTTTGTTGTCATCTTATGGAAACTAAAATTCTGGATATATTTTTGACTACCCAAATGTGAAAACCAAAGAATTTAGAAGTGAAAAAATAGAAGAGAATCCATAAACCAAATTTAGATAGCTCAACAAGGACCCATTTTCCAATGGGTGAATGAGTTCTTAGACAACTTCCAAAACAACATTTTGTAATAGGTGCACAAGATTTTCCCTTTATCCGATTTGCATGAAATAAATTGTTTTTGTTAGTAATATGTTTCATCTATTAGATCTAGTATTTACATTTTATGAATGAGTGCATTTGGTATTTTTAATCTTTCTCCCAAAACCATTTTCAGTCATTTCTTTCAAAAATTTATCTTAGGACACTTTACAACCAATAGGGACACTTTGCAACTATATTTGAGATAAGTTTTAACTATCCTCCACTCATCCTATTTGCATGAAATAAATTGTATCTATTAGCTCTATGTTTCAACTACTCAGATTTGGTCTTAAATTTTAGTTTTGAGTTGATTTTCTATTTTATATTCATCTCCCAAAAGTGTTGTTTAGTCCACACACACACATAAAGGAAATTGCAATATTCCTCAAAGAATCCACTCACCTAAGGGTTGAAAGTGGATTTTGATATGAGGAATCCTATTTTTTGAATGAAATAGAAAATAGGTGGGTTTATTCACCCCATTTTCCCCTTTCTATTTATAGTAATTTTGGTGAAACATTCTGAATTTAGTATACTCTATATATTTTGAACCCTAACATATTTTTCTATGTTTCAATGTGTAGGAGATAGGAGATAATAATTCAATATTGGGGAATATTTGGAAAGCGAAAAATTAGTACACCCAATATTAAATAAGGGGTTAGTGGTTTGTATTTACATTATTTTATGGCACATGGTTTTTTCTTACAACTTTGTTGTATTTGTGTGAGCTTGAATCTATAACAACAAACACATGTTTAGTGGTTAAGGTTGGTTGAGTAAGTGGGCTATCATTATTTAGTCTTTCTAAGGAATGCATATGTGAATCATGGCATGGGATGTGTGGATTCATGTTTGGAAACATGGAGAATGCATTGTAGAGGGTTGATGCTTTAGAGGTATTCATTATAACTCTTGTAATGTTTTATTGTTGAATAATAGATGGAGTATGGATGATTTTGGAGGTTGGGTTTTACCCTCTTGATGGTTTTCCTAGGGTATATCTTGTGTTATCTTGTAGCTTTCCTATTTGATTTATGCATTATGGTTACTTGCATACATGTTTTTCTCTCATGGGATTATGTAGGAAATAGATTAATATCATGGGTTTGATGCATTATTTCTTAAACACAAGGGAGATAGGGAGTCTATATTTTAGGAGATGGAACTTGGGACCTATTTCACACTTTAGTTCATTAGGAACATAGATACTTCAACCAAGTGACTCAATTGAGAGATGGAATAGGGGTTTCCTTATGTGATTAGATGGGGGTTCACCATTAAATGAAGCTTCAAAGAATAAATGCAAACTCTTATGCACAAAACCATAGAAACTTGAAAGTATTAAATCAAATTAACAAAAATGGTAAAACAAAAAAGTACCTGGAAGAATGATGGAATCCAAACAAGCTTTGCAACTCAAAAAATATTCCTTTTAAAGTACATTGGGACTCATACACCAGGTAAGGTGATTTAGTACTACTATAGTAATCTGGAATATTTTGGTGACTATGTAGGATCTATAGAATAATGCCAAAAAGGGCTATACTAGGACTCATACACCTTGATGGGTGATTTAGTCTCGTTATTAGGGTTTGAATGATATTTTGGTAGCTTCTAGCAATCATCTATAACTTTTGTCTTGTCCAGTTCTTCAAGTACAAAAGTCTAAATTCTAGCCTATAGGTGAGTTTTCATAAAGATAACTTCTTGACAACTTTGACAACTTTTGAAACTTTGCCTTCAAAGGATCTTCAAGCCTAAAATCACCTAGATCAAAACCTTGAAATTAAGGGTACAAACTTGTGTGAAATGGCTTCAATGGATGTGGATCTTGACTCTTGATTAAATGCTTAAATATTTTTCTTGAATGCTTGCTTGAATCATGAAAATCTACATCACAAATGTTAGCTCACAAACACACATGATATATAGAATTTGACATGATGCTTGATGATTTTCTCTTGAATGCTCATATATTGCTTGAAAACTTGCTAGGATGCTTGAACTCCAAAATTGCTAGGATACTTGAAATTACTAGGAGAAACTATGTGAAATAATCTTGTATTTATACTTTTTTATTCCCAATTTCCAAAAATTACAACATTACAAGCCAACATAAGATCTAGGATAATAAAATCCCACCAAGAATTTGAATTAAAATATGTCCAAGTTAAAGTGGGACTCATATGCCAGGTTGGACATATGAGTCCCAATGGCTTAAACCTGGGACACATATTTCAAGAAGTGTCTTGTTCAATGTGACATTTAAAATCAAGCCCTAAGACCTAGGTTGGACCCATATGCCTAGAGGTGCATATGAGTTATAGATACGTAGGTCTAGAACACATAGACAAAAACATTATATTATGCTTTGAAATTTGTTAAATGGTGGGATTATCCTCAGAAAAATGCATTTAATTAGGCTTGTGGATGCAAAATAGGACCAAATAGGGCATAAATAATCTCAATTATAATTAAAAGGGCCCAAAACTTAATTTGAATTATAGGTAAAACATATTACAACACCAAATTAAGGGATCACCTAGCTCATCTTATCAATTATTCCCAAATTAAGTGAGGAAAAGGGATAGTTTTTCTCTCATTACATTTAGCCCCCACTTTAGTGAGAGGATGACCTTGCGTCAAACTCACACTAAAGTAGATGAATTCACATCAAGAGGGATCTAGTGTACCAATGCTAGTGAGATATGATGAAAATGATCAAGAGGGTTGTGCAAGACCTAGGATCAAGATCCTATGGAAGACATAGGCACAAAGGAACACATATGTGAATGATGTATTAAGCAACAAAAAGATACAAGAATACACTATCAAAGAAGAAAGAAAAAGGAAAAAGAAAGGAAGGTGGATCAAGCCTCGACAATCTGTCCAACATGATGTGGACCAGGTCTAAGCTATTTATCCAAAAAAAAATTACAAGTGGAACACAATGTCTCCTATGCAAACAAACGCATGCTCACATGGGCTAGTGGAATCTAGTATCCACTAGGTGATCAATAGCGAGACACATATGCATGCATCTTGTATGTGACCACACAAACAAGCAATTGGCTATGGGAAAGTCATGCCTATGGTTGGATCCCATATGTACTAACCATACCAAAGCTATACCTCGTAATAACTTTGACAAGGCACCACACAACATGAACAATAGGATCCACAAGGCAAGAAAAAGCTCCGTATGCTAACACCCATGAGAAAACAGGGTAGCTCCATAGGAAAGAAAAGTGTGTTGTGCAAGGTGACCATATAAAAGATATTCTAAATGAAAAATAGTGTAAGGTGCGTTCAAAGCCCTGGTTTTTTCTTGGTTCATGTAAGGTCTCTTCTTAGGGAACATCGTGCCTAATGTCTCCAAGAGAGGGAAAAACAAAGAAATGTCACACTCTCAGAGGGAATCAAACTGAATGATTTCACCAAGAAAATGACATATTGCAAGAAGAAAGAAGATCACACAATGAAACATTCAGAAACATCAAAAGATAATGTCAATGTATGCCCCCACTTTAAAGTGATTGCTAACACCATTATTGTGAGCAGTCTACATTAAAGTAGCCAATGAGAGCTTATTCAAAATTCCCTATGCCAAGTCATATGTTTCCAAATGAAACTACATCATGAATAAAGGGTTTCTCCCAAAATGTAATGCTAAACATACAAAGAAAAGTACGTTACTTGCAAGCCAACTTAAGGCATGTCATCCACATCCCAAGCTTGCTCTTATATATACATGGAAGGTGGTCAACTAGGAAAAAGAGACAATCAAAAAGCTCCATACGAGGGAAAAGCTACTTGTATAGTCGTCAAATTGCACCACCTACAATTTCATATACATTCTTGTACTTGCTTTAGTGTCCACTCCCTTAGCATCTTGAGTAGGCTTATTTTGGCCCTTACATTAGGATTTTCCCCTCCCAGGATGATTCAACACCCCTTTTCAACAACTACCCTCACACATCAGCTTTTCATCAAACTTTGTACATTTCCCATTCATGTGATTTTGTAGCATGAAATGTCCAGACACTAGCACGAGACACATATGTCTGCATGACATGCTATCATCCTGCAACATTTCAACATTCAAACGACTGTTTCCAAACATGTTTACCACTTGTCAGTTAATTTTATTGGTGGTAACGGCTTGGGATTCCCTCTAACTTTCCAGGAAGCTTCATTTCCCTCCTTAAAAGCAATATTTTCACTTCATTTGTGAAACTCTTCTATGTCTAGTTTCTCTCTATCCTTTTACACTTTAGCTTTTTCTTGCATAGCTTCATACCACTTGCTATAGTAGCTTCAATCACTTTCAAGCTCTCTTAGATTTACTCTTGTAGCTTCATCTCCCTTATCTCATGCTTGTGAGCATCTGAGGATTCTATATCCCCTTCCTGTTGCATTTACACTTCATGATATAGGTCCTCCTCCTCGAGTGGGGATTTCTTTTATCACCTCTTTTGTGATACAAGTTCTCCTCCTCGAGCGGGGTTTTTTTTTATCACTCACACTTGGTGGTTTGGGTTCTACTCCTGAGTGGGTTTTGATTTCACCACACACTTTGTTCATTCCTCTTGCTCTTCCTATCTGGCTGTCCATGGAGGTGGGAACAACAAAATGGGGGTTTGACTGAGGCAAACCCCTATACAACCCCAACATTTTTTCTAGATATTGTGCATGCAAGTATTGAAGACATTCATATTCCTAGAGGCTTCATCACTTGTGTGGTTGTGAGCTCTTTCTTTCTCATATTTATCTTTATCATTTACCCTGCTTCATTTTCATTTCTATCACTTTCTATTACTTTATCACATTCTATAAATTCTCAATAATCAGAGTAGAAGTAGTCACTTTGTCATTTTCTATGATAAACTCAATTTTTGGTTCGTACGAGATTCCATCACGCCTATGGGATGCTATCATGCTACACTATCATCCATATCCCACGCTGTCATCCTTTAGCCAAGAGCCTATTATTCTATCCAAAGAATCTTCATGACTTGCTCTTTCTAATTCCAGAACTTTTGTGTTGATCCTTGAGGTAGTTTAGGGCCATTCACCCTATGAGGCTCTCTAATTCCAAAAAACTTGTCAGTAGCAAATCCTACTTCTCTACATTTTGGTGAACCTGACGTGAAGCAAGTATTTTTCAAAAAATTAGGAATTTATTTACCCCTACCTAGTGGGGTCATAACTTTTGATTCAGTGCTCAAAATTCAGAACCATTTGCACCATTTGAAAGGTCTCCTAGAGAACTAGTTCAGTCCCTAAAATACCATGCCATTGACTATCAAATTTTAGGGACCGATGCAAGTTCTGACCTCAAATTCCACTCCAAACACCTTCGAAAACACAACTTACTAGAACATAGAAAATACCAAAAAAAATTGTAAATAATTTAATATCTTCTTTTATTAGTTTTGTATCTAACTTTGTTCAAAATTATAATGTTATTCCATTTCATGCATGTGATAGTGACTTGGCTTTTCCCATGTCACTTTGTATCTTTGATCCATCTCATGAGATTCCTCTTTCTTTGGAGGATATCTTGTTGCAAGAAGATGAAATCATTGATACCTTTCTTAATGTTACTCTACCTTCTCTTCATTCCAATACACTCCCTTCTAGAGATGATGCATTTGTGAATGATGATCTACCATTCATTCCAATGCACTCTCTTCTAGAGATGTTGCATGGGTGAATGATGAATCTCATCTTTTTTTTCTATGCACTCTCTTCTAGAGATGATGCATTAGTAAATGATGAATCTCTCCTCTATTCCAATGCACTCTCCTCTAAAGATGATGCATTATAAAATTTTGAACCTCCTTCCACATCTAATTCTCCCTAGATCGATGTTGAGAATGTTTCTTCAAATAATTATTCCACATTTGATCCTATTTTGATCAATGTTGAGAATATGTCTTCAAATAATTATTCTACTAGTTGTGATGAATCTATAAATTTTATCAATCTCTGCTGCCCCTCAAAGGCCTAAGAGACTCATCATTTATGTGACTCTAGCTAGACCTTCTCCTAAAAGGATTTTTTTTATTGATAGTGTTCCATTTGATAGTGATTATTTTGATCTTCCTATAGCTCCCTCTTACAGAGTAGTAGCCCATACTTATGAGAATAAAATTAATAAACAAACAAGTCTTCCTTCAGTTCTGTTGTGTAGTTTTTGCACACATGCCCTGCTAAAAGCAGGGACCCTCTTTTTCTTTTTCTCTTCTTGATTTGGCCCTTTGATTTTGAGTATTTGCATTACCTTGGCATGAGGTTTAAGTGTTTATCGTGCATTCCCAAGTTCCCCCCTAAGTTTCATGTTGAAAATCTTAAGTTTTGGGCCAAGTTCAGATTTTGGCCCTAGTTCAGGATTTTCCACCCTGTCTGGATTTTCCCGAATTGCGCTCAAAGTTTGGCTCGACTTGTTTTACATTGTAGTTCAGAGAATTTGGGTCTTCGCTGAATTCTGCCTAGGTTGGATTTTCCCAAATTTCCATCATGTCATCAGGTTTCCAAACTAGATTGATTTTTTGGAGCTTTGTGCCTCTATACTTTATCATTTGCACTCTCTTGAGTTGTGATATTTGAGCTGATTGTGCTTTGGAATTTTAGTCTTGTTTGGAGTTCAAGTTTTTGTGTCCAAGCTTGCCTTGTGTGTTCATGGTTAAAATTTAGGGTTTCATGCCTAGGGCATCACCATTTCATCTTGATTTGCTTTTGATTGAACCTAGAATTCAAAGAAGATCTATAGGAGGTTCAGGTTAAATGATTTTTGTGCCCAGGGTCTTCAAATTTGTGATCGTTCGATCAATTTGAGTGAGATTGTGTTAGATTATCGATGTTAAGGTTTTCTGCCAGGTTCAAGATTTTCTTGTCCAGTCGGATTTTCCTTGTTTCTCCTTCTTCCCCTCATTTTCCTGAAACTCATATAGTGCTATCATTTTCGCAGAAATCCAGTCCAACCAGATTTTTCTAGATTTTCTGGGAAGCTTGGTGAAACTTGAAAATTGGGTGACCTGGATGATTTTAGTGTTAAATACTTGTTATTACATGCTTTAAATTGATAAATAACACTGTTATTTGCACCTTTTCTACATTTTAAGGAGCAATTGTTCATTTTGTGCTTATTTCATTGGAATCCGCCTAGGCCAGATTTTTCTGGAATTTCCCTTTTGGCCTAGATTCCTCGGCTAGCTCAAAATCTGGGATTGTGAGGTTTGTGATTGAACATGGTTTTTGTGGTGATTTCGATCTGTGTTTGAATTTATTTGGTTGATGAATATGTTACTAATGTTGGGTTAATCTTGATCTTCATGTTATAATAGGGTTTTAATGGATATTAATTGTGGTTTTGTTGAGCGCGAGTTGAATTTTACTAAGTTGTCAAGGAAATTATAGAGATGAAATTTGATGAGGAAATTCAAAGTGTTGGTTACTCCACCCTTTGGCTGACTTGGTGAGGTGCGTTTAGGATAAGAATGGAAGGAGGTAGTTAATATGGGGCTGCATTCAAACTTGTGCCTTTGGTTCAAATTACATTGAAGATCCTAGGCTGACCTGGATTGACTTCAAGCATTTAATGCTAATTTATCTAATTTTGAATTCTCCTTGGGGCCAACCTATTTTATGGCCATTTATTATTGCAAACATCAATTGGGCTAACTTGTGGCTGTTTTATTGTTGTAAAACCCTTATTTGGTCAACATGCTTTGGGGTTCTCTATAAATTGGGCATTTCACCTTGTTTGTAAGATATACATAGACATAGAATAGAGATACACTGACATATAGTTCTTAGAGTGAATTAAGTAGTAGAGTAGAGGTAGAAATTAGGTCATTTTGAGCAAGTGTTGTAGCACAAAACATTAGAATTGTTGCTGAAATTCGGTGATTTTATACAATTGAAGAGCATTGTGATTTTTTGGTGATCTCCTTTGTGTTGATTTATCTTGCATGGTTCTTATGATTCTATCTTTCAAATTGCTCAAGGTTATTAGATTTAGATATAGATCTGATTAAATGGTGTTCATGATTTGATGCTTGAAGTTTTTGCAACAATCCCTGGTCCATACTTTTTGTAGCTAACTGACTGTTAGTTGCTTTGCAAAGTTAGCCTGGACTTTTATATTCATTGTGCTTAGTTCAATTGTGGAGATTTATTCATTTCAATTGCAATTGGGTTGTCTTGGATGAATGTTCATGATCTAAAAATATTCAATGCCTTAGAAGATTCCACTATTTTTGTAAGATTGTATATTTATCTTGGTCAAGTAGGAATTAGTTTATGAGGGATTGGTCCATTTCAAGTATTTCATCATTTGCATTGTTAATCTTATGAGTAGTTAAATTTAGATATCTCTTTGAAACCGTAACCTTTTTCTATTTCTTTATTATTTGAGTTAGATTTAGGATTGAAGTATCATTACATTGCTAGATCTGATAAGTTCAAGATACAGTCTTTGCTTGTAGTAAGGTCCCTTTGTGATTACCAGCATTTTCACATTTATCACTGAGTTGTTTATGCATTGTCAAGACTTGACATTAGAGACCTTGGAGTTATCTCTTGAGGCTTGTTGATAGAGATTTTACTTTCAAGAGAGATAGGATATTTTATTATATCTAAGTTGTTGTGTAGAAAACATCATCAGCAGATTGGCACTAGAAGGAAGGCCTGAATAAGCTAAACTTGATCAATTTTTGTCTGCTATCTCTCCCAAAAGATTTAGAAGAACTGGATCTACTCCAGGAGAGGACGAATTTCAAGAATTACCAATCCCTACTAGGTCAAGAAGGACCAGCAGAAGGGGAGAATCATCATCCACCCAACCACCTCCATCATCTCCATCATTCTCAAGTTCATCTTCATCTTCATATGAGGACATTCCCATCCCACAACCTCAACTAGTCATAAATCAGCCATTACCACTCCCACCTCCACCAATGGCTTTCCTAGATAATAACCCATCTCCATTGACCTTTACCAATTACAATGTCATGCCCAAGAACCTTGAGAACTTTTGTTCAGAGTTCTAAGTTAATGATCCCAATAGAACTACTGAGGAACACATTAGAATCTTTTAGACTAGCCTTAAGGATAGGGGATTCAATCATGAGGATGTAGCATGTAGAATTTTTCCTTATTCCTTGGGAGAGGATGCATTCTATTGGTATAATCATTTACCCATTGGGTCTATCCAGAATTGGAATGAACTGGAGACTGCATTCTTGTAGAAGTTTAGGATTCCCATCAGTACTAGTGAGCTCTATTGTCAGTTCACTAATGTTAAGAGAGAAGTCCATGAGCCTATAGGGTCCTTTAACAACTGGTTTCATCGCACCTATGCCAGATTGTAGGCCCCTTATACTACTGATGAGCCCACTACTTTAGAAGTCTATTATGAAGTTCTTGATAGTCTAAAAACCACCTTCATGAAATGGAGAAACAATCCTCCTAATACCTTTCTTGATGCATATGCAGAGGCTGTAAAGGTTAGTAGTGCCCTAAGACAACAATTTTTTGGACCTCTACCATCATTAGGACTCATTTCTCACCGTGGATAAGTCCCAGCTCTCAACCAGGCTCTCACCAATCATACTCCCATCATGAATCTGGTTCCGTAGTTGCCTATGGTCCCTCACCTAGGGCCTCCAGTGAGTCAAATTCCACCTATAGTCAACTATCCCCAACAAAATGTGAATCAACCTCTTCATCCACAATATCATGCTAGCTATCCCCCATATCTACAAAATTCTAAAGTTTTGAACCAGTCACTAAACACCAACACTACAGTAGGATATTCCCAAAATAATGTGAGCAAACCTCCATATAGAAACCCTGACCAAGAAAGACTAGATGACTTGACCGAACAAGTAAAGAAGTTGAATATGGAGGTGACTTACTTGAGGAACCATAACAATCAATTGCAAGTTGCTCAAAGAAATATACAGTTCGATCAGAGTAGAGAAAGTTGAGAAAATCAACAAGAACAACACTTTGATAGGGGGAAACATCCTGACAAAAGATACAACAATGACAGAGGATATAATAATGATAGAGGACATAATTATGATAGAGGACAATCATCAGGCCAAAAATTTGATCGAGGGAAAGGTGGTGGACAAGTGTTTGACAAGAGACAACCACGAGGACAAAATAGGACTTGGAACATGATGCCTAATAATGGAGAAGTCCCTACTCCATTGGATCAACTAGTCAATCAACCAGTTAATCAAGACAAGCCTCCTAATGGTGTATATTTAGCTAAGGTTGCATTATCAAGATGGTGTAGACTCCATAAAATGAGTTAACATTTTGAGTTAGATTGTCAAGAGTTCCAGACAGTAGCTTCAATATTCCAGTATGAAGGGGAGAACAATTCGAGTAGTCAAAAGATGGTGCCATCTATTCCCTATGATTCACCAGTGTTGGTCCTGAACCATGCTCCTTTTCCACAAAGCAAGCACAATGTACCAGAAGAAGAATTAGACCAGTTCAAGGAAGAGGCAGAACAACAGCTTCAATCTTCTAGTGTGAAGTGGAGAACAATTCGAGTAGTTAGGAGATGGCACCATCTATTCCCTATGATTCACCAGTGTTGGTCCTGAACCATGCTCCTTTTCCATAGAGAAAGGACAATGTACCTGAAGAAGAATCAAACCAGTTCAAGGAAGAGGCATACCAGGTATGCAATGGAGATGAGATTTCATAGTTGTTTGATGAATATCTAGTAAATGACAATGTCCCCTTGGATGAAGAAGAAGCTTATGTTGATAGAGATTTTTCTTTCAAGAGAGATAGGATATTATATTTTGTCTGAGTTGTTGTTGTGCAAAAAACATCATCAATAGATTGGTGCTAGAATGAGGGCCAATAATCAGGAAGCTTAGGTTGAAGAGGTATAGACTTTCCAGAGGCCTGTTAAGAAGTATGATTTGAGAGACATGCCACATAGACATCCACTGGCTGGAGGCCCCTTCAGCACCTCCATTCCACTAAACAACTTCACCACTCCTCCAGATCCTAATGCTAGCAATAATCCATCATATTGTCGTGTGTCTAAGTAGTATCTATTAAAGGAAGGACAATCACAGATGGACATGTCAAAAGGAAGGAGTGTTGAAGCAAGCAAAGACATGATGGTGGACTATCCAAAAGAGACCCTTGCTGATCTAAGTGAAGAACAACTAGCCATATATGTTGCATAAGAACTCAAGAAGCTAAAGGTAAGTCTATCTGCATTTGAGTTATTGAGGGTTCCAACCATTAGAAATGATGTTCGAGGGGCTTATAATGAAAATTCCATATCACAAGATAGATCAGTTAGTGAAAGTATCAACAAAGTATCTAGCTCTCAAACAATAGGAAGGAAAAATCAGACTCAAAATCAAATTCATATGCCTCCTAGAGATAAGGGAAAAGAGAAAGATAGAACTCAAGTTGCTCAGGTAGATACTCCCTTAACTCTATTTCAAGGGAAAGTAGAGACTCCTCCATTCTTGATTTTTGTCTGCATATTTGGTAAGCACTTGCACAATTGCTTGTTAGATTTTGGTGCTTCCACCAATGTAATGCCCTTTGGTGTCTATCGGGCTTTGGGCATTACTCCTGTTGATTCCCAAAAGAAATTTACACAATTGGATAGAACTGAAGTTAATGTTGTAGGGGAATTAAATATGATTCATATGTAGCTTGCTTCTAACCCTAGGATTCAACAGGTCATTAATATACAAGTGGCAGATATACTGAATGCTTATGGCCAAATTCTGGGAAGAGACTTTACCAGGGCCTTGAATGTATATGTATCAACTGATAACTCTCACATGCATGGCTTCTCTGGAAGGGAGTTCCAAACCAAATTATAATTGAAAGGGAACCTAGGATGAGATACATGATTACAGAATATCATAATACCTCTAATGAAATTTTAATATCTGAGGTGAGCATGGGGAATTATGTGCTTGCAGCCCCCTTTGAGGAATCTGATGCAGAGGAGGTCCTTATGTTCCATACTATGCCTATTGATCTCACAATAGAATCCAATGGTATTGAGGCCTTGGTAGAACTAGTAAAAAATGATGATGATATTGAAGACAGTCAGCTCAATTTACTGGATAATTTCTAGGAATTCATTTAGAAGTGCATTGAGGATCAAATTCAGTTGGGTAGGAAAATGAATTTTAGAGATTTTCTCTTACCAAATTGGTGTAGGGTTCTTAATGCCTCTCATTTAGAACTAGATTGTTGCTTATGCCAGAATGTAGTGGAACAAGTGCAGAAGTGTATCAAACCCACTCCAACAGTCAATATTGATATCCAGAATGTCCAAGAGGATCCTAAGGAGAAGAAAGTGATGCTTTCTGAAGAACCTTCTAGCAGCAATAGTGCAAGGGATACAACAAGGAAATTTGCAGTTCCTGACTGTTGGACTTTAAAATTTGATGGATCCAAATCAAAGCAAGGAGCTAGGGCGGGATTTGAGTTAATTAGTCCAAGAGTTAAAAAATTATTTACTACTCATAGACTTCAATTTCATTGTACAAATAACGTAGCAGAATATGAGGCCTTGGTCCATCGGTTGCTAATGGCACTAAAGAAAAAGGTCAAGATCTTGCAAGTTTTTGGGGATTCTGAGCTAGTGGTTAAGCAAGTTAGGAGATAGTACTCTTGTCATGACAGAAGAATGACCAATTATAGACATAGAGTATGGGACCTTATTGAAGGGTTTGATGCCTTCAACTTTCAGTTGATACCACGAGGTAAAAACCAGACAACTGACTCTCTTGCTCAGGCAGCTAGTACATTGCAACCTTTGTCTCTTTCTAGATTGAAGAAGTTTATAGTGGAACTAACCCCAATACCTTCAGTACCTAACAATGTCACCAACATCCAGGTATTTGAAGATGAAAAGAATATTTTAGATTTTATCACAAGTATAGATATTTTTGCTTCTCAAATTATAGATGAAATTGAACTCCAAGAAGTAGAAATGGATTTGGAAGGAGTACTTAATTTGAAGACCAATACTATTCCCAGAGGAATGGTGCAATTAGAGAGGATTTTTGATATGGATAAGGTCAGAGATGAGGAACAAGATGCTAGGAAAGAGTCCATTAGTGGACAATGTGAAAAGTATAATATTGGAACTCAAGATGATGCCAAGAATGTCTTCATTGGAAAAGTATGCACTCTAGAAGAGAGGAGAGGAATAATTGACACATTAGATAGATATCCAGATCTGATAGCATGGAGTTATGAAGATTTGAAGACCTATGACACATCAATCATAACTCATACTATCCCTCTCAATCCAGGAGTAAAAAATTTTAGACAGAGGCAAAGGCCAATTAATACTCTATTGGAACCTATAATATAGAAGGAAGTGTAGAAGTTGCTGTCTACAAGGATCATATTTCTAGTTAGACATTAAACATGGGTTGCAAACTTGGTTCCAGGGAGAAAAAGAATGGTGAAATCAAGTTGTGTGTTGATTTTAGGAGCCTCAATAGAGCATCAAAAAAGGATAATTATCCAGTACCCTCACTCGATGAAGTACTTCAGATTATCAATGGATCTTAGATGATGTCTTTCTTAGATGGCTATTCAGGATATAACTAGGTTCTGGTGCAATATGAAGATAGACATAAGACTGCTTTCACTACCAAGTGGGGAACTTTTGCATATAGGAGAATTCCCTTCAGTTTTATCAATGCTAGAGCCACATTTTAGAGGGCTATGGACATTGTGTTTAAGGACGTAATTGGTAAGTGTATAATCATTTATATGGATGATCTGATAGTCTTTTCCAAGAAGAGGGGTGACCATATCTTAGATTTGTGTAAAGTATTTCAGAAGTTCAGGGAATTTGGTATATCTTTCAATCCAAAGAAATGCATCTTTGGAGTGATAGAGGGAAAGTTACTAGGACATGTTATCTCTGAGAAAGGAATTTCCATTGATCTAGAATGAGTGGAAGCTATACTCAAGATCCCACCACCTACTGGCAAGAAATAAATGAAGTCATTCTTTGGTAAGATCAACTTTGTAAGGAAGTTCATCACTGGATTCACAGAAATAGTCAAGCCATTGAATGTAATGTTGAAGCAGGAAGCCAAAATTGAATGGAATATAGAGACTAAGGAAGCATTTGCAAAGATAAAGAGGGCTATTTCTAAAGCTCTAGTCTTGGTGAGTCTAGATTATGCTAAGCCATTCTATATATATTTGTTTGCTTTTGATCACTCATGTGCTACTATGTTGAATCAAAATTTTGATCAAGGAAATGAACATCCCATAGCATTCATGAGTGCACCATTGAAAGATGTAGAACTAAGGTACCCAAGTGTGGAGAAGTAGGCATATGCCTTAGTCAGAGCTATAAAGAAGTTTAGGCATTATATTCTCAAAAACAAGGTGTTTACAATAGTTCCTAATCCTGTAGTCAAGCTATTGTTGATGCAAAATGAGCTAGGGGAACATAGAGCCAAGTGGGTAACTATGTTACAAGAGTATGATATTGAGATCCAACCCATGAAGCTGGTAAGAGGGCAAGGACTTACAAGTACAATGGCAAAAACATGCCCTGATCTTACAGCTTAGCATTATGATCTAGAGGATGTCTCTCCCAGAGAATGGTATGATGATATTGTTCATTATCTCCTGACTTAGAGGTGTCCTAACCATTTTAGTGCAGTACAAAGAAGATAATTATGCTTGAGGAGTGATAGTTTCATGCTGAAGGGAGCCGTTCTATATAAGAAAAATATGAAGGTATCTTCCTGAGGTGCTTGGGAAAACAAGAAGTTGAAAGGGTCATGGCTGAAGTTCACAATAGCTATGGTACTAGCCATGGATTTGCACATTCTACTACAAACCAGATTCTAAGGGTTGGTTATTATTGGCCTACATTGTTCAAGGATACACACAGTCACGTCAGAACTTGCCACATATACCAGACTGTGGCAACCAGAGAGAAGTATGCAACTCTTCCACTCCAACTAGTCTTTGAGGTAAAACCTTTTGCACAGTGGGGGATGGACTTCATAGGTCCCATCAATCCACCTTCTTCTACTGGTCACAGGTATATTCTAACCATTACTGATTACTTTACATGATGGACTGAAGCTCTTGCATGCAAATAGTGTACTTCTAAAGTGGTAATTGATTTCATTGAATCATGTATTATCAATCACTTTGGATATCCTTTATCTTTTATTTGTGATAATGGTCCTGCATTTGCATCATTGAATTTTTCTAATTGGGTCTTTGATCATGGGATTATAATAAAGTTTGCATCTAATTACTATCCATAAGGTAATGAGTTGGCCAAGTCTTCCAATAAAAACCTCTTGACAGTCATTTGTAAGTTACTAGAGAAGAATCCAAAAGATTGGCACACTCAACTTAGATTTTCTTTGTGGGCATACCGTACAAGACAAAAGACTTCCATAGGGACCTCCCCTTATCACCTTGTATATGGTCTAGAACCTGTATTTCCAATTCAATTGAGGATCCCTACTTTACAGCTCATTAATGAATATTATGATGAAGAGAACAGGCGTGAGGCCCACCTACAAGAGTTGTTACACCTTAAAGAAAAAAGAGATGAAGTGTTAGAAAACTTTGCTAAACATCAGAGTGTAGTTAAAAGGTGGTTTGATAAAAGAGCCAAGGTAAAAGCCTTTAGGATTTCTGACTTGGTTCTATACTGGAATAAAGCCCATGACCATAAGGGGGAGCATGGAAAATTTGAAAAACTTTGGCTTGGCCCTTACTAGATTTCAGAAATCTTGGGAGAAAATGCTTTCCGCTTAAAAACTCTCACTAGGGAGGATATCTCACTGCCTGTCAATGGGCAGTATTTGAAGCATTATTTCCAGTCTTGAGCTATTTTCAGCTCTTTTCTTGTACATAGTTAGAGTAGGTTTCCCTTTTTGTTATGCTTTTGCTTTGCTTTGGTTAGTTTAGGTTTGCTTTCAGTTTGGTATTTTGCTCTACTCTTTCTTTGGAGGTCTTCTTGTTTTCTTTTGGATGTGTTGCACCTACATAGCAAATATTCTTTAGTTTGGGATTGTTCTGAGTATTTACTTGATGCACTTTAATCTTGTGTCTTGAAAGGATGGTTGAGGTCTTTGTTATCATCATACAGTCTAAATGTCTAATGTAAAGAGGATGGGTAACTGGTTTGATTTGAATTTGAAGTATTTAGAAATCTTATATCATTTATACATCTTAAAAATCCTGAGGTTGTTGTAAGATCTTTGTGAGGTCTTGTCAGGTGAAAAATCTTATTTCTACTTTAGTGCCACTGTGGTTCTCAGCCCTGAGTGTGAACTTCATTGTTCATAGGTTGAAAAGAAAAAGTGAAAAGAAAAGAATATAAAAAAGAAAAGAAAAATGAAAAGAAAAGAATATCAAAAGAAGAAAAGAGAAAATATTGAAAATCCAATGAATTCAACTTAGCAGGGGTATCCGAATATCTCTATTGGGGCTATGGACGATTGCCTGGCAATAGATCTATGTTTGAGAGAGTCACAACGATAACCTCATCGGGGCTATAGATGCTTGGCTAGTAGCGAGGCTCTATCCAAGTTGCTTTTGAAGTTAGAATCTTTACGTAGCCTAACCTAATTGAACTTGGTTCCTACAGTAGCTCAAGGAGGGAAATGAACTCATATGCACACACTTGAATTTTTTAGTCTATGGAAGGTTCAGTTTTCCTTTGGTTCTGATTCTTTAATCTTGCATTTTGATTTTTTTTTCTGATAGTGAGATCGAAAGTAGAGATTCTGGGTTCATGATTCTTGTCCATCATCAAATGGTTTGGAGCATTTTCCCAATAGAGTCACCATTTGTTGTGCAGTTTTTGCACACACGCCCCACTCAAAGCAGGGACCCTCTTTTTCTTTTTCTCTTGTTGATTTGGACCTTTGATTTTGAGGATTTGCATTGCCTTGGCATGAGCTTTAAGTTTTTATCGTGCTTTCCCAAGTGCCCCCCTAAGTTACATGTTGAAAATCTTAAGTTTTGGGCCATTTCAAATTTTGCGCCTAGTTCAGGATTTTCCACCCTGTCTAGATTTTCCCAAATTGTGCTCGAAGTCCAGCTTAGCTTGTTTTACACTGCAGTTCAGAGAATTTGGGTCTTCACTGAATTCTGCCTGGGCCAGATTTTCCCGAATTTCAATCTTGTCATTAGGTTTCCGAACTAGATTTATTTTTTAGAGCTTTGTGCCTCTATGCTTTATCATTTGCACTCTCTTGAGTTGTGATATTTAATCTCATTGTGCTTTGGGATTTTAGTCTTGCTTGGAGTTTGAATTTTTGTGTCCAAGCTTGCCCTGTGCGTTCATGGTTAAAATTTAGGGTTTCATGCCTAGGGCATCACCATTTCATCTTGATTTGCTTTCGATTGAACCTAGAATTGAAAGAAGATCTATAGGAGTTTTAGGTTAAATGATTTTTGTGCCCATAGTCCTCAAATTTCTGATCGTTCGATCAATTTGAGTGAGATTGTGTTAGATTGTTGATGTTCGATTTTTCTGCCAGGTTCAGGATTTTCCTGTCTAGTCAGATTTTCCCAATTTCTCCTTCTTCCCCTCTTTTCCCGAAATTCATATAGTGTTATCATTTTTTCAGAAATTCGGTTCGATCGAATTTTTCTGGATTTTTTGGGAAGCTTGGTGAAACTTGAAAATTGGGTGACTTGGATGATTTTAGTGTTAAATACTTGTTATTCCATGCTTTAAATTGATAAATCACACTATTATTTGCATATTTTCTACATTTTAAGGAGCAATTGTTGATTTTGTGCTTATTTTTCCAAAATCCCCTTGGGATGGATTTTTCTAAAATTTCCCTTCTTGCTTGGATTCTGCGGTTGGATTGAAATCCAAAATTGTGAGGTTTGCAATTAAGCATGGTTTTTGGGGTGATTTTGATATGTGTTTGAATTTATTTGGATGACAAATATGTTACTGATGTTGGGTTAATCTTGATCTTCATGTTGTAATAGTGTTATAATGGATATTAATGGTGGTTTTGCTGAGTGCAAGCTAAATTTTATTGAGTTGTCAAGGAAATTCTAGAGATGAAATTTAATGAGGAAATTCACAGTGCTGGTTACTCCACCCTTTGGCTGACTTGGTGAGGTACACTTAGGATAAGAATGAAAGGAGGTAGTTAATATGGGGTTGCATTGAAATGTGTGCCTTTGGTTTGAATTGCATTGAAGATCCCAAGCTGACTTGGATTGAGTTCAAGCATTTAATGCTAATTTATCTAATTTTGAATTCTCCTTGGGGCTGACCTGTTTTATGGCTATTTATTATTGTAAACATCAATTGGGCTGACTTGTTGTGGCTATTTTATTATTGTAAAACCCTTATTTCGCCAACATGCTTTGTGGTTCTCTATAAATTTGGGCATTTCGCCTTGTTTGTAAGATATACATCGACATAGAATAGAGATACACTGATATATATTTCTTAGAGTGAATTAAGTAGTAGAGCAGAGGTAGAAACTAGGTCATTTTGAGCAAGCGTTGTAGCACATAACACTAGAATTGTTGCTAAAATTCAGTGATTCAATACAATTGAAGATCATTGTGATTTTTTGGTGATCTCCTTTGTGTTGATTTATCTTGCATGGTTCTTATGATTCCATCTTTCAAATTTCTCAAGATTATTAGATTTAGATATAGATCTGATTCAATGGTGTTCATGATTTGATGCTTGAAGTGTTTGCAGCAATCCCTTGTCCATACTTTTTGCAGCTAGTTGATTGTTAGTTGCTTTGCAAAGTTAGCCTGGACATTTATATTCATTGTGCTTAGTTCAATTGTGGAGATTTATTCATTTCAATTGCAATTGGGTTGTCTTGGATGAATGTTCATGATCTAAAAATCTTTAATACCTTAGAAGATTGCACTATTTCTGTAAGATTGTAGATTTATCTTGGTCAAGTAGGAATTAGTTTATGAGGGATTGGTCCATTTCAAGTATTTCATCATTTACATTGTTAATCTTAGGAGTAGTTAAATTTAGATATCTCTTTGAAATCGTAACCTTTTACTATTTCTTTATTATTTGAGTTAGATTTAGGATTGAAGTATCATTACATTGCTAGATCTGATAAGTTTAAGATACATTCTTTCCTTGTAGTAAGGTCCCTTTGTGATTACCATCATTTTCACATTTATCACTAAGTTGTTTATGCATTGTCAAGACCTGACATTAGAGACCTTGGGGTTATCTCTTGAGGCTTACTGATAGAGATTTTCCTTTCAAGAGATATAGGATATAATATTCTATCTGAGTTGTTGCTATGTAGAAAATGTCATAAAAAAGCTCCTAAACCTACAACTAAAGCACCTGGTGATTATGATATTTTTGAGAAACTCTATGTTACTCTGACTAAGATCTCACTATGGGACCTACTTCAATATGCTTTAGTTTATCAAAGTATGCTTCAAGAAGCCTTGCAAAAGATCCTCTTGCCTTCTTTCACTAGGCTGATAAATGTTGATGCATTGATGGCATAGATTTGTTTGGATTCACCAAATATTATGTTCTATCTGCAAGAGCTCCCTCCACTAGAAATACAGAAGCAAGCAAACCCTTTAATGGTTATAGTTAATATTAATAAAATTGATAGTAGATGTACTCTTGTTGACACTGGTTTAACACTCAATGTATGTAGCATTGATCTATTTCCTAGGATTAATATTGATTCATCTTCTCTTAATTATTCTTCTATTGTCATTCATGGGTTTGATAATGCTGGGCAACAAGCTCTAGGTACAATAGTATTACCTTTGTAGCTTGGACCCATTACTGTACCCACCATTGTATATGTTATTTTAGAAAAGTTACCATATAACCTTCTCCTCAGTAGACCATGGATTCATGCTATGCGTGTAGTCTCGTCTACCTTACATAAATCTATTAAGTTCATTATTAATAATAAAGTAGTCATAATCAAGGCTGACTCTAAGGCTATGCACTTATGTGAAATTGCAGCTCCTGGTCGAGCTTCAGTTGTGCCTACTCTTATTCCTTCAATGTCTTCCAGTGTGTCGATGTTTACTCTAGTAGTACCTACTACAAAGGATACTCTCAAGATAAATGTCCCTGAGGAAGATCCTTCTGAGGAAAAAAACATTAAGTCTTCTCTGTTTACCTCTTCTCAAAAGAATGCATGTCTTAGTGATGATTGGGGTTCCTTGGACTTTACAAATTCCTTCATCGGGAAACATAAAGTCAACCCAATCCACTTAGACCTTCTATTAACATCATCCAAACCCACTATCAAAAATGATTATTCTTTTTTATTGTGGGATAGTGTGAGGAATAATTGTAATGTTCTTAGTGTTGATCCTCTTTTTTAGGAAGATGATTACGCTTATGCTAAAGAGGATAGTGTTGGCAGTCCTATTAATAAGGATTATTGTGATCCCATGGAGGAGCACAATCCACATTGTTGGAATGATGCTCTCTATGGAGATCCTCCTTCTTTCCAAGATTTACAAACACATTATGGCCCCAACTTTAAGCTTATCTCCAAATATGGCTATGAGAGTAAAAGTTGTGGGCATAACAAACAAGGAATTCAGGTCCCTATAGAATTCACACACCGTAAGCATAATCTAGGGCTTGGTTTCTCAAATGAATGATCTAAATAGAAGCAATGGTTGAGTGATAAGAATTCTTCTCAACCTAGTTATGTTGAAAAGATTCTTCCTCCATTATCTTTTGTCTTTGTGCCTTCTTCTTCTTGTTGTGAGAAGTCAAACTTTTCTCCACAAGAGAAAGGGTTGCTTCCTACTCATCCTTAATTGATCAAGAGCATATTTTGTTATGGCTTCTAAAAGATTGCTTAATTACTCTTCCTCCTCCTACATGTAAGAAATTTCATAAGCATTATTCTTTTTGTGCATACCATCGAGTGCTTGGCCATTCCACTAGTGAATGTAAGGCCTTGAAGGATAAAATACAACAACTTTGTGATTTAGGTGTCATCCCTCATTCATTTGATTGATGCACCTACCTTTTCTTTGCATGATAAGTGATATTGAGGTTTACCTCTATCCTTCATGTTCTAAGTGTCTTGCATGGTTCTCCTCCCCTATATGCTAGGGGTAGTGATGACTTGTTTGAGAGATGTGTGTCCTTTAAAGGATCCCCCTCTCTTCTTTCTCTCTTTCAATCAGAGTGTTCCTTGAGTGGATCCCTCTTCTTTTGAAGGGTTCTCGATGGACCCCTTTGAAATCCTTTCAATTTGTTGACATTTTGTGTGACTATCCACTTACTTGCCTGCATGGCTACTTCCTAACATTCTCTATCCAAGAATAAATGTGTCGCCACTTCTTGACTCTGTGGAGTCTACTTTCCTGGGTTCCTCCATGTGAGAGATCTTGGGGGATACCTCCTTATAGGTTTGTGGGTCTATAGGGCACTTCCTTTGAGCTTCCTATGAGAGATCTTGGGGGTTTCTCTCATACAGGTCTGTAGGTCTGTAGGGTTCCTTCTTTGGGTTTCCTTCATTTGAGATATCTTGGAGGATACCTTCCTTGTAGATCTGTGGGTCTGTAAGGTGCTTTCTCAACTTGCTCCATATGAGAGATATTGGGGGATTCCTCCTTGTAGGTTTGTGGGTCTATAAGGCACTTTTTCTCAATTTCCTTCATGTGAGAGATCTTGGAGGATACCTTCCTTGAAGGCCCAAGAGCCTATCAGGTACTTGCTTCTCTTGGCTTCCTTCATGTGAGAGATCTTGGGGGACACCTCCTTGCAGTTCTATAGGCCTGTAAGGTGCTTACATTCTTAAATTCTCTTTCTTCTCAACTTGTATATACCGAATTGAAGATCTATGGCTTCTTCATCTTAGAATTCCTCTAAATGTGTTATTTCTTAATTTTGGGATGACAAATAATATTGAGGAAACCTTTTACATTGAGGTATCTTTACTTTTCTGACTCAAATCCTTTAGTTTTTTATATACTAACATTATTGTCTGGTGCAGGTATTTCTTATCTAATGCATTTGTTTTGTAGGTATTTAGCCTGGCGGCTTGCTTCCATAGTTTGAAAAGTTATTTGCTTCCTCTATAGTATCCTTTTGGCATATGATATTTTTTATGTTTAGTAGATTTCCTTTAACGTGCATCTTAATGTAGATTGATATGCCTGCTAAATAGGGGCAAAATCTATAGTCATAAAATTGCACCGCCTACAATTTCACATACATTCTTGTACCCACTTTAGTGTCCACTCCCTTAGCATCTCGAGAAGGCTCATTTTGGACCTTGCATTATCCTTTTCCCTTGTCAAGATGTGCCAACATCCCTTCTCAATAACCAACCTTGTCCATCAAATTTGCATCAATCTTTGTGCATTTCCCATTCATGTCATTTTGTAGAGTGATGTGTCTAGACACTAGCACAATGCGTAGACATCCACATAGTGCGCTATCATCTTGCAACATTTCAATGATCAAATGACCATTTCCAAACATTTTTTCCACTTGTCAGTTAATTTTGTTAATGGTAATAGCTCAGGATTCCCTGTAACTACCTAGGAAGCTTCTTTTCCCTCCTTAAAAGCAATCTTTTCACTTCATTTGTGACTCTTCTACTTCTAGTTTCTCTCTAGCCTTTTATACTTTAGCTTTTTCTTACACAAGTTCATACCACTTGCTATAGTAGCTTCAAGCACTTTCAATCACTCTTAGATTCACTCTTGTAAATTCATCTCCCTTATCTTATGCTTGTGAGCATCTAGGGATTCCATATCCCTTTCCTATTGCATCTACACTTCATGATATGGGTTCTCCTCCTTGAGCGGGGATTTCTTTTATCACCTCTTTTGTGATACAGGTTCTGCTCCTCAAGCAAGGTTTTCTTTTATCACTCACACTTGGTGGTGTGAGTTCTACTCCTGAGAAGGTTTTGATTTCACCACATTCATTTTTCATTCCTCTCTCTCTTCCTATTTGGCTATCTATGCAGGTGGGAAT
Source organism: Sequoia sempervirens (assembly GCA_007258455.2). Classification (NCBI taxonomy): domain Eukaryota; kingdom Viridiplantae; phylum Streptophyta; class Pinopsida; order Cupressales; family Cupressaceae; genus Sequoia; species Sequoia sempervirens. Next base: position 231,096,479 of record VDFB02271358.1, read on the forward strand.
ACCAAAATGGGGGTTTGACTAAGGAAAACCCCTCTACAGCCCCAACATTCTCTCTAGATATTGCACATGTAGGTATTGAAGACATTCATCGTGCTGGAGGCTTCATTACTTGCATGGTTGTGAGCTCTTCCATTCTCCTCTTTATCTTTATCATTTACCTTGCTTCATTTTAATTTTTATCACTTTCTATTACTTTACCGCATTTTGTAAATTCTCAATAATCAGAGTAGAAGTAGTCACTTTTTCATTTTTTGTTATAAACTCACTTTTTGGTCTATATGAGATGCTTGCAAACCTCTGGGAAGCTAGTGCACCACACTTTTGTCCATATCCTGCATTTCCATCCTTTGGTCGAGAGCCTGTTAGTTTGTCTAGAGAATCTTTGTGACTTGCTCTTTCTAATTCTAGAACTTCTGCACTATTCCTTGAGGTAGTTTAGGGAAGTTTTCCCCATGAGGCTCTCTAATTGAAGAGAACTTATGAGTAGTGAATCCCCCTTCTCTACACTACCTAACTCATCGCCCCCACTTAGTGCAAGATAAGGGTGAGCCTACATGATTTATGAAAAATATGAAAATCAATATCAATTAGAGAAACTAGGTGCTTCAACACAAGGAAGAGAACCACAATTCTTAAGATGTTGAATTTTATTACTAAAAGCCTTACATTCATTAGTAGGATGACCATGAACTCTATGATATGCACAAAATGAAATCTTGTAATAAAATTTCTTTCATGTTCTTGGAGGAGGGATATCAAATGATCTTTGAGGAGTCTTGACAAGATACTCTCTTGATCAATAGTAGAAGATGTTTCTTTGTTTTGTGAAAAAGATATCTTTTTCTTAGTACAAGGTGTCATTCTTACACAAGACTCTTTAGATTGTGATATTTTGTGCTTTTCTTTATAGGAGAGTGTAACTATAAAAAATTCAAATAATTAGTTTTTTTTTGTGATGAAATTGATATTAAGCGAGGATTTCTTTGATTCTTTCATTTTGTTTCAAAGGACAATAACCAAGACCACTAGTGGTTTCTTTTGTGTTAGGTTGTATGGTGACATAGTTACCTGGTTCTCTAGCACCACATCCTTTTCCACTATAAGAAAGTTGTGTCATAAGTTCATAACCTCTCCCATAAATAATTTTCATTTCTTGTGGATTCAGTGGTTACTCATAATCAACTTCATCAAAGTTTTTTGTGTTCAATTTTCTTACCTTTTCTAAAGTGGTTGAGATGGATACTTTCAAAGGGTTGTCTGAATTTTGTTTTGACATTACCATTGGTTATTTTTCATTTTCAAACTCTTTTGTTATGTTCTTGTATTCACCCATGAATGTAGGTGTGAAGTCTAAGGAATCCGAATTATCTTCCAATAACTTTGTGATTTCTTCAATATTATTTTCTTTTTCTTTCTCTTGCACGAGTTCCACTTGTATAGTAGGTGTCAATGTTTTCAAAGGATTTTTCTTATTTTTATCAATGTTCAAACAAATTTCTATTTTAGGACCAGCTTCAATTGTATACACTTTGTTTTTATAGACATGTACTTTATTTTACAATGAAGGGTAGAAGGAATCCCATTCATTGCATGAATCCATGGTCTTCCTCGAAGAAGATTATATGAAAGATCACAAGGCATAACATGGATTGGGATTTGTAATGTGGCCTTTCCAACTATAATAGGAAAAGTGATCATACCAACTGATTATTTTCCTATATTGTCACATCCTTTAATCGATAAGGAATCAAGTTCAATATTTGATTTATCTATGCCAAGATTATCCAAAAGGGTTACACTACACACATTAAGGGTTGAGCCATTGTCAACAAGGGTTCATTTTATCCCTGCCCTATTGAAAATAGCTATTATCATAAAAGCTTCATTTTTTTTTTGCACTTCTAGTGAAGGTAACTCATCTTGATGGAAATTACTATCTAAGTTGACCAGAGTTATAGCTTACATTTGGGCTACCACATCATTTGATTGCACATTAGGAGGGCTAGGAACTTGTTGTAAGGCACTTTGAGTCATGCTATGATAATGATGGGAGGATTGAATAAGGTACTAGAATGATATCGTAGTAGGAGTATTCTTAATTTGTTCAACCAGGTCATACTCCTTTCCACTTTGTAGAGGAAATTGAGGGGCACTAGGCAAGAAAGGATGAGGTAATCAGAGGGATGTTGGAGTTGATTTTCTTCGTTGCAGATTGTTTCTAGTGTTATATGTATGAGAAATGGTATTGTAACTTGACTATCATGACATATTATTCTTAGGTGGTTTAAGGATGACGACAGGTTTTTTGTTTGAGTTTGTGGTTGGTTTAAGGGTTGGTAAATGATGAGTTTTGCTTCAGGAGGTGTAATAATTAAATATCTTTAGGAAATCTAAGAATTAGAGGACTCGAGGGAGTTCTAATGTTCAAAACCTCACCAAACTTATCCTTATTTTCATGATCTCTTAGTGAAGGGGAATCTAATGTCACCTCATCATCTTCATCTAGGAAATCCTCATTATTATTGCTTGAAAGATATGTGTCCTTGTTCTCATTTTCATGCACCATGATATCCTCCCTAGTAGGAGAGTTTTTACGAGAGCTACAAACTAGATGTTCATGACATTCAAAGGTTGGTTCTTCTAAAATGAAATCATCACAAGGGATTTATCAATGGTTGGATTTTCTTGCTTATTAATGATGGAATTCTTTTGTTCTTATAATGTTTTCCCTAAGGGAAGAGAGAGAAGTAGGATTCTAATGGCTCTCATCGATTAGATCTTCTAACACCAATATATCATCTTCACAAATTTGATTGTTATGATTGTCCATGATTTCATCCTTTTTCTCTAAGGTCTCATTCTCATGTGCCATAATATCTACCCTAGTATGAGAGCTTTTAGGAGGGGAGAAAACAAGCAGTTCATCACATTCTATGGTTATATTTTGTAAAGTAGCTTCATCATGAATAGGGGAGGCATCAAGAGAAGAACAACTATGAGTTTTAGGGTTACCAATGATTGAATCATTTTGTTCAAATAGACCTTTCCAAATGTTAGGGACATTAGGAAGGAGAGAAATAGTGCTATAAATTTCAATCATTGGATCTCTTAACACCAACATAGCCTCTTCACAAATGTGATAATTTTCCATGATTACATAAAAAGCATTCTCACAAGTAGGGGAGTTGTTGGGAGAGGAATGTAGACTAAGTAAAGTAGTGGAAATGACCTCATCGTCTTGTGTCATAATATTTTCCCATGGAGGAGGAGAAAGAAAAACAAGAATTTCATGATTGTCAATGATTGCATCTTCTTTCACCAAGATACCTTTGTCACTAATAGGAGAGGTATCAGGAGAAGAGAAACTATGATATTCATGATTATCTATGCTTGTATCTTCTTATATCATATCATCCTCACAAATGGGAGAGATAGTAGGGTTTGAGTGAGTGATAGGCAAGGTGACATTAAGGATTATGTTGATGGTCTCTTTTTTTTTGCTCTAAGATGTTTTCATAACTGGGAAAGATAGTGGAAGGATGGCCAACATGTTTCTCAATGACCTCATCTCTATGCTCTACATTGAACTCATAAGAGGGGATGTTGTACTTACACAATCCATTCTTAACCATTTCAAAACCACATCTCTTAAAAGAAAACATGCTAACATGAAAAAAGTAAGCTATCTAATTTATGAAATGCTTCAAAAAAATGTTAAAAAATGTCCTATGTAACTAAATATTTTCACTAATGACATGAGTTTTGGAATTATTTTTTAAAAATGAATTCACTAAATGGATCATTTGACCTAGATACATGAAACAAAAATTCATAAAACTTTCCAAACTAATACAACAGGTTACCAACAAGCCTAGGAAATATAGAAAATTAGTAGAAAGCTCATAAAAGTTAGTTTTTGTAGGCCTCCAAGGACTAATTTGCCTATATGGGCATATGAGTCTCACTTAGGTTTTTTGATAGTTTCAGATAGTAAAAAATAGAGAGCATAGAATACCCGGAAATCTAGAAAAAAGACATGTACAAGGACTAAATCTCCCAAGTGGGTGAATGAGTCCAAAATTAGGGTTTCTAAGTCTAAATAAAAAAATTATAAGTTGATTTTAATGTGTCTAGGTTGCATGCTCATTTGGTTGTTTACAATTATAGATTTCTAATCAAATTGAATCCTACAAAATGCAAAAAATGCAACCGATATGCACTTTTCACTAATTCAATATTTAGAAGTCCTAAATGCAATTCAACTAATAAAAATCTAATGAAAAGTTAATGAAAGATAGATCTAGGACTACAATATTCTCCAAATTAGAAATTCAAGGGTCGAAAGTCAGTTTCACCAAAATTAACACAATGGAAATAGGGTGTCCACCTTTTAGGAGATTGAACTTGGGACCTATTTCACACTTTAGTTCATTAGGAACCTAGATCCCTCAACCAAGTGATTAAATTGAGGGATGGACTAGGGGGTTACTTGTGTGATTAGATGATGTTTCACCATTAAATGAATCTTCAATGGAGAAATGCAAAATCTTATGCACAAAACCCTAGAAACTTGAAAGTATTAAATCAAATTGACAAATAGGGTAAAAACTAAAAGTACCTAGAAGAGTGATGGAATCAAAACAAGGTCTACAACTCTAAAAATTTTCATTTTGAAGTGCACTAGGACTCATACACCATGTAGGGAGATTTAGTCCTGCTATAAGAATCTAGGAAGAATGTGGAATATTTTGGTGACTGTGCAGGATCTTTGAAAAAATTCAAAAAAGGGCTATTGTAGGAGTCATATGCCCAGATGGGAAATTTAGTCCCATTGCTATGGTTTGACTGATAAGTTTGTAGGCTCTAGTGATCTTTTGTAGCTTCCTTCTTATCTGATTCTTCAAGTTTGAAGTCTAAATTCTAGCCTATAGGTGAGTTTCTATGAAGATGACAACTTCTTGACAAATTTGAAAACTTTTGCATCTTTATCTTCAAAGGATTTTCAAGCCTTATTCACCTAAATCAAAACCTTGATATGAAGACTACAAACTTGTGTGAAATGGCTTTAATTGATGTGGATGTTGACTCTTGATTGAATGCTTAAATATTTGTCTTGAATGCTTGCTTGAATCATGAAAACCTACATCACAAACGTTAGCTCACAAACACACATGATGCATGTAGACTTTGACATGATGCTTAAATCTTGAAGGTAGCTCCAAATGTTTGATGATTTTGTCTTGAATGCTCTTAGACTGCTTAAAAACTTGCTAGGATTCTTGAACTCCAAAATTGCTTGGATACTTGAAATTGCTAGGAGAAACTATATGAAAATACCTTGTATTTATACCTTTTTATTCCCAATTTCTCAAAATTAAAACACTACAATCAGGGAACCAATCTAGGATAATAAAATCCTATGAAGAATTTGAAATAAAATAGGTCCATGTTAAAGTGGGAAGTTCATATGCCAGGTTGGGCATATGAGTCCCAATGGCTTAAACCTGGGACATAGATTTCAAGAAGTGTCTTGTTCAATGTGACATTTAAAATTAGGTCTTGAGATCTAGGTGGGACCCATACACCCAAAGGGGCATATGAGTCCCAGAATCCTAGGTCTGGAACACATAGCAAAAAAAATTATATTATGATTTGTCATTTGGTAAATGTCAAGATTATCCTGAGCAAAATGCATTTAATTAGGATTGTGGATGCAAAATAAGACCAATTAGGGCATAAATAAGCCCAATTTTAATTGAAAGGGCCCAAAACTTAATGTGAATATGTAAAACATATTACAACATAAAATAAAGGCATCACCTAGCTCATCTTAGTAATTATTCCCAAATTAAGTGAGTAAAAGGGATACTTTTTTTGTCACTACATTTCCTAACAATATACACCTCCTCCTAATAATAAAATGGAGGGGTAATCCTAATGAAGGCCTACTCAAATCCTAATATAATTAATTACACAAGTTATTTACATGACTCAATATAGCTAACTTAAGGGATGTGTGCCACATGTTGACATATCTATCCACCAAAATACATTATAATAGCATATCCCTAGGTACATTTCACAAAATCCATATTCATGCATAAGTAATATTTATAATATTTCATGTTTATCATCATTACGAGTGGTAACACTTGTAGAATATTTAAATAACAATCAAATTCTCCTTATATGAGATGTACTAAGTGACCTCATTCCATCAAGGAATGGAAATCTAAGTGGTAAGTTGCAACATAGTGATTTATCATTCATTTTTATCCATTTACTTATCCTCGACTTAGGGTACAAGCACTCTTTATCTAACATCATCATAGACATTGTGGAGGTGGAGACACCAAAATGGTGTTTGACATAGGAAAGTCCCTATACAACACAACACTTCTTCCATTGTCCTTCTAGTAGGTTAGAGGTTTGAGGTAGATTGGAGAAGATTGGAGATCTTAAAGGAATCAAACCCTAAATCAAGAATTCAAGCATCATCATTCATCAAATTAGGGCAATATTAATTATTCACTGACTAATGAAGTTCAAAAGTTGATTTCGATATAGAAAACCCTACAGATTGTGATGCTCTTGTGTAGATCCTAAAAGTCAAAAAAACCTCATTTTTAGACTAGGGTGCTCTTTCCCTAGTCTAGATAATTTGACTCCAAATATGAATGTTAATTTCCTTATTCTCTATGTTCTACTCTCTTGTTTTTTGTTTATGTATGTATTAGGTTTTTAATTTTGTAGATGTATGACAAATTTTTTATACTTGCATAGTTGACCTATTTTTTCAATCACTAATCACACACATCACATCACTGCATTCATAATTCTTTCTAAAAAACACACTAAGGGAGCTAAATCCCTAATCATTCATTCTAGCTCTTCCTTGTGGATAGTAGCCAAGTGGTCTTTTTTTTATCATTTTTGTGTCCCTTGAATGTTAGTAGTGGAAAGTGTGGTTTAGGTTTTTGATAAGATAAGTAGGGAAGGGCCCTAAACACATACAAAGAAAAAAAACAAGGTTGAACAACTGGATTAAAAAACCGGGCCAAACATAGCCACCAGTCAAAAAAGGTAGGGCTAGAACAACAAAAAACAAAGGAAACAACCCAAAAACAACTCAATCCCTAGAGCTAGGAACCAAAGCCTCAAAGGAATTGTTACATAAAATATTGGCCTTATTAAATTTCTTCTTTAATTGCACTACTATCCAAGATAAATCTGAAACAATATTAGTTGAATCAGAAGGGGAAGAGTCCCCTTCAGAGTAACTAACAAGTGGAGCAAAAGCTACTTCAAGAGAAATTCTTGAGACCAAGGCCAAAGCAGTAGGATTTAAAGTTACACCTACCTTTCTCAGCAAAGGGATAGGAGAGGTCACAGGGGAGGCAACACATATAGAAGGTGGAGTAGCCTTATCTTGAAATAGTACACAGTAGGAGCCTTTGAAGAAGCAATGCCATCAATAGTAGAAAACTTCTACATAGAAGGAAAATGAGGCCTATAATCCTCGCTATCAGAAGAAGATTTAGCATCAAGGTACACTATTAAATGTTCTTGAAGAGAATTCTTCCACCAAGTGGAGGAAGAAATAGGATGAGCACCACAAGGAAAATCATGAGCTAGGTGTCTCAGAGCAAAACAATGTCGACATTGAAATATGATACCTTCATAATCCACCAGCTAAGACCAAGACTAGCCATTAACTTGAAGCACTACCTCTCCAAGTAAAGCTTGAGATAAATCAACCTCTACCAAGATCCAAGTGTGATTTAGGTTATTCATTAGTTGTAGATACATTTTCTCCATCATTTCAAAATTATCAAGATCATCTAAAAAAAATTGGTCTTTCAATTAGGAACTTTAAAACTCAAAATTCTAAAAAACAAAACTATAATACCAAGTTAGAAATATTAAAAAAAAATATAATTGGAAGCTTTTTAAGAGAGAAATAAGCTATAAAACTATAAATGACAAAAAAATTATAGACTAGGGATTTTGAGAAATATACAAAAGTTAGGATAAAAAAATACATTAGGAGCTCACAATGAAAATCTATATAAAAAAATACAAGCTAAGTAATAATATTTTATTGACTTGGGGACAAAGTGTAGGTGGTAATTCCAAATAATAGGGAGTGACTACTTTAATATGGGGAAAATCAAGCAGCCTAGATTCTAGTGACAACCGTAGCACTATCTAAGCTAATAACCCAATCTAAATAAGAGAAAACAAACAAGCATGAGGAAAATGAAAACATTCAAGTAAAAGCACTCCCCATATTTGAAGTTGAATAACTTATCTTGTCTCTCCTCAAGATGCTTTTGCAAATATTCCCTAATATTGTAGTAGACATGTGCAAATATCTACAACTAGTAAGCATGAAAGTCAGAGATAAGTGGTTGTTAAATTGAAAATGGAGGAGGAAGGCTTCTTTTATAGACAACCATTCAAATAGATGGTCAAGATTGAGCTTCTAGAAAGATTCCAAGATTGACGGATGAGAAGACATGCAACATAGAAGAGTGGAGATTATGAAATGAACAATCAAGATTGGAATGAGCCCAAAGACGATCGACGATTAATCAAATTTGAAAATGAGGTAGTAGAGGAAGAAATGGAGGAATTAAAAATTGAAATCAATTAATTCATGAGAAGGAATCTCTGGACAAGTGGAGCATAAATAATTTTTCCAAATTATTTATTTGAAAGAGGGAGAACATGGGCATTTAATTAAAATGATTTATGAAATCAAATTAATTAATTGGCAAAAAATGGAAATGGTACATTAAATAATTAATTTGTGTTAATTATTTAATTATAGAAGAATGTAAAAGGTCAATTAATAGAAAAATAATTATTATTATCATTTGACTATAGGCGAATGATAAAAGGAAAACCATTAAATAAATAATGGTTTATTTAATTATTGAAGAAAGGGTGTATTAGCGATGCAATTAGTTTTATTTAATTGATCATAGTAGGATAAAGGTTAAGAAGTGAATTAATGAAATAATTAAAAATTATTTAATTATGCGAGGAATGTGATCAAGAATAATTAAATAATTAAAATTATTTAATTATGCGGAGAGAGACCACGAAAAATAACACTCATAGACTAGGACTTTTTTCAATGTCTACAACTACCAATCAATCTAAAAATAGTTAATTTAGCTCCTTTGTAGAATGATGAGACCTTAACAACCCATCTACTAATTAAACTATTGTATAATCTAAGAAAGATTAATAAAAATGTAGGAAAAACTTAAGATAGGAAAATTTAAGGCACTAGGAAAATAAAAACCTACACTAACACACCTCCTTGAGCATAACTTAGATGGGTCTTGGTAAAAGAAGCTTGATAAGGTACCCATGTACAAAGATGTCCCTCAAAGAAATGAACTCCCCACAAAATGAACTATACCCCCATAATGTAGAGAGAGATAATCCAATGATTAAGCACCACCCCCTAAAGAGGACACCTGTCATGCCCCTAACAAAGCTCACAAATGAAGGAGTTTTCTTCTAGTATAGGGTTTGGTAAGATGTCTACAATCTAGTCTGATGTCAAAAATATTGATGATTAATGATGTGATTATGAATTAGCTCCTTAATGTAGTGCATATGTATCTCAATGTGTTTTATCCTCAAACAATAGACCAAATTCCTTAACATCTAAATTGTACTTTATTTATCACTGAAAAATATTGTGTGCTTTTAAAATAGAATACCAAACTCAATGAGAATATTTTGAAGCCAAAAGGACTCAATAGTAGCATTAAATACTCCTCAATATTCAAACTATATAGATGAAAGAGCAATAGCATTCTAATTCTTGCTTGGCCAATAAAATTTATATCAACAATGCTAAAAATATAACACCAAAAAGCTAAGGGCATTATATGAAAAGATTGATAATTATTAATTTATATATTTTCATATTAATTATATATTTTTTGTTGGGAATTAGTGTTCACATTGGTACAATATGATGCATAAAATATTTAGGGGGTATAAATAAGTGTCAAAATAATATTAAGTTGTTAAGAAACAACTTAGTATTATTATTAGTCATATAGTTTGTTTAAAAGATTATTTGTTGTACGTGTGTGTTTGAGTTGTTAAAACAACTCATAATTAGAAGTTTGTTAGTCCCACAATTATCTATCTAAGAGAGTGGTTATAGGAAGTAGAACAACTATCCTATAATATAGAATATACAAGTCCTATATATATGTAATTTGTATTGAATGAAAGGGATATAGAAGCTTATTATTTAGTGTGGAATAAAAGAAAGTGAAGCGTATTATGTGTAGAAAATTTTATGCGGAACTTCTATAAACTCTCCTCAAATCTCTGCCCATATTTCTAATATGGTATCAGAGCCAGGAGGCTGAGGCCAATCTATTGTAGATCTTTGCATTTGTTTTGGCATTCAATTGCTCTGTCTGATGTATAACTTGCATCGCGACGGGGAAATAATGATGATAATGGGCTTCGCTTTCAGTGTCTCGAGATCTTTCTTGGGAATGTGGTGGTCGATCTAAAGAGTTTTCCCTGTAAGCATTAGGAATCTGGAGGAGATTATCAACGGGAATCACGCCATTGTGTCTTCCTCGCCTCTTGTTATTGCTCTTGGCGTTATTATTGCTTGCTTGCTACTCCGCTTCAACAGGCAGCTTGCACACGAGAGCATTCAAAGTATTTGAGTAGATCAGACATTCAAATCTGATCTTTACCACGTGTCTTAGTTTTACAAAGTACTGTTGTGGGCTGCGAGCTGGATTAAAGGTTTCTCTTGAGCTGTGAATAAGATTCAAAACAAGAAGCAAGTAGCAGGTCAAAGGTTGCTTGAAGAAATCAAGCTACTTCTTTGAAGCCTTTGTGCCTCCACACAAAATTGCCTGCAGTGAGCAGATCTAAAGCATACATGCCTTGGTGTTTGGCTTGACATGTTGCGCAATGAAGGTGATTGAGAGATAGTTGACCAGAATTCTGTTGCACGCGATCATTTGGCACACCTTGGTTTGTTCCCCTGTCATAGCCAAGCAACGTCTATGATCACGAGATGATGGACTTGTGAAGGGAATTTTATCATCTTCAGTAAAGGTGGAATAGATTAGCCTGCTAGGTTGTTCGCATAGCTGGGCGTCTATCACCAAGATCTCAAGTCTGAGAATCTCAGCAACAATCTCAAGGTCTTCAACTTCGGCCTCAACTCGATGCCTAAGAAGATTTGGTAGGATGACCTGCTCCATACAACCTGTGCTACTCCACAAAATAAGAGCGAGATCCTGATGCTATTCCTATTTGTAGATGGTCTTTCACCTCTAGGTTGTGTCAATGCTTGAGTAGTCATTTAAGAACATTATCTTTTGGTAGATGGAAACTTGTGTTTTAGTTGATTTAATTTCTAATTATTAGAAATTGAAGTTAAGTCGATCACTATTGTGTCAAGTGAGTCATTTAAATCAGTAATTTAGTTTTATTTAGTTAAGTTTTTAAAGTATTTGTTTATAGATTGGAAGTTATATTGTTATTAGGTCTTATAGATATATTTTGTTTTGTAGTCTAAAAAATCAAATAGAATATTGTATAAAATAAGTCAAAGTCAATTTGGATAGGGTATGTTTTTCAAGTCAAATCAAGTTATATTATTTCAAAATGGGGTCCATTTTTACAAGTCATTAGTGATATTGTCATCTGTCAAAATTTTAAAATGTCAAAAATAATTATTGTAATTGGAAGCACTCTCGCTTGTACACGACATCCATTTTGTGGGGGGTGGGGGGGGTTGGACATTCTAAATTTGAACTTCAAATTCATATTTGCTAAGTAGCAAATCAACTGGAGGATGGAGGCAATGGAGGCTAGAGGATACTTAGCGACCTCTCGTCAGTCACTAGCGATGGGGTCGTGAAACTACATTAGTGACAAAAATAACTTGTGCCAAAATGACTAAAGCCAAGATCGGTTTCTAGGTGGTAGCGACAACCATTTCATATCATTATTGATTAGAGTGGCAATGATCTACAATGGTGGCTACATACGCGACAACAAAGAATTGGGTTTCAAGCTTTATAAATTGTGGTTGGATGTGTATGTCCCCAATCACATTTTCTTAGTTGTTTGTGAATGGATGTGTTGGTCCCCATTCACAAGATGATGTAAGTGATTGGATGTGCTTGTCCCCAGTCAATATTGTTGGTTGTTTGTGAATGGATGTGTTTGTCCCCATTCACAAGATGACTGGATGTGTTTTTCCCCAATCACAAGAGTTAGTAATTATGACTAGATGTGCGAGTCCCCAATCATAATTGTTGTGAGCAGAAGTGTATGTCCCTGTTCATAACCTTGTTTTTGGATAGATGTGTTTGTCCCTATCCAAAATTGATGTAAGACCTTGGATAGATGTGTTAGTCCCCATCCTTGGATCCATGGGTAGATGTGTTTGTCCCAATCCTTGGATGAAACCACTAAGTGTAGTGAGACTAGTTCCACTATTGCTTGACATGAGTAGATGTGTATTTCCCTACTCTTATCTTATAGTCTTTGGTGAGCTACTATGTGTGGTCATCAAGTATTGTGATGTACTTTCACCACATGTTCACACTAAGGGGGGTTGTTGGGAATTAGTGTTCACATAGGTACAATGGGATGCATAAAATATTTAGGGGGTATAAATAAGTGTCAAAATAATATTAAGTTGTTAAGAAACAACTTAATATTATTATTAGTCATATGGTTTGTTTAAAAGATTATTTCTTTTACGTGTGTGTTTGAGTTGTTAAAACAACTCATATAATTAGGAGCTTGTTAGTTCCGTAATTATCTATCTAAGAGAGTGGTTATAGGAAGTAGAACAACTATCCTATAATATAGGATATACAAGTCCTATATATATGTAATTTGTATTGAACGAAAAGGATATAGAAGCTTAAATTATTTAGTGTGGAATAAAAGAAAGTGAAGCATATTATGTGTAGAAAATTTTATGTGCAGCTTCTATAAACTCTCCTCAAATCGCTGCCCATATTTCTAATAATTTTAATATTTAGAAAAATATATAAAATAAGTTTTAAGATATTATAAACTTGTCCAAATAGGGTACAATAATTAATGAATGGATTATATAACAACATTCAAAAGAGTTTGACATGTTCATTTGTGATATATTTTATGATATGGTTATGATAGATTGTTTGACAACTTATAAATATGAGTAACATGTAGCTGTGATGGAGTTACAAAGAGCTAGATTTATGCGGAAGAAAAGCATCTTCCCTAGTTAAAACTATTTGGGAATGAATAAGGAGGTATGGAAAAAATTTAGTGGATTTAAATTGAACGAGAATACTTGCAAAGAAATTAGTATTTCATTATTTTAGTTTCATTATATTTTAGCATAATATGACATTGAGATTTGTTCCCATAATAATTTAAGATATGTAGCTTCTAAATAGTTGATTTCTTTCATAAATTTATCAAATTTATTCATTTCTTGAACATTTGTGTTCAAGTACAAGATTTAATGATATAAACTCTTGGATTTATAGAGATCAAATGAAAAAAACCATTTTGTTTCTTGACGGAAATCTCACAAAACAGTTGTATTTAGACTTAAATATTATTTTATATTTAAGCATTATTTTAGTAGTTTTTATTTGAATGATTATGTAGAAGCGAACTTCAACATAAAAAATATTTTTTGATATTTATACATCAATTATATGTTTATTTATTTTTATTTGTCTAATCCACTTAAACCAAAGGGTAAGAAAAAACTTTATGTTGTCATCCTAATACAAAACAAAAAGGTCATTGACTAGTATGCCATGTGTTTTTACTAAGGTTAATCTTGATTATAGTAAGTGTCAAGCTCTTTATTGAGAGAGTAGTAATAAAACTTGGACACATTTAGAAATCTATTTTTTCTCATATTTTCAAAGGTTGATCCCATAAAGCTAGTTACAATTTCTCAGAGATCATGATTTTTGTTGAAATCACATATTTTTAGAAAATATAATGATTTAAGCCTTGAAAAGTTTCATTTAAAGGATTCCAATTGAAGATGGTTTGATCAAACCACCTTAGATCAAACCCCCTAGGATAGAACCTGCTAGTTTTAAACCATACCTATAATGGAGTCTCTTTTACACCTATCAAAATGTTGATAAAAAACCACTTTTGATTTACCTTTTGGGGGATCAAATGAATTCATATAAATTTTTTTTGTAAGTATGTAGTCCTTATTATAAGGTTCCCAAAAATTATAATTTTAAATAAATTTAGTTTTATTATTATATTTATTTTTTATTTCTTGTGAATGTAGGTTTTTTGTCAAAAATCAAGCTCTATGTTCTGCACATGTGGAAAAATAGTAGATTATAAAAAAAAAATGAAAAATATGAGTGCACTAGATATTGAAGTCCTTGATCCAAAAAAAAAATTGAATTTCAATACATACAAAAATGGTTATGCATTATACGGTCTACCTATGTCTGAATTGTAATTGGTTTGACTTCAAAACATGATTAAGGAAAAAATATTCAATAAAACACTATGAAACTAATTGGAAGCACTAGATATTGTAGTTACAAATCTAAATTTGAAAAAAATAGAATTTTATCCTTCATGAAAAACATTTATGCATTATATAGTGAGCGTCACTCCTTAAAAATTTTGTTTACTGAAAAAAACTAGTTTTCAAAAGAGATGGAAAAAGAAGTGCAATCTAATTCCAAAAAAAATAAAATAGATATATTTAGAATCGACAGAAAAAATGTCACAAATCACTGGTTTGCATAATGTTCGAATTCCTCACGGTTTAGCTGCTATAGGTGCTTGAAAGTGATGATTTAGATAGAAAAATGTATTTTAGTGTCTAGTTTGGCCAAAAATTGTAAACCAATATTGTGGGATCACCCCAAAGTTTCATTGTGTAGTGTAGAAAAATGTATCCCTTTACATTTTCACACTTGTGTTGGACTCTCCCTACTAAAATTGGGCTTCTTTATGCCTTATTTGGTTCTATTTTGCATCCACAAGCCTTATTTAATCTATATTTTCAAGGATAATCCCAATGCTTAACTAATGACCAATCATAATTTAATGTTTTTGGGTTGTGTGTTCTAGATTTAGTGATCTGGGACTCATACGCCACCTTGGGTGTATGGGTCTCACCTAAGTTTTAGGGCACAAACCTGAATTTGGCATGGAACTTAACATTTCTTGAAATTTGTGTCCCAAGCCTAGGTTACTAAGACTCATATGACCCAACTGGAATATGAGTCCTGCCAAGTAGCTTGGACCTATTTTGAATTCAATTCTTGGTAGGATTTTACTCCCCTAAACCTGATGTTGACTTGTACTATTGTAATTTTAGGAAATATGGCATAAATGTTAGAAAATGTGTCTCAACCTTGCAATTATATATGGTTTATTGTTGATAGGATGTATGTTGGTATATGTTGCAATTATATGTAGTTTATTGTTCTTATAAGTGGCTGGGATGTATGTAGATGGTGGTGTATTTTGAGAGTCTAATAGTAGTTGTGTTGTCTCTTGATCTATAGTTGTGACACTCCCATGAGAAGCTTTTGTTGTGCCATAAGCACACACGCCCCGTTCGTAACAGGGACCCTCTTTTCTTTCGCCTTGTCGGGTCTTTTGGGGCCGCAACATTTTGTGTGCCCCTCTTTTTTGACGTTTCGTATGATCGATGTTGCTCCAAAGTTCCATCACAAATCGATCATGCCTCCGCTTTTAGTTTTTGCTGCCTTATGGGGCCTTGCGGATTCCCTCTGGCATTTTGGCTCTGAAACGGCCATGGGCCCCTCCAGGCCCGGGCGTCCGGGGTTCCCTCTTCAGGTTTCCCCTCTGAAAATGCTGCCCCTTCGGCATCCGCCGAGCGTCTTCCTGGACCTCGGGGTCCGCCCTATCGTCCTTCGTCTAAAGCTTGTTGTAAAGTTTTTAGGGCGGTGCCTGCCTCTGGGCCCCGGACCCCGGAAGTTCATGTCTAGACTTCCACGATGATTTCACTGTCTATGACGGCTAACCTCCTGCGGCGACCCGCCCCCTGGGTCCCACCATCTCCTTCGACGGTCGCGGGTTCGTGTGTCCCCACTGTCTACCGTGGGACCTTCCGGGCCCGACCATTCAGAGTTTCGTTCCCAGAATTCCATGACGGTTTCGTCGTCCTTGACAGCGGATCCCTGCTGGCTTCCCGCGCTCCGGGCACCGAACTCCTCGCCGCCGCCGTCGACCGACGAGCAAGAATATCCAAAATAGTGGGTGTCGCGCCACATCTTCTCGGCCGCCGGGTCCTGAAGTTCTCGCCGCCACCACCGACCTAATTTCAAACTCACCAATTTTTCCTGCGACCATACGAACATTTATTGCAGTCATTCATGGCAGTTTGGGTATAAAAATCCCAATCCGGGCAGTCATCATCATTTTGCAGGATTGGAGCAAATTGCACAAGCCATCATCTAGAGCCCACCGCCTTCGACTGCATCGCGATCATTGCCGTCAACGCCATTTCATCCACCCCCGGTAGATCCCACATCTTGCCATTTAGCGTGTTTGAGGTAGGGGACCCGTTTGCCCTCCCGTGTGTGTTTTTCGTGATTTTGAAGGATTTAAATAATTGAACAATTGGTTAGGATGGGATAAAATGGAAGAACACTAAATTACACTCATAACCCACGTTTTAGAAAATCGGCAAAACCAATAGAAATGACCTCATCGCCGATTCGGGAGTCTTCCTTGGTGTGGCTGTTCTTTGCACATGGAAAACTTCCTCCCCGGGCCTGAAACCCATCTTCGCCGTCAAAATTTAAAACTTGTCACCCGCCGACGACAATCCTCCTCGCCGGCCCCGGTTGGCCGGGTTTCCTCCCTCGGACTTCCGTTTGCCTTCCGCCGAGCTTTAAATGCCAAACCACCCTGCCTCCCCGGCTTCTGGATCTCAGTCTCGGCTCCATCGTGAAACTTGAAATGAGCATCCGTCCTTTGGTTGTCCCGGGCCCGGAACACCGGAGTTCCGCCTCTGGGGTTCTGCAGGAGATTCACCCTCAGCAACGGCGAATGTCACCCGGCGCCCCGCCCTTCGGGCTCTACCATTGCTTCGGTCTTTTAAAACCCTTGGCGGATTAAAATCATCTATCATTTTGCCTTTGGGCCCTGGATGGCATGTTTCCCTGCCCCTTTTTCCGTTGTTCTCGCTGCGTTGTCTTTCGACAAAATTACCGACAACTTCCGGCCCTCTGGGCCCCGCCTTCTGCTCCGCCGTCGGTTTTGTTTTTTCAAGCCGTTGCTTTCACATCCCCGGGCCCCTTCTCCCAGACTTCTATCCTCGGAAGTCCATGGATCTCCTGCCATCGAAGCTGCACTCCATCCGCCCAGTCACCGGGCCCCGATCTTCTATCTGTCGTGTGCTACCACCAAATCTCCTCGCTGCCTTCAGCACCCCGGGCCCCGTGTTCCAAGAATCTGGTCCTCGCACGCCTTTCCGAATGGAGATTCATGCTCGGCCTTCCGGTCTCCAGGCACCGGTGGCCAGACTTCTGTCCACAGAAGTCTGCCTCTTGAATGCCATTTCTAATAGAAATTCTCTCCTGGCGCCCCAATCACCGGACCCCGCCATGCCAATTGCCGCTGAACCTAAATGATGAACATGTGTCAGCTGTCCTTTGGCCCCCTGGACCCTGACCCTCGGACTTCCACAGCTAGATTTCTGCCTGCTGTTCGCCATCACCAATGGCCTTCTCTCGACAGCTCTCCAGCCTGAAACTTCTGATGCCCCTTTAATCCATCCAAACGATCCTAAAATTAGAATCCAACCTCGACCCACATCCTAAATTTTTCTCTTCTCCATCATGGGCCTCTCAAAACATTAAAATTTGGCCAAAGAGGATCTTCGGGAGCTTTCTGTTGTGTTTTCCCTTCCAGACAGCATTCCTGCTAGGGAAGTCTGGCCCTTCGGGCCCAGATTGTCCTAATGCCCTAAAACGAAGATCAATACCGTCTAAAGATAGGATTTATGATATACTTGATTGATATATTTAGATGTTATTTTCAAAATATGGACTAACATGAACGCTTTTGATATTTTATTGTGCAGACTTTGCCCTTGCTTGCAGAATATATGGAATCCACAGTAGGAACTTCAGGGGCATCCGTCAAAAAGGACAAGGGAAAAAAGTCAAGAAGGACCCCTTGGGGAAAGGAAGATAAAGATCAAATGAAATATCAATTCCAGGGCGAGCCGCTCCACTCAAAGGTCTCAACTGACTAGAAGGAAATTTCGGATACCAACATCGGCTAGGTTGATATAGACGAATTCACTCAGAGGGTTAAGGTCAACCCGACAAAAAAGAACGCAAGATTAATATGGCAGAGTGGAATAGCCAAGGCTGCCAATTTCCCTCACTCGCTCGTGGCGCCTGAACTAGTGATGGCTTGCCGAGAAGCCTATCAAACAGACACTAGAACGATTGTGGATAAGGAAGGAAACATCCTCACAGACATGTCACCAAAGGGAATCACCAAGACATTCCACATTCCCACGTTCCCACAGATGGAGGTCCCCATGTTAGAACAATTCCAAGTGGCGTGGGATGCTAATTCATCAAGGTACAAGAAATCAATCAACCTCCATTGGCTTAAGGAGAAATGTGGCAGCGCTGTGAAGGTTCGCCAAGAACTCTTTCGTAGCAATTTCCACGAGGACTACCACGACCTGGTGACCATGTTGAGCAGGGTCATGGGTCTTCCAACGGTTGCCTACTTCCAGGAATGGATGGCCTACTATATTAAATAGACCCTGCGGGAAAATAAGGATGTTACAACCAAGGTCTCATTTGAGTGGGGAAGCATCATTAGCAACTGCTTCCATGAAAAGTTTGTCAACGTAAACAAGAGCTCTAAGTTCTACATGACCTCCTACCTCATCTACTCCCTGGCAGGTCAAAGATAATACAGTGGGCTATTTGTGGCACACGATAAAGGGCACAAGCGAGGGCTCAAGCTATTTGACAAATATCCTCAACTCAAATACCGCAACTTCAAGGAGTACTGTCGAGTCAATGATGCCTTTATTGGCCATATCATCAGACTGATCACTGGAGATTTCAAGAGGAGAGTCTTCCACAGTGCCCAGGCGCTACTAAAGGAATATGCTTTCTTGTTTATCAAGTTCCCCAAGTTTACCTACATCCGGGCCCAGGGTTTCGCGGAATGGCCAAATAGGTTGCCATAGTACCTAAATGATAGGATCATCCTCCTGGAGCTTTCTCGACAACTCCAACACATCCAAGCCATCTTCAGCAACAAGCACATCACGGGGATCTCCTATCCCATGACCCTCGGCTAGGGTCTGTATTGACTACAGACTTCTCAATGTGCCAGTAATTCTGAGAAGGAGCTCAAGGATTACAATTTTGAATGGTACACTGCCCGCCCGCGGATGGACCCACATGGCCATGTCAGGAAAGCACTGGGGCCAGCATATTCCCACCAATACCACATTGAAGATTTTTGGGCAGACTGCAAAGATGACAAAGAGTTGCACGCAAGGCACTACATGCGCATGACGGTACTATTCCTAAGAAGGGTGCAACCGTTCCCAGTACTGAACCAAGTCGAGGAAGACGAGTCCACCATTATGCATCCGAAGTACCCTATGGTTGCCAACCTGCCAATACCGTTGATCGACTGGGATGAACAGGAGGTTGATGACCTAGATACCATCACCCAGCCAATCATAACTTGTACTAAGGAGTGGATCGATGGGCAGGTGGCACACCTAAAGCAACGAGGAGTAGTCCTGACATATGAAGGGCTCAAGAGCGATCCAAGTGCTATGGAGGACGTTGCCACCACCACATCAACTGGTGAGACCCCCAAGTCTCCTCCCGTCACCAGGTCCCAGAAAAGGAAGGGAACGGAGACCGCATAGTCTGCAAATCCTAAGGAGCAAGCAAAGAAAGAAACGGGAGGCTCATCTCCTAAAAGACTCAAGCAGACAGTGGCTACGAAAGAATTGCAACCTCCCTTGCTTCTCCCTGCCCCTCCTGGTGCACCGCCTGCCTACCTGGCTGTAGTCACCTCATCTCCACCAGTGGTGGACATTTTTGTCCATCTTGCTCCTTCACCCCTGGTTGAGTCGATAATTAACGTTGACTCCTCTTCTGGCATGACCACTCCCCCTTCCTCTTCTGTTGTTATGTCACTGATCACATTGCTGCCTTTGGAAACAATAACGTCACCTGTTCCCCTTGCCACTATGCCCGAGGCTTTCACAAAGCACATGAAAAACCTCCCCCCTGATCTTTCCCAGATCTTAATGGATCCGACTCTCCAGGTGGCCCTCGCCCAAGTCCTTGCAACAGCTCAGCCTTCACAACTGCCAACAAGGCCACCCGCCATGGAAGCTTCAATGCTTATCTCAAAGGAGTTGGAGGAGCGAGAGAAGGAAGCCTCGAAGTCTATCGAGGAGGAGGCTGATGAGTATCAAGAGCACCCTGAGTATGAGCACCGAACCATCAACAGGGTGGTCTATGAGGGAGAGGAGATGGAATCTTCTGAGAGTGGAGATGAAGAGGGTGGCTCGGGTGCCAAGGAAATCATCCAAACATTTGATGATGGCCTTAAGGAAGAATTGGCACACCAACCAAAGGACATTGGGGAGGGGACAGAAGAGTCACCACATGGTGAAGGGGGGCAGCCACCAGAAGAGTAGCAGATAAAAGATTTGCCTAAAGCTGAGACCCATGCTGTCAAAAGCCCTGAGGGCGAGGCTACTGAAGAGAAGAAAGAAGAAGAGGCAACGAAAGAAGAAGCTCCCATCCAACAATTATCCACCAAGCTACCCGTCAAATACCTTGTATTCATTTGTGACTCCGACGAAAAGGAGGATGCTACCAAAGAAAAAGGAGAACCCCAAAAGGAGAAAGAGGTAGAGGTTTTTCCTTTGACGGAGAAGGGCGAGGGTAGCCATGATGCACCCAAGGATAAGTCTGGTATGCCTGAATAGTTGGGAAAGCAACTTGAGAAGATGACTCATGTTCTGAAAGACCCAAGGGCAAGATTGGAGGCCATCTTGGCTTGATCCCTGATCATGACAAAGTAGGAGAAGAAGCCCAAGGTCTGATCTAGGATAACAATGGACGCCTCTGGCTCTCGAGCAGTGCAAATTGCAATGCCTACTATTGGGCAGGCAAGGGTGAGTTACAACATCTCCACCATTGACTTGGGGACAACAACTAGGGAACAAAAGGTCGAGCAGCTTGAGGAGTCAGTCGCCACAGTGGTGCACCTGATAAAGCAGAACAAGGTCTCTAAGGATGAGCTCAAGGCGCAAGTTGCAGCATTGATAGATTATATCTAGCAATGGTCGTCAGTGGACGACCTGCCCACCACCTCCACAACCACATCGCAGTTGCTCTCCAAAAAATAGATTGACAAGATGGAGAGAAGGAAGAACTTGGAGAAAACCACTGAGGATTGATTTCGACAAGTCACATACATTGGAAACATGGGAATCAGCAGGGCTGTGTGGACAACCAACAAGTTCTTGGACTTGATTCAGTCTCTAAAGAGCACAAAGAGGCTCTGCACTAATTTTTCTGCAACATACGACTCCACCTTCCCAAGAATCAAGGCCATCTTTCAGATGCTTGAGGACATGTGGGAGGAGAAGCTAGAACTGAAGAAAGAAGATCACTGGCTAGTGAATGTGTGGCGTAGAGACCTTGATGACTGGAAGGAGAGGTTGGAGCAAATCTTGAATAAAATGGATCCTGATATTGAGTGGATCAAGGAAATCTAGGCAGAATGCGTCAAATACCTTAAGCTGATGACTGGCTATGATATGCCCACCATGCAAATGGATCTAGAAAAGATCAAGCCATACTTCCAGGGATGAAGGACAGGATAGCGAGAGAAATCACAATGGAATTCCTGAGTTTTGCTGCCCGTGCCTTCAACTGATCAGAGCTATTCAAGGACCAAGGCTCAAAGTATGACGAGGATTGGAAGCGACTGGAAGAAAATGCTAAGGAATGGAGCTACCAAGCATTACGATGTGCAATCCTTGAAATTGACAAGCTTCAGGCCGTCATCCTCAAGTACATAGAACACGCAGCTTCCAAGGAGCAGGAGGACAGCCCAGCCAAAGATAAAGACCTCCCTGAAGAATAGCTACAGCAAAGAAAACAACAATCAGCTACAGGATGAAAGAGCTATAGTGCACCCACTAGAAGACAAAATAAGGAAGAGACAGGAATGTAATTTTAAATTGTAATCTATTTGAGGGTAGGTGAAACCCTATTTTGTAATGAATCTTGGCCATTCATTTAACTTTTAGAAAACTATAAATAGAGCACTCCCCTCATTTGCAAAAGTGAGAGTTGAGTTGTTGTAAAGACATGCTACTGAAATTTATAAGAAATAGCATTGACTTGGTGTATTTTCTTGGTTTCTTTCATGTCATTTGATTCATTTCTTCAATATTAGATGCTTGACATAGATTTCATTGTTGTTTAGTTAGCTGTTTTATTTCTTTGGATATATCTTAGGAATGTTGTTGGATGATTGTGAAAATCCTTGCCTTGTTGATTCTTTAGTCCATACTTTTTGCTGTTTGCTGAAGGTAGATAGCTGTGCAAAGTTAGCTTGGACTTAATTTTAAAGCTGCTCTAAACCTCCATTTCTGATTCATGCATGTATGTGGTGGATGAAGGATGAAATATCTCTAGCCCTTAGAAGATAGCACAATTTCCATGATACTGTGAAATCCCTGGTTAAGTGGGACATTGTTTTGAGGAATTGTCCATTGCAGGAACTCCATTGTCATTATTCACAACAAGCTTCAGACTTAGGAACTTTTCCTCTCCTTCGCCTTTTTTCCTTTTTTTTAGTAACTGACTTATGTTAAGGTTCATTGCACATTGTAAAGTCAAATCTAACAACTAAATGGAGTTCAAGATTGATGTTAGAACCTACAGCCGGTGCATATCAACTTCCCATCCTAAGGACTCCTTTTCAAGATTCAACTTCATGCTTTGTGTCCACACTTTGTATTTTCTATAAGACCGCCTTGTGATTCTAGCAAATCACAAACTACTGAGGTATCTAAGCACTATCATGACCTGACATCCGAGAGACCTTGGGATAGTGTTCTACAATTCAATTGTCGGAGATTGTCTTTCAAGAGAGGTAGTGCGTCTATGCACTGCCTATGTTGAGAAGTGCATAAAAACACCATCAACAGAATTGGTGCTAGAAAGAGGGCCATGGAAAAAATACTAAGTTGAAGGATAAAGTGAAGCTGGATCGAATCAGATCATTCTCCCTGGAAAGGTTTCAGAGAGTTCTACAATCGACACCAAACAAGGGAGAATTTGAAGAATTACACCCTCCCACGAGAGCAAAGTGAGCTCAAGGAAGTAGCGTTGCCTCTTCCTCTTCCTCCATTCTATATGCCTCCATTCCACCCTCACCTTCATTTGGCTAGCCTTCATCTTCCACACAACCATCTCAAACTGCATTTGCACCTCCTACTTCCAGCAGCCAGGGGTTCGCTCCTCTCCTGGCCCTTCCAGCCCAAGGCACAGCCGAGGCAGCCATAGCTCAAGTGCAACCCCAAATTTTTTTTGTACTGCAAATATAGCCTCAAATTCCCCTTTTCCAACAGCAAGCACCACCTCGGCCACCTTCCATGGCTTGGTTAGCACATAACCCTTTGTCAATACATTTTTCTGTCTACAATGATATGCCCAAAAATCTCTAAGGATTTTGTTCGAAGTTCCATCCGCGCGACCTGCAAAGAATCACTGAGGAGCATATCAAAATATTCGAGACAGCAATCACCGAAATGTAAGTGGACCACGAGGACGTTGCATGTCACCTCTTTTCGCATTCACTAGGAGAAGAGGCCTTCTATTGGTACATCAATTTGTTGAGGGGATCCATCACTTTGTGGAACCTGATGAAGAATGCCTTCCTGTAGAAATACAAGATTTCTGTTAGCCCTTCGGAGCTTTACCAATAATTCATGTCTGTCAGAAGGGAGGTCAATGACCGCTTCCATTGGGCATACACCAGGCTTCAGGACCCGTACCTCCACAATGATGTGGCAACTCTACCAGTCTATTACGCAGCACTAGACAACCTCACGTTGGCCTTGGTGAAAAGGATGTGCCCACCGCATGCTACCTTAGTAACCGCCTATGCAGAGACTGTTGTAGCCAGTGTGGAATTGGGACAAAATATCTTTCGCCCGCTGCCCTCTTTGGGGCTGGTAGCCCACCCAATGCAGATTCAGGGGCTTAATCAGGTATTCGCTCACCAAACCCCTCTTATGAACCAAGTGCCTCAATTTCCTATAGTGCCACATCCAGGGCAGCCATTGAATTACGTGCCTCCCGCACCTTCCTATCTGCAGCCCCAACAGCAATACCACTACTCTCAGGCTGCTCCACAACAACATCAGGTGTATTCCTAATAGCCCTAGGTGCTATTATACCTATCAAGACCAGAGTTTCCTCCAACCTATTAGAATCAGCCGATAGCCCCACCCGCTTTCCTCCAAAATTCGACACCGTCGCCTAGGAGTGCAACTGAGAAAGACAAGTTGGAGGAGCTTACAAAAATGATCAAGAAAATGTCTACGGAAATGATGCATCTAAAGAATCAGAATAACCAGTTGCAGGCCTCCCAACGTAACTTCTAGGCCAATATTAACAGGGATAGCAGAGACAATAGGGACAACAGAGATAATCGAGAGGTAGGCACTTCATCTGGGCAGAATTATGATAGGGGAAAAATGCCAATCAAAATACAGAAAGGAGACCCTCCCAAAGGCAGAATCGTACATGGAACACCAGGCCCAATAATGGAGGAGTACCTACGCCTTTCGATCAACCGACAAGCAATGACAAAACATCCAGCAGTGTATACCTGGCCGAGACAGCCTTGTTCGGATGGTGTCAACTTCACAAAATTAGCAGGCATTCTAAGCTGGATTGTCCCGAGTTCTAGACAGCTGCTGAAATCTTCCAGGTGGAGGTACAAAATGCCATCGACAATGCCAACTGCAGGGACATCGTCCCATCTGAGCCCTACGATTCCTCATGTCTGGTAGTCAATCAAGCGCCGTTTCTGCGAGGTGATCGCAATGAGCCCGAAGTCGAGCCTACTCCTATCAAGGATGAGGAAGCGCAAGAGGTAAGTAATGAACAAAATTTGGCGTAGCTCTTCGATTTAGTAGATAATGGTCTAGTAGATGAAGAAGAATCATTTGTAGATGAGGTCAACATGTTCCACCAACGATCGAGTCCCTACTTCTTTAGGAATAGATAAGTGGGCAGACCCTTTACAACTTCTACCCCACCAAACAATTTCGCTACCCCGCCTGACCCAAATGCCAGTAATAACCCTCGGCTTCCTCATATACTTGCCCAATATCTCAATAGGAACCAGTCTCAAAGCTAGCCACAAAATCAGCCTCAAGGCCAACCTCAAAATTTGTCTAGTCAAATGAAGGTTCAAACCCCTAGTTCTGCTATAGGCCAGGCTTTTAGCTCTGAAATTGAACAAATGGGTGAATATGTAGCAGAAGAGTTCAAGAAGGTAAAAATTAGTTTATCAGCCTTCGAATTAATTAAAGTTCCTTCTGTGAGGCATGCCTTTTTTAGGGTTCTGAATGGGACTCCATCATCTAATTCAACACAAGAAACCCAGCTAAGAGGGTCACCTTTGAAGAGCCTAGGAAAGAACCAGAGATACAGGATAATGCCTAGAAAAGGAGGGATGTTCCCATGAATCAGTCAGCAAGTAAGCAAATTGAAAAGGAGTCGGAAAGGGCTACCAAATAGGTTTTCAATGACCAACAATTTAAGCAAGCCAAGGATATGGGCAGTGATAGGAACAAAGGTCAAATAGCCCAAATGGATACACCTGTGGGCATCCTCCAGGGGAGACCGGAAACTCCCCCTTTCCTTACCACCATTAGGATATTTGGGAAGAATCTGTAGACACCTAAAAATGACCTAGGCCTGCAAGCTTTATTTTTACCACTTTTGTCCTAGCATAATTAAGTTATTTAATTATATCCTTGGTCCACATTCGACTATTGATTAAATAATTCATAATTATTTAATTAATTCATGTCATTTGTTCCTCCTTGATTATTAAATAAATAAATATTATTTATTTATCTAATACGTCATTAATTATCTAAGTCTTCCTTTAATTAAATAAATTTCATAATTTATTTAATTTCCCTTTGTCATTTATGTCTTCTTGATTAATTAAATAAATTTTATTTACATCACTAATTAAGTCCCCTTCCTCTAAAAATTAAATAAATTCTTATTTATTTAATTTTTGTCCACTTTCCACTATAATTAAATAATTTTAATTTAATTATTTAATTATTCATTTAGCTTTTTCTCTCATTAAAATTAAATAAATTTGATTTATTTAATTTAGCCAATTCTCTTGAGTTTTGAATTAAATCATTATTTAATTCAAAACAATTCTTTTGTCACATTCCTCCATAATTAAATAATATATTTATTATTTAATTATTTACTGGTCACCTGGAGTAAATAAATTTTATTATTTAATTTCTCCAGTAGCCTCTTTGTCCGTGCCAGTCTTATCTTCCAAATTAATTCTTGACTTTTGACTTCTCATTTAATTTTGACCCTTGATTGAATTATCTTATAATTCAATCTTGGCCCTTCATCTTTATAATTGCCCTAATTTTGACCTAACCCTAATGCACACAGCAACATTTAATCTTGATCATTGATTCTAGGGTTCTGGTCATCTTTTCATCCTAGCCACACGTTCAAAATTGCAATTTTCATAAAAGGGCAATTTTGATCTCATTTGCTGGTCTCTTGGTCTCTTGCTTTCTTGATCTTTTTCTCTTTGGTCCATGTCTACTTGCTGTCAACTTAGGGTTATAGCTTTTACAGTCATTTGTCACTTAGCTTATTGTAGGGTCATTTTATTTTCTACAAACCCTTCACCACTTGCATAGGGCTTAGTCTTTAGTCATAGTTGCTCTCACAAATCTGAGGGCATTTTATTTACTGCAAGCTAGGAGGTGTAACAAAGGTCAATCATGGAAGGTGGAGACTTTGGGTAACATTGTCCCTTTTGTCTTCACATCACTTCCTTTGTGCTTTGTTATTTCATAGGAATTTTATTGTTATTGTGCTAACCCCCTCTAACAAATTTAGAATTTTCCCTTGATCACAGAATCTGCATAATTGCTTGCTCAATTCAGGAGCTTCTGTCAATGTCATGCCCTTGGCAGTATGCAAGGCTCTTGGCATCACTCCCATGCCGTCAAAGAGAAAGGTGACTCAGTTGGACAAAGTTGGCATCAGAAAACCAGACCCATTCTTTTCTTGTTATTTTACCCTTCATGATTCAGTATATCAGAGTATCCTCTCCCCTTGTGCATTCGTGTGATCCTAGGTGTAAGAGAAATGGTTACCGACTCTAGAACTTGGGCCCGTTCTGGTGGGAAAAAGTACTCACCCCAGGACGACTCAGACCGGTAGCACCCTGACACTGAGGGACTTCCAGCCGGTATAGAAAAGTGGGTTCTTGGGGAAAGCCCAAGAATAACGAGCATGGTTCCAACGAGATGGATCCGAAAGGGGACTCTCACCGCATGGATCACGCCCCACGAATGGAATGCCCAAATTAAACATCTCTTGTCTTAGTGTCCAACCGTTCTATTGGTCGTTGCTTGATATAGTGCAGGGTACAGTATCATGCCCGAAGATTACTCACTACTGATCCCCTTGAGTAGAGATAGCAATTCTTGGGATGTCACTACCCAATGAATCCAAATTTGGTGTGCTTGAATGACGTTAATGAGCCGTGGAGGGGAGCCAATGCCACCAAAATTCTAAGCTATCTGCTCTCGAGAAGGAAAGGCGTTCATCACCAATCCGAGGTATAACTAGTGGGCTATATCGAGTATACAAACCCATGGCCTAGTGGCCTTTTTAGGATTGTGCTTATCTCATGTGTGTTTGGTCATCCCTTAAAACGCTGTGTTTGTCAAGTGCATTCTGGTTTTGTCACAGTCCAAACAAAAAATTCATCAAACAAACCAAAAACTTCCATCAACATACCACGAAAATTACTTTGAAACAAAACTATCATATATGTCGAACCGCAACTGACATTCTGTAACGCAAGTACTCTGATAAACCGCATCTGAAACTTAGAACAACGCATCTGTAGGTGTCGCGACGCATCTATTAACCCGAAAGCCACATATGATAAACCGAGTCGCATCTGACAGTCAAAAAGCTGCAAGTGAAAAACTAAACCGCATTTGCTAAACCGTGACGCAATTTCCAAACTGAGACGCATTTGCCTGTCAAAATTTTAAAACTACACAGTCAAAACCAGAGACCTCCAAACTGTCAACCATCTGTCAAACTCTGTCATCAAAAAGATTATGCCAGCAACCCAATTTGAAATTGCTCAAAGTTTTGTCTCTTAGCTTGCATTGATCATCTTAGGTTTCATACCTCATCCCATTTAAGTATCATACATTCAACAGTATGTTGTCCCTAGGCTCAAATCTTGCATATTTAGGAGTAGACAAATCTTAAGCACCCCTTGGAAAAATCATTGTTTTCGAACTTAGACCCTTTTGGACTAAGTTATCAAACATCCTTTTAGTCATTGTCCTCTTCTGTGAGATTTCTTCCAACTCAAAAGTCTAGTTAGGAAGACTCACTAGTCATCTTGTTAGCTTTTCATTAACAACAAAGTCTTTTAGCAGTCCAAATCAAAAACAAAGTTCAACCTTAGAAGTGCTTAGATAGCCTCATTCTACATTGCATCCACATTGCATACCTTATTCACAAAAATCCAAAAACAGTGGTCATTTTAGTCGTCAATTTGAACCTTAGATTTCACCTAGTGTCATACTTGCATTTGGTGGACATTCCCTTTGAGAAATCTCATTTATGGTCGAAACCAGACTTCAAAAGCATAAAAGACAAATGGAAAAATTTAGGCAAGATCCCAACAGTCCTCCACATGACTCAAACTAGACCGTGAATGATCCCTTTACCAATCTAGACAATCAACCTCTAGTGACAACACAATCCTTACCTAACAACTCATTCGAACACTACATGCAAAGAGATGAAAATGGTCAACTACTTCAAGAACACATAGAAGCATTGACACAAGACCCAGAGGCCTATCAGTTGGCTAAAACAATAGCGCATCACGACAGAGACAGATTCATAGCTATGCTCTTGAGTGAAGGAGCTAAGTTACCACCAGGATTTGACATTAACACATTACATGACCCTAATGCCAACAATGTTCATAACATCTCACACAGTGGTCAAATCCTAAATACTACAAGCAACATCCCTTTTGACACCACAACACTGCATACCACATCCAACATCCCAAACATCTCCAATACAATAAACGCTACATCTATTGGGGGATCACAATCATCCACAACATCCACAACACTACTCCAATTAAATACAACCACTCTTGGCTCCGTGACACCATCAGCAAATTATTCCAATCCTCCTGTTATCGCAACAGCAAACACCATGAGGGCATCATCAAGTCATCACAACTCCCCTTTGACAAATACATCTACTACCACGAACACAACTTCAACAAAATCGTTCAGTAGTAATTCAAAACATCCTTTGGGAGGAGCCACAGGACGTATCTTTATACAAGGACAACAACAAAACGTTAACATGACAACACAGACAAACGTCATTACCTCCCAAGGTACAAATACCAATGTTCCCCTTGTGCAAAATCAACGATTCACACAAAGTGGCCAAATAACTCAACCCATGACATCGTTAATACATCATAACATTCATGGTCACAACATCCCACAAATAATGACACGGATAGCTAGGGGACACATTCCAACATACTCATCCAATGTTCACACTCATCAACATGCACCTAATCACAACTTCCAATACCAACAACACATGTCATACGTACCACAACAACCCGTACCACCACAATACACCTATACTCACGTAGGAACATAGGGTGTACCAGGAAATCCAATGTATGGAAATGTAAATGACCCTACCATAGATGAACTCAAAGAAACAGTGCAGGATATGGAGAAGAAAATGCAAAACATGTTCATCACAGGCGGGAAATCCAAAATATCATATGATCTGGATGTATACCCATTTGACACAAACTTACATATGCCCGCATTTCCGCCAGGATATGTGTCACCCAACTTCACTAAATATAAAGGCAAGACAAATCCCATTGAACATCTTCTCGAATTCGCAACTAACTGTATGGATATCGCCTACGAACCCACATACTTGATGAGACTTTTTTCCAAAAGTTTGGCGGGTCAAGCCCTTGAATGGTTTTCAACGCAAAAGGATATCTAGACATGGGATGAGCTCAAAAGAAGGTTCATAAAAAATTATGCATACAATATTGACATGGACACCTCTATCACTAGCTTGTGCAGTCTCACACAAGAAGAGTCGGGTGAGACATTTATCCCGTTCTTTCAAAAATGGAGAAGCCTTGCTAGTCGATGTCACATTGACATTCCTGAAAGAGAAAAGGTTGATATGTTTGTCCAAACACTTCTAGGGCCCCTCAAATTCACATTGCAAATACATTATTGCACAACCTTCATAGAATTAGTGGAAAAGGGGGTCCAAATTGAGAAAGCCCTTATCACAAAGGGAGAACTGAGGTATGGTTCCAAAAACACAAACACCAACCCACCCGCTGACAAAAACAAATATTGGGTCAAGAATAAACATGTTACAAATGATGGTGTTGTCGACGCCAAGACTGCAAGTCCCGTATTGGCTCTGAAAGGGGTGCAACAATAAAATAGACCAACACCGACATTGACACCTCCCCCCAATACTCCTTCAAACAGTCAAAATGATCAAAACCGCCAAGGACAATATCGTTAACTAAGACAATTCCCTAAGGGTCGCACATACACCAATTTAGGTGAACCCATTGCAGATGTCCTCAAGAAATGCATCCAACATGGGGTCATCACACTTCCGGAAATAAAACCTTATGACCCAGGACAATTCAAACCAGCATGGTGGGATGACAACGCAATTTGCGACTACCATCGAGTTAAAGGGCATACAACCTCCAACTGTCAACAACTAAAAAACGTAATCCAAGACCTCATTGAAAATTGCACCATCGATGTAGGTGGATCGCAATTCAATTCCAACTCAGATCATACTATCCACAAGAATCCACTAGAGGATCATGGTCCCCATAATGCTTCCACTTCAGGTCCACAAAACCAAGCTAACTTCACCCGAGCCAAGTACGATTACTCTAGTGGACCAATAATAAATAATGTTAGAATGGACGAGGAGTACATCAACACCATTACGATCAGGAGAGCACCATAGTGCAATGCTACTACGCGAAGTGGCAAGGTCACTATAGCTGGTCCACCTCCCCCTAGACAAGCCAAGATCATTATAGCAAGCCCATCTACTAAGTAATCGCAACCAGCTTCATCCGATAAACAACCAAAACCTGTCTCAACCCCACAATAGTGGAAACCCAAAAGTCAGTTCAATCTCATTGACCAACTAGGAAAGACTCCTGCGCAAATATCTATCCTTGAGCTGCTTTGTATCTCTCCGGCACACAAAGAAATCCTGGATAAAACTCTCCTAGAGTCCTCTGTCCCGAAGGACATTGATGTCAATCAGTTTGAAACTATGGTGGGATATCTCACCACGCCACACCATGTCACCTTCTCAGATCAGGATTACTCATCATCTAAAACCAACCATAATGATGCATTACACATAGAAGTTTTTGTCCACAAGCAGAAGGTTAGACGGGTTTTAATAGATGGCGGAGCAGGGTTGAATATATGCTCCCTTAAACTGGTTAAGGCTCTCGGATTCTCTAATGCATGCATAGACCCAACGAAAAGCATAGTGATCAAAGCATATGATGACGAGTAACGCTCTTCATGAGTTGTTATCTCTCTCCCTATCAAAGTGGGACCACTCATTGTCGACATAACTTGCCAGGTCCTAGATTTGGAACTACCATACAACATCTTACTTGGCCGCCCATGGATCCATGCCTTAAAATCCGTTCCATCAACATACCACCAATGCCTCAAGTTTCCTTTTGATGGTACAGAAGTAACCATATACGGAGACCCTGACCCTTTCCAATATTGTACCAATTTAAGGGGTATCTCTGAAAAACCAAGTACCTATTAACCGGGAAGCACCTGGCTCCTCGTCCAAATACATCGACTCTTCCATGCTCGGGTCATCTTCCACATCCACTCCATCCATGTCTTCTGACATATCACAACCCTCCACCAACCCTAAGACCGAATCAACTGATAAAATCCAGGACCTCGGCTACGGAGAGTTCAAACTAAATACAGCATATAGCATAACTACAATACCCACTCCTCCAAAGATATATGGTCGACCATGTTTCAGAATGGAACTGCAAGAAACATTCAAAGTTCCACCGAATACAGTTTTCATCAAGTGGGGAGACATGAGTGATGAAGACCTTGCCGACATCACAGGATGGATCTACAAGGATACAGTCTCACTACCTCCACTACCAGTCCAAAAATATGGCAAGGGTTACAATATCATGAAGGCTAAAGGCTACGATGGTACTAGTGGCCTTGGAAAAAATAAAACTGGTTGAAGAGAACCCATAGAAGTTTTCCAAACTCCGAAGTATCTTAGATTAGGGTTTGGATCACTCGACAATGGCGATCGACATACCCCTGGACCTTCCAGTGAGCGAGTACATGCTTCTGAAAGTGTTGAGACTACTAGGGAATATCTAACCGAAATAGACTCCCACAAGTGGGAATTTGGCTCTGAACAATCCATAAGTGACTATTGTCTTGATGATTTGTTTGTTGAACCAGGGGAATTGACCTCTGAACAATGATTTTGGCAAACATTCAAAATTGAGCAGGCACCAAACAGTCAAAATCCCACTACCACGTCTCATGACACGCAACAACCACCATCCGAACCCCCTCAGTCTAATCTATCTGACGTATCAAATGACATTGATAACCAGGGCTCTCAAACCTTCACCCCTTATTATGACAACGAATATGACACTAGTGAAGGAGAATACTGGATAGAGTCCGATGTCGAGTTGGACGATGATAACCTCATCTACAACATCAACAAATCTATCTGTATGCTATCAGCATCCTCACCCGAATTCACTAGCCTTGACAATAGCATTTCATTAGTCTACCCTGAACTAGTCGATTGGGACCAACAAGGACCGCCAGTTCTAGACACATTCCAAAATGATGAAGCCATTGCTGAATTCATGGGATTATGCGAAGGCATACCCAGTGGGGATCACAAATCAGGATTTTCTATTGATCTAGACTGCACGACATACTTCAGTGAGACGGTTCAGTCCTCTAGTCACAAAAATAAAAATAAAGTAAAAAATGAAACGTCTCTAGGTGAAAACCGAAAAGCACCTCTTGACGGTAAAATAGTAAAAACAAAGGACATATCTGCAGGTGAAAACCTCTCGGAGGCACCCAAAGATGGAAGACTGGACTTTCTCCCCATGCAATAGGAGAGATCGGCCATGCTTGTGGAGGACACCATAGAGGATAACATTTCAACTCCAAAAGACCCCAAGATGGTCCTATTTTCCGCATCATTAACAGATGAAGAGAAACTGGAATTTCATAAATTCTTTGCAGAACGAAAAATAAATTTTGCATGGTCCTACACTGACATGCCAGGATTAGACCCCAAACTGGTTCTACATCATCTGCCACTAGTATCCAATGCTAAACCAGTCAAGCAGAAGTTGCACAAAATGCACCCACAAGTTGCTCTATTGGTTAAGGCCAAGTTAAAGAAATTACTGGATGCTAGATTCATAAGGTCTATAGATTATGCTGAATGGATTTCCAACCTAGTGCTGGTGACAAAGCCAAATGGACTAATTCGGGTATGTACAAATTTTTGGGACCTAAACAAAGCATGTCCAAAGGATGACTTTCCTTTGCCCAACATTGACATCATAGTCGATCTAACTGCAGGACACGAGATGCTATCCCTCATGGATGGTTTCTCTGGTTACAATCAAATTCACATTGCTCCTGAGGACCAACACAATACAGCATTTACTTGCCCATGGGGTACATACTGTTGGAACCTCATGCCCTTCAGCCTCAAAAATGCAGGTGCCACATACCAAAGGGCTATGACCACGATCTTGCATGATATGATGCACAATATAATGGAAGATTATGTAGACAACTTATTGGCCAAATCATCAACAAGGAAAGATCATTTGAAGGTACTTGACAAAATTTTCAAGAGGCTAGAAGAGTACAAGGTTCGGTTAAACCCTAAGAAATATGTTTTTGGGGTCACGTCAAGTAAGCTATTGGGGTACATAGTTTCCCAAAGAGGCAAAGAGGTCGATCCGGCAAAGGTTAAAGCAATCATAGACATGCCTCCACCTAGAGGGATCAGTGAACTCAGAACCCTGCAAGGCAGAGTGTAATCTATTCGCTGCTTCATAGCTCAATTGGCAGATAAGTGCCACCCATTCCAGTATCTGTTACGCAAAGGTGTCCCCTTTGTATGGACAGATAAATGTCAATAGGCCTTCCAGTAAATCAAAGATTACCTGCTATCAACACCAGTACTCATGTCGCCTATTCATGGAAAGCCATTAATTCTATACATCTCGACCACTAGTTCAGCACTGGGGGCATTACTGGCTCAAAATGATCATGAAGGGAAAGAAAGAGCAATCTACTACATCAGCCGCACACTGATCGGTTACGAGCTGAATTACACATACATTGAACGTGCATGCCTCGTAGTTGTCTTTGCAGCCCAAAAACTAAGGCATTATATGCTCAATCATCAGACACAACTAGTTGCCAAAATTGACCCATTGAAATACCTATTAAGTCAAGCAGCGTTAACAGGCCGATTGGAAAAATGGGTCATGATCCTAAGTGAGTACGACATACAGTACGTTGAACACAAGGCAATAAAAGGGCAAGTAATAGCAGATCAACTGGCAGATGCGCCAATGGAAGCCTCTCATCCATTGGTAACTGAATTTCCTGACGAGTCCATTTTCATACGGAACCAGCAACACCATGGAAGCTGTATTTTGATGGGTCTCACACTGGTCATGGCTCAGGGGCTGGAATCTTGTTCATCACACCACAAGGGGATTCAATTCCTAAGTCATTTCGAATTGCTTTCCCTTGCACAAACAACATTGCCGAATACGAAGCACTAGTTACAGGTCTCAAGTTGGCAATCAAATGGAAAATTCAGACATTGCTTGTATTCGGGGATTCCCAGCTAGTAATCAACCAAGTGAATGGTGACTATGAAACAAAGGATGAAAGTTGCTTCCTTACAAGAGGATGGTGGATAGCTTCCTAACATACTTCCAATCAGTGTCTTTTGAACAAATCCCAGTACAGAATAAAGCAGTGGCGCAATGGCTACTATCGGTTTGTCTTGGACATCCCTAAAAATGTGTCACAATTTGAGTTCCTAGTAGAACAAGCTGTTGATATCGGCATATGATATCCCGAGTTGGAAATGGTTTGCAAACTTGTTGGTCCCAACTCTCCCGGTATCCGGGACATTTATGACTATCTACGGACTCACACCCTTCCATCAACCTATCCAATAACCAAAGGAAGTCCTTCATTAGAAAATCCGCAAGGTATGCCATTATCAGCGACACCCTATACCGCCGTAGTTTCGACAATACCCTCCTTAGATGTCTTGACACTGATGAAGCATGTACGACCTTACGAGAAGTGCACGATGGTATATGCGGATCTCATTCGAGCGGTCCTACTCTGGCTAAGAAACTAACGAGACTTGGATATTATTGGCCGATAATGGAAAAAGATGCACTAGAATATGTCAGAACCTGTCGCAAGTGTCAGATCCATAGTGATTTGGTCCATGCTCCAGCACAAGAACTTCGGCCAATCACTTCGCCATGGCCCTTCGCTCAATGGGGACTTGACCTCGTGGGTAAGATTCATCCAACCTCCTCCAATGGCCATAAATTCATTATCACCGCCACTGAGTATTTCACAAAGTGGATCGAAGCCATTCCATTGACATATATTACTGGCAAACAAATATCAAATTTTATCCTCAATTACATCATTTGCCGGTATGGCCTCCCACAGTCCATCATCACTGACAACGGACGTTCGTTCAAAAACCAAGACGTACATGAGTTATGTGAGAAATTCCATATCCAACACCACTTTTCATCCCCATACTACCCCCAAGGAAACGGTCAAGCCGAGGCGTCGAATAAAACCATTATCAAGATCCTTAAAAAGACTGTCAATGACGCTGGTCGTGATTGGCACATACAACTTAACCCTGCTCTGTGGGCTTACCGAACTAGCATTCGTACGCCTACAGGAGCTACCTCATTCGCCCTGGTTTTTGGCGCGGAAGCCATCTTACCCATTGAGGTTGAAATTCCTTCACTGCGGGTCTCTTTGAAGGGTCTAACTAATGAAGAGGAATACCGACAATCACGCTTGCACGAGCTGGAAATGTTGGACGAGAGGAGACAAAACTCATTGAATCACCTCTAAGTGTATCAAAACCGCCTTTGTCGTAGTTACAATAAAAAGGTTATGGTCAGAAAGTTCAACATTGGCGACCTGGTTCTCATGCAGAACCCTAAGAACCAAGTAGACAAAGAAAAGCCAGGAAAGTTTGAACCAAACTGGTTGGGTCCATATATCATCATATCTTCTTTTGGTTCTGGAGCATATCAACTGGAAACTCCAGAGGGGGAACAATTGACTGAGCCCATCAACAGTTTACACCTCTGAAAGTTCTACGCATAGCATCAGAGGACAAAGCTGGAGGGCCCTAAAATACAAAAAAAAATGAAAATTTAAAAAATCGTCACCTTGATGAAAACTTGGCAAACAGGCGTCTTGGTGACACCAAAAAAATCAAAAAATCACAAAAATAGTAAAAAGAAAAATAATTCGTCCAATAGTGAAAACCTGGCAAACAGGCGCTTTGGACAAGTACCATGGTGAAAACTTGGCAAATAGGCACCATGTGTAATCAATCATTGCTCTGCCATCTATTGTCACTTGGTCTAAACTTGGCTTAGGATGAAAGCTATCTTCACCATTATTCTGCAGGTCACCGTCACATCCTACTCTACCTGTCCTAGTGGACGAACGATTGACATCAAGCCTTGACGACTGTTTGTCCAACAAGTCAACAGCATCTTATGTGTATCCCTTGCAAATGGCTAAATCTTAAACCTGACTGGGGGTAAAATGTTTATCATGCAACTGCGGTAAAAAGTCCTGAAAAAAGACAAAAACATCATAAAAAGTCTTGAAAAAAGACAAAAAACATCATAAAAAGTCCTGAAAAAAGACAAAAACATCATAAAATGTGCTGAAAAAAGACAAAACATCATAAAAAGTCCTGAAAAAAGACAAAAACATCATAAAAAGTCTTGAAAAAAGACAAAAAACATCATAAAAAGTCTTGAAAAAAGATAAAAACATCATAAAATGTCCTGAAAAAAGATAAAAACATCATAAAAAGTCCTGAAAAAAGACAAAAACATCATAAAATGTCCTAAAAAAAGACCAAAAACATTGCAAAGTGGCCTGAAAAAAGACCTAAAAATCATAAAACGTCCTAAAGAAAACCAAACAAAACATTCGACCACGCAAGGCACACAAGTGCACTGTCATCTCTGGTCTAAGTCAATCAAGTCAATAAGTCCATGTCATTGTCTGAACTACATTGTCTCTACGCATTTGCTACGTAGGCAAGACTCATACTTGAGTCCCCGAGACATTAGGTCAGTCCTATTAGGTTTGTGAAAATAAATCATGGCGCAATCTTTGCTCATCAAAACAAAGTCATTGGTCGTGTCGAACTATGAGGTCTCTGAGTGTATGACGTAGGCAAGTCCATCAGTCGATGAGCTTCTGAGGCCGCACTAGGTTAGTCCATTAGGGTTCATGACACTGCAGTGACACACACACGTCAAAAATCTTCAATCAATTTCCAAATAGGAAAACTCCTGAAACAAAGTAAAACAATCTTTTATTCAACATGACACTCTCATCAAGCAATATTGGTATATAATCAAACACAAGTCAACCTCGGTCACAACAAGTCAACCTCAGTCAAACATAAGTCAAAGCAAGTCAAATCATTATTACTAATCAAACTGTCAAATTTTGGTTAGTCTTCAGATGAGTCCTTCTGAAAGATAACCTCTGTCATTTACGCCTTAGGATGTGTCCTTCCTAGGCGTCTTCATCGTCATTCGGCATTTTGAGCGATCTTCTTGATAATTAAAGATCACTCTTCCTAACATTAGTGTTCTTTAGATGAGTCCTTCTGAAGAACCAACTCTGTCATTTATGCTTTAGGATGTGTCCTTCC
The DNA here is from genome assembly GCA_007258455.2 of Sequoia sempervirens. Classification (NCBI taxonomy): domain Eukaryota; kingdom Viridiplantae; phylum Streptophyta; class Pinopsida; order Cupressales; family Cupressaceae; genus Sequoia; species Sequoia sempervirens. Next base: position 231,135,043 of record VDFB02271358.1, read on the forward strand.
TAGGCATCGTCATTATTTTGAGGGACCCCTTACGACCATTAGGGATCAAATCCTCCCGACATTCGGCATCATTCAGGATGTGTCCTTCCTGAATTCACCAAGTCTCGACATTTTCAAGGTCATCAAAACTTTAAACATTTGGACATCTTGACATCGTCAAACATGACACCTTGGCATCATAACAATGGATATCCATATGCACTTGACAAACACTTGACAATTGTCTTTTCATCTTTTATCATGTTATTAGTTTTTCAGCGAGATCCCACTAAGCAGGATTTAGAGAAGCAGCGACGTAGCATGGCAATTGACACGCATGACTACTAGCTTCTCAACAAGATCCTGATCTTGGGATTTAGAAAAGCAACGACATATCATGATAGAGACTTCATTTTTGTAGTTTGACAATCATGTCACTAGCTTCTCAAGGATGTCCTGGAAACAGGATTTAGAGAAGCAACAATGTTCCATGATCTGTCAATGTCTTTTTCTACTTGTGGTTGATGATGACAACAAGACTGGGGCAATCACGCTCCTAGTATGAGTCATACTCATCCTTGTCTGTGACTGTTTTGTCTTGGGTAATGGTACAACTTTGCACACCTGGATCTACGTCATATATTGGTGTTTGTTGACCATTACAACAGTTTGCCCAATGATGATTAAAGAGCAACGAATATTAAAAGTCCTATAGTAAAGTTTTGAAGGATTTGTATCTTCTCATAGGTCTCATATCTTCTCCTCTTTTGTCTGGTCATCTTCTCGCATCAGCCCCACCATCTTCTCTCGTCCATCCTGTGATGATATCCTGTGTCATTCAAAAACATAAGTGCATACATGATATATCCATTGTGTTAGGTCCATACATACATCATCCATGGCATTAAATAATATCATACATGGCATTACATCATATACATAATCACAAACATTGCATTAACATAATCATCATTGCATCTTTTACATAAATGCATCATGCACATCATTAACATAAGCATACGGATATTGCATCATCATGGCATCGAAAATCACAACATAAACATCATAATACATAAATGGCATCATAAATTAAGCATCATATATCATACACACATAATGCATAGAACATCACATAACACATGTAGGCCGCATCAAAAACTGCATCATCATATAATATCATCTTGAAAATATGCAATGTCACAGGATAGAGTTAATGGATATCCCAAAAATGGAGCTCGCAGGCTCAACAATAAACATAGTGTGTCCAAATACAAATATGCCCCTAGGGTAGGCTCTCATCATCCCCTCAGGGTGAAGAATGTGGTGGTGGTTGAGGCCCTGTCACTAGCTCTGAGGCAATGGATGGTCCTATAGTGGCCTGTGTCTGCGAAGATGAGGGAACTGCGAATGAAGGCATCATCGTGACAGTAGGGAGCACCTGTGAGGTCACTGCTGCTGGACTCTAAGAAGTGGTAGGATCTGTCACTGGTGGCTGACCCTGTACCGACCTCGGTGCTGAACCAATGGAACCCTGACTGTGCCCCGAATGATGACTCGGAGTATGCCTGCGGGAGTGATGTGATTTGTGGCTTGATGTGTGTCCTGTGGAAGTCGACCCTTCGACACTGCTGTGGCTCCTGGTACCACTCCCACTACCCGACCTGCGCCCACTGCCTGTCCTCATCTATGATCGAGACAGGGTAGGATCTCGCTGCTCTGGCAGCACTGCCTGCTCATAGAGGGTCATGTACTGTCCCAACTTGGTGCTCACCCTAGCAAGCTCCCGAGCCATGTCTCCTATGGGTCCTGTACATAAGGCCGCAAACTATATACACCATCGCGATGCATCCTGCTGGTGAATCACCACCTAATCTCGCTCTACACGGGCTACCTCCAGTGCCGACTATAGGGACCTCACCTATGCCAGGCTGGCATCTAATCTCTGCTACAGATCGGCCACTCGCTGATCAGCTGTAGCATCCGGTGGCAACTCTGAGGATGGTATTTCCTCCTCACCCTCCACCATCTACCATCTCAGGAGTCTCTCTGCCTCACCTATGGCCTCATCCTCCTCGTCATCATCATCATCCTCCTCTCTTGCCACCCCCGCCTCCTCTTCTCCTGCCACCTCCACCTCCTGTCTCTCCCCCTCCGCCTCCTCCTCCCCTGCCACATCCACCTCTAGTGCCCTGACATCCTCCTCCTGTCTCCCCTCGCCCTCTCTCTCCTGTCTGGGCTACTCCTCCATCTCCCCCTCCTCACCAACCTCAGGGATAGCATCTAATGCTACCCTCGCCACATGCTGTCGCACCCTGCGACCTGGTACTTGTCTGTCTCGCCGTCGCCTCCTGCCATCTCCGCCGTCATCTCCACCTCGACCTCCGTCTCCACCACAGCCTCCATCATCACCCCGACCTCCATCTCCACCTCGCCCTCCATCATCACCCCTGCCTCCATCCCTCCCTCCATCACCACCCCTCCATCTCCATCCCTGCCCCTGCCTCTGCCTCTGCCTCTACCCCCATCTCTGCCTCTGCCCCCTCGTCTGGCTCGTGGCACTCGTGGAATCACTGACCACCTGTCAACTGGTGCTAGCCCGTCAGGATCTGTCAAAGACACGGGTCGGCGTGGCTGCCACCATAGATCATAGGTTGGTGTGGTACCTGGATCTGCTGCCCCACCTCTCCAACCCCAAGCCTGGGCTACTAACCCGTCAATCTATTGTGTTGCGAAGGCCACTGGGATGGCCGGCCCCCATGCATACTCTCTAGACGATTGGGCATACTCTGCAATCCCCATGGGTACATCCTGCTGCTCTCTGAACTGTCTCAGTACACGCTGCGGTAGGTACATCTCAATAATCAACGATGTCTGTACTGTCCAGCCAATGAGGTATTGATACTGCCTACAAAAATTGAGATGATCGTCCTCATCATCCCATGCCTCACAATCCCTGTAGGGTCTCTAGATGAAGGTCACCATGGTATCAATCCAATGCTGCCACCACCCTGTCTCACCCATATGAGTCTGCTGTAATGCGCCGGCATAGTAGTAGGAGTAAGGCATCCCCTTGGCCAACTGTGGTCTTTCAATAGGAGGGCGAAATATGGCAATATGCTCCCATGCCCAGATCATCATCAGTGTGGTCCCACAGGAGATACTCTCTCCTCTCCTGTAAACAACGTCATGCAGCTGATGATAAAGTGTCCCCAGCAAACAGGGACCCCATGCATAAACTGTCCTATCTCGTCGCATGCCGACCATGACATCCCCCCAACCAATCAGAAATCTGTGTCCTCATCAGTCAAGAACCAAGATGCCACCAATCAGAGTCGCCAGGAATGCATCAAAGCGATTGTAATGCTTTGCCAGGAAATCCCAATGGATCTCGTAACCCTCAATACCGAGTCTGGCACCCTGATCCTGGTAGTACACCCGGAAGGTCTACTCACCATGACAGGGATCGTACACGATCCGCTCCCCTCGAATCAGAATCTAGAGAATATGGTAGACGTCCTCCAAAGTAATCGTAGCCTCACCTGTCGGCAGGTGAAAGGAACAGGTCTCAGAATGTCATCTCTCGCACAGCGCCGTCAGCAAACCCCTGTTCGCCCGAATGGCGGGCATGAACACAACATGGAATAGACCGAGTCTCATCAATCATCGCCGCTCTCGCGGGCCTAGCTGATCGTCAAACTAAAAGGTCCTCGGTCTGCTCTCTCTCGTATAAATAGGGGCAAGTTGCCTCTGCAAAAAGACGAACACCGCGTTAGCACCTTTTTGGACAACTGTGACCATCATGGAAAATAACTTAGGGCATGAAAGCATCAAAGCAAGTTAAAGTAAGAAAATAGGCAAATGTGTCGCAAAAATGCGATTGCATGGCAAAAAAACAAGTGCGTCGTTCCAAAAATCAAATGCGTTGCACCAAGTCAAGTGCGTCGCTTAATTACACTTGCGTCACGAATTTTAGTGTTTGCGTCGCCACATTGCGAATGCGGCGCAGCATTTCATTTGCAACAGTCAAACAAACAGATGCGTCACAACATTGCGATTGCAGCATTTGAGATGTCAAATGCGATTCGGTTAAGCACTTGCGTCGCACCAAATATCAAATGTGGCGCAAACCGCCGGTGCGGCTCGTTTGTTCTATACACTTGCGTCACGATGCATCAAATGCGGCAAACACGAAGTCAATTGCGGCTTACGTGAACGCGTATGCATCGCGGCGCATTCGTTTACTACCCTAGAAAGCATTAAAAAACACGTAAAATGAGAAAATAACAAAGTAAGTTTAGGGAACTTACCGCTAGTCCTGAGCCCTCTGGCCGTCTAAAGGTCGTCACGATCTCGCCGCGGTGCTCTATCACTGGAATAACCATTGTAGCTGCTACGCCTTTCGCTCTGAGCTCTCAGGATTTGCAAGGTGAATAGTGAAAGTGAATTGACTTTTACCCCTTTCACCACCTATTTATAGGGTGAAAATGACATTTTTCCACCACGGTTAATACTGGAGGCTCATTTCCGCACCTTTGACCTCCCTGTAAGTTGCTTTAAACATGTCAGAATCTGAAACCGACTGCGCCGATGTTTTTCTAGCCATTAAAATGATTTATCGGGACCTTTTGCAAATTTTTCTGGCACCGACCCAAAATTTGAAAATTTCCCAAGGGGGCAGGAATACTCTGTACCTTCACTGGGGCATATTCTTGACGTATTTTCTTTGTTACAATGCGACAAGCGACATTATGACAAAGAGGGGCAAAATGTAGACACCTAAAAATGACCTAGGCCTGCAAGCTTCATTTTTACCACTTTCGTCCTAGCATAATTAAGTTATTTAATTATGTCCTTGGTCCACATTCGACTATTGATTAAATAATTCATAATTATTTAATTAATTCATGTCATTTGTTCCTCCTTGATTATTAAATAAATAAATATTATTTATTTATCTAATATGTCATTAATTATCTAAGTCTTCCTTTAATTAAATAAATTTCATAATTTATTTAATTTCCCTTTGTCATTTATGTCTTCTTGATTAATTAAATAAATTTTATTTATTTAATTACATCACTAATTAAGTCCCCTTCTAAAAATTAAATAAATTCTTATTTATTTAATTTTTGTCCACTTTCCACTATAATTAAATAATTTTAATTTAATTATTTAATTATTCATTTAGCTTTTTCTCTCATTAAAATTAAATAAATTTGATTTATTTAATTTAGCCAATTCTCTTGAGTTTTGAATTAAATCATTATTTAATTCAAAACAATTCTTTTGTCACATTCCTCCATAATTAAATAATATTTTTATTATTTAATTATTTACTGGTCACCTGGAGTAAATAAATTTTATTATTTAATTTCTCCAGCAGCCTCTTTGTCCGTGCCAGTCTTATCTTCCAAATTAATTCTTGACTTTTGACTTCTCATTTAATTTCGACCCTTGATTGAATTATCTTATAATTCAATCTTGGCCCTTCATCCTTATCATTGTCCTAATTTTGACCTAACCCTAATGCACATAGCAACATTTAATCTTGATCATTGATTCTAGGGTTTTGGTCATCTTTTCATCCTAGCCACACGTTCAAAATTGCAGTTTTCATAAAAGGGAAATTTTGATCTCATTTGCTGGTCTCTTGGTCTCTTGCTTTCTTGATCTTTTTCTCTTTGGTCCATGTCTACTTGCTGTCAACTTAGGGTTATAGTTTTTACAGTCATTTGTCACTTAGCTTATTGTAGGGTCATTTTATTTTCTGCAAACCCTTCAACACTTGCATAGGGCTTAGTCTTTAGTCATAGTTGCTCACACAAATCTGAGGGCATTTTATTTACTGCAAGCTAGGAGGTGTAACAAAGGTCAATCATGGAAGGTGGAGACTTAGGGTAACATTGTCCCTTTTGTCTTCACATCACTTCCTTTGTACTTTGTTATTTCATAGGAATTTTATTGTTATTGTGCTAACCCCCTCTAACAAATTTAGAATTTTCCCTTGATCACAGAATCTGCATAATTGCTTGCTCAATTCAAGAGCTTCTGCCAATGTCATGCCCTTGGTAGTATGCAAGGCTCTTGGCATCACTCCCATGCCGTCAAAGAGAAAGGTGACTCAGTTGGACAAAACAGAGATCAACATCGTAGGTGAAATAAACTGTATCCCGATGAAGATTACAGTAGACCCACAGATACAATAGGTCATTGATATTCAAGTGGCTGACATTCCCGATGCATATGGAATTATTTTGGGAAGGGAATTCACTAAGGCACTAAATGGATACACCGCCACAGACCTTTCTTACATGTGGCTGTCATGGAAGGTGCTGCCAAATCAGATCTGTATCGACCGTGAACCTCGTATGAAGTATATGATCATAGAATATAATAATCTCAGCGAGGTGTTGTTCACCAAGACTGACTTAGGGAATTATCACCCTTTCGCGTACCAAAATGAGCTCGGGCTTTAGGAAGAACGTGCAGATGAAGTATTGCTGGTGACATGCAATCCCTCGGTAGATTCCACACGAATGCCCCCAGACACTGAAACATTGATAGAAGTAGATAATGAGCTGGATAAGGATAACGACTAGGGATTACTCAATGGCTTCCAAAAATTCATGGAGAAGTGTGCAAGGGATCAGCTCAGCCTAGGAGCCTAAATGAATTTCCAAGATCTCTTATTACCAAACTGGTGTAGGGTTCACAATGCTGCTCACTCTGAGTTTGACTGTTGCTTGTGCCAAGCAGTGGTAGCACATGTTAGAAAATCAGCTGCCCCCCAGACAGAAATGCCAAAGGAGACACCAATAGAACCACCTGTTGATCATTGCCTCGAACCAGAGAACTCCCCTAGGGTCACAGGGCCTGCCATCCAGCTGAAAGGGAATGGAAGTTCAATCAGACATGAAGATAAAGAATCCTCCGCGTGTCGGATGCTCCGATTTGATGGATCAAAGTCGAGGCAAGGAGCTGGAGCTGGATTTGAACTCATTAGTCCAACGGGTAAGACATTTCTCGCTGCCCACCGATTGTAATTTTATTGTACCAATAACGTAGCAGAATATGGGGTCTTGGTCCTTGGCCTTCTCATGGCCTTGAAGAAAAATGTAAAAGTGCTGCAAGTCTTCAGGGATTCTGCACTTGTAGTTAAACAAGTTAGGAAGCTATATTCCTGTCATGATCGGAGACTCACAAACTATAGGCACACGGTCTGGGATCTCTTGGAGGGTTTAGATGCATTTAATATACAATTGATCCCTCATGCTTAGAATTACACAGCTGATGCCTTGGCTCAAGTGGCTAGCACGCTGCAACCCCTCTCTTTGTCTGCGCTCAAGTAATTCACTGTTGAGCTAACATCCATGCCATCAGTCTCAAATAATGTTACCCATTTACAAGTCTTCAATGACGACAAGCATATCCTTCAGTTCATCACAAGTTTGGACATCTTCACAGCTCAAATAATTGACGAAGCTGATCCACAGGAGGCCGAACTAGATATAGAGGGAGTTATTAACCTCAAAACCAACATAATCTCAAGAGGTATGGTTCAGTTGGAATGCATATTTGATTTGGATCAGATCAGAGATTAGGATCAGTAAACAAAAAAGGAGGCCATAAGCAACCAGTGCAATGCTCATAGCCTTGGGACAGCCGAGGATACCAAGAATATTTTTATTGGAAAGGTGTGCATGCCTGAAGAAAAGAAGGGAATCACGGATGCGTTGCAAAGATACCATGATGTGGTGGCATAGAGCTACCAAGATTTAAAAATGTACGACACCTCTATCATTACACACCATCCCTCTCAAGACTGAAGTGAGGCCATTCCGCCAGTGACAGCGTCCTATCAATGCCTTGCTAGAGCCTATCGTTTACAAAAAGGTGCAAAAGTTGCTCTTAGCAAGAATCATTTTTCCCATCAAGCATTCCATGTGGGTGGCCAACTTGGTCCCGGTCAGAGAAAAGAATGGAGAGATTAGATTGTGTGTGGATTTCTGCAATCTAAACCGCGCCTCAGAGAAAGACAAATATCTAGTGCCTTCTTTGGATGAGGTGCTACAGATCATCAACAGCTCCCAGATGATGTCTTTCCTCGACAGATACTCAAGGTATAACCAGGTAATGGTACAGTATGAGGATCGTCACAAAATAGAGTTCACCACTAAGTGGGGAACATTTGCATACAAAAGAATGTCGTTCGGGCTTGTCAACGCCAGTGCCACTTTCAAACACGCCATGGATATTGCCTTCAAAGACCTAATTGGAAAGTGCATAATCATCTACATGGATGATTTGACTATGTTTTCTAAAAGGCAGGGCGATCACGTCTCCAACTTATGCAAAGTATTTTAGAGATGTAGAGAGTTCGGGGTTTCCCTCAACCCCAAGAAGTGTATTTTTGGAGTGACTAAAGGCAGGCTGCTCGAGCACATCATTTCAGAATAAGGAATCTCTATTGATCCTGACCACATCAAGTCCTTACTCAAAATTCAGCCCCCGGGCAGCAAGAAGGAATTAAAATCTTTCTTTGGAAAGATCAATTTCATCCAAAAATTTATCACAGGTTTCGCAGAGATTGTTAAACCTCTAAACATCATGCTCAAACAAGACGCCAAAGTTGAATGGACACCTGACACCAAACAATCCTTCAAAGAAATCAAATGGGCTATCACTGAGGCACTTGTGTTAGTTAGCCCAGATTATCTGAAGCCATTCTACATCTACTCATTTGCTTCAGAGCATTTTTGTGCTAGCATGTTGACCCAGAAGGACGACAAATGAAATGAGCATCCAATCACCTTCATGAGTGCTCCCCTCAAGGACGCTGAACTGTGTTACCACTATATTGAAAAGCAAGCGTACGCTCTCGTCAGTGGAGTGAAGAAATTTACACACTACATTCTACGTAACAAGGTGTTTGCCATAGTCCCTGACCCAGTAGTAAAGACGCTGCTCATGCAAAATGAATTGGGTGAACATAGGGCTAAGTGGGTTACCCTGCTCCAAGAGTATGATATGGAGATCTAACCGATAAAACTAGTATGAGGGCAAGAACTCACCCGCACAATTTCCAAAATAGCAGTAGAGGCTGGACCTGAACTCACTGTGCAGCAGTACCAGCTTGAGGATGTCTCCCCGAGAGAATGGTACCAAGATGTCATCTACTATTTGCTAAACCATAAGTGCCCACCGCACCTGCAAGGAGTCCAAAAGCGGGCCCTGAGATTGAAAAGTAATGGCTACATGCTGCAAGGTTCCATTCTCTACAAGAACCATGAAGGCATTTATCTGAGATGCCTTGGCAAGGAAGAAGCAGAATGCGTCTTGAAAGAGTTTCACAATAAATTTGGTACTGGCCATGGTTCGGGTTCTTCTACAACACATCAAATTTGAGGGCAGGGTATTATTGGCCAACCGTCTTCAAGGATGCCCATTGCCATGTTCGCTCTTACCACACATGCCAGATCCCTGCCACCAGGGAGAGGAATGCTGCTGTCCCACTACAGCCTGTGTTGGAGGTAAGGCCTTTTGCATAATGGGGACTTGACTTCATCGGTCTGGTAAGCCCTCCATCATCTGCGGGACACAGGTACATTCTTACCGCTACTGATTATTGTACTAGATGGACAGAAGCAATAGTATGTAAGTAATGCACCACTGAAGTAGTTACTAATTTTCTAGAAAGTTTAATTTTGAATCGCTTTGGTTGTCCGTATGCTTTGGTATGTGATAATGGACCTGCATTTGCTTCATTAAAATTTGCTAGTTGGGTGTTTGACTATGGAATAGCTCTTAAATTCTCATCCAATTACTACCCTCAGGGCAATGGCCTTGCCAATTCCATGAATAAAAATATGATTACTGTGATCAAGAAGCTGCTAGATAGGAATCCCAAGGACTGGCATACCTAGCTCCGTTTCGCCCTTTGGGTTGATCGCACTCACCACAAGGCTGCCCTTGGCAATTCGCCATTCCACTTTGTCTATGGCCTGGAACCTATATTTCCCATCCATCTAAAGATTCCTACTCTTTAGTTCATCAATGATTTTTATGAGGGAAGAGATCGTAGGGAAGCTCGATTAGCTGAGCTCTTGCATTTAGAAGTCTGAAACCAAGCAATAGAGAATTTTGCCAAACATCAGGGCATAGTTAAGAGATGGTTCGACTGCCGAGCCAAGATCAAAGTCTTTAGAATTGTAGATCTAGTCCTATATTGGGATAAGGCCCGTGAAAAGAAAGGGGGACACAACAAATTCAACAAGCTTTGGCTTGGCCCCTTTCAAATAGCTGAGATTTTGGGAGATAATGCCTTCTGCTTAAAGACCCTAACTGGTGAGAACGTCTCGTTGCCAGTCAACGGGCAGCACCTGAAGCATTACTTCCAAGCGTGAGCTCCTTCGAGCTCTTCATTGTAAATAACTTGTACATAGGTTAGAGTAGTTTCTTTCTTACTTGTTTGCATTTTATTTGTGTTGCTTTTTTTTTTCTCCCTCCCGACAATTTTGTTTTGAAAGATGTTTCCCGCTCCTTTGCGGTGGCCGTGCTTGCTTGACAAGCGTTTCACTTTGCTATTTGTTCTTTGTGTTCTTTGGCTAAACATTCACTCTAGATTATCTATCTTTGAAAGCTATCCGTGAATGATTTCCTTGTTTGAACTCTGCTCAGAACTTAACCCTTAGCTGGATCTTCTTACCCACATCTCGGATCTCGCACAAAGCATATAATAATAATTTTTGAAAGATCGTACTATGGTTGTTATGACACCCTAGTGAGTGAAAAATCTCAAGTCTGCTCCAGTAACCACTACATTCCCAAACCCATTGTAGGCTTTAATGCTTACCCAGTCGAACTAAATGTCAAAAGAGAAGTGGAATATCAAGGCAAAAGAGAAAAATGAATTCTTAAAAAAAAAATGACCATATGGGTGTTCGGATAACTCTACCAGGACTATGGACGCCTGGCCAGTAGTAGAGTAATATCCATGGGATTGTAGCGACAACTCCATCGGGGCTATGGATGCCTGACTGGCAGCAAGGTAATGTCCAGGTTACTTTTGGTGTTAGACAATTTATGTAGCTCACTCGGTTGACTTGGTAACCCTGGTCACTACCCAAAGAAAGGAATGAACTCACTACACACACTTCCGAGGTGTCCTGTAAGATGACCTAATTAAGGATCTTGTTCTCCCGGATTCATCTTTGGAAGCCACTCCTAGTCTGGAAAACTAGAGATTCTGGGTCCTGAATGAATATTTATCCCTAGAACGCTCGGGAGCGTTCTCCAACGGCAATGCCATTTGTTGTGCCCTGAGCACACACGCCCCATTCAGAACGGGGACCCTCTTTTCTTTCACCTTGTCAGGTCTTTTAGGGCCACATCATTTTGCGTGCCCCTCTTTTTTGACATTTCGTATGATTGATGTTGCTCCAAAGTTCCATCACAAATAGATCATGCCTCCACTTTTGGTTTTTGCTGCCTTCTGGGGCCTCGTGGATTCCCTCTGTCATTTTGGCTCTGAAACGGCCCTAGGCCCCTCCGGGCCTGGGTGTCTGGGGTTCCCTCTTCAGGTTTCCCCTCTGAAAATGCTACCCCTTTGGCGTCCACCGAGCATCTTCCCGGACCTCGGGGTCCGCCCTATCGTCCTCCGTCTGAAACTTGTTGCAAAGTTTTTGGGGCAGCACCTACCTCCGGGCCCCGGACCCCGGAAGTCCATGTTCAAACTTTCGCGTCGGTTTCACCATCCATGACGGCTAACCTCCTACAGCGACCCGCCCCTGGGTCCTGCCATCTCCTTCTCCAGTCGTGGGTTCGTGTGTCCCCACTGTCTGCCGTGGGACCTTCCGGGCCCGGCCATCTGGAGTTCCATTCTCAGAATTATGTGACGGTTCTGCCATCCTCGACGGCGAATCTCTGTCGGCTTCCCGCGCTCCAGGCACCAAACTCCTCACCGCCACCATTGACCAACCAGCAAGAATTTCCAAAACGGCGGCCGTCGCGCCACGTCTTCCCCGCGGCTAGGTCCCGGAGTTCTTGCCGCCACCGTCGACCTAATTTCAAACTCACCAACTTTTCCTGCAGCCATACGAAAATTTATTGCAGTCATTCATGGTGATTTGGGTATAAAAAGCCCAATCCAGGCAATCATTATCATTCTACAGGATTGGAGTGAATTACACAAGCCATCATCTAGAGCCCACCGCCTTCGACTGCATCACGATCATTGCCGTTAATGCCATTTCATCGACCCCCGATAGATCCCACATCTTGCCATTTAGCGTGTTTCAGGTAGGGGACCCGTTTGCCCTCCCATGTTTTTTTTTCATGATTTTGAAGGATTTAAATAATTGAACAATTGGTTAGGATGGGATAAAATGGAAGAACACTAAATTGCGCTCATAACCCACGTTTTAGAAAATCGACAAAACCAATAGAAATGACCTCGCTGCCAATTCAAGAGTCTTCCCTGGCGTGGCTATTCTTCGCACAAGGAAAACTTCCTCCTTAGGCCCAAAACCCGTCTTTGTCGTCAAAATTCAAAACTTGTCACTCGCCAACGGCAATCCTCCTCGCCGGCCCTGATTGGCCGGGTTTCCTCCCTTGGACTTCCGTTTGCCTTCCGCCGAGCTTCAAATGCCAAACTGCCCTGCCTCCCCGGCTTCTGGATCCCAGTCTCGGCTCAGCCATGAAACTTGAAATGAGCATCTATCCTTTGGTTGTCCCGGGCCCGGAACCCCGAAGTTCTACCTCCGGGGTTCTGCAGGAGATTCACCCTCGGCAACGGCGATCGTCGCCCGGCGCCCTGCCCTCCGAGCTCTGCCATTGCTTTTGTCTTTTAAAACCCTTGGCAGATTAAAATCGTCTATCATTTTTCCTTCAGACCCCAGACGACAGGTTTCCCTACCCCTTTTTCCATTGTTCTCGCTGTGCTATCTTTCGACAAAATTACCGACGCCTTCCAGCCCTTCGGGCCCCGCCTTCCACTCCGCCGTCGGTTTTGTTTTTTCAAGCCGCTACTTTCACATCCCCGGGCCTCGTCTCCTGGACTTCCATCCTCGGAAGTCTGTGGATCTCCTGCCATCGTAGCTGCGCTCCGTCTGCCCAGTCGCCGGGCCCCGATCTTCCATCTGTCGTGTGCTGCCACTGAATCTCCTCCCTGCCTTCAGCGCTCCGGGCCCCATGTTTCAGGATTTCGGTCCTCGCGTGCCTTTCCGAACGGAGATTCACGCTCAGCCTTCTAGTCTCAGGGTGCCGGTGGCTGGACTTTTATCCACAGAAGTCCGCCTCTTGAATGTCGTTTCTAACCGAAATTCTCTCCCAGCGCCCCGGTCACCGGACCTCACCATGCCAATTGCCGCTGAACCTAAATGATGAACATGTGTCAGCCGTCCTTTGGCCCCCCGGACCCCGATCCTCAGACTTTCGCTGACGGATTTCCACCTGCTGTCCGCCGTCACCAACGGCCATCTCTCGACAGCTCTCTGGCCTGAAACTTCTGATGCCCCTTTAATCCATCCAAACGATCCTAAAATTAGAATCCAACCTCGACCCACATCCTAAATTTTGCTCTTCTCCATCATAGGCCTCTCGAAACATTAAAATTTGGCCAAGAAGGGTCTCCGGGAGCTTTCCATTGCGTTTTCCCTTCCAGACACCATTCCTGCCAAGGAAGTCCGGCCCTCCGGGCTCGGATTGTCCTAATGCCCTGAAACGAAGATCAATACCGTCTAAAGATAGGATTTATGATATACTTGATTGATTATTTAGATGTTATTTTTGAAATATGGATTAACATGAAGGATTTTGATATTTTATTGTGTTGACTTTGCCCTTGCTTGCAGAATATATGGAATCCGCTGCAGGAACTTCAGGGGCATCTGTCGAAAAGGACAAGGGCAAAAAGTCAGGAAGGACCCCTCGGGGAAAGGAAGATAAAGATCAAATAAAATATCAGTTCCAGGGCGAGCTGCTCCACTCAAAGGTCTCAACCCACTAGAAGGAAATTTTGGATACCAACATCGGCCAGGTTGATATAGACAAATTCACTAGTGATGGCTTGCTGAGAAGCCTATCAAATAGACACCAGAATGATTATGGATAAGAAAGGAAACATCCTCGCAGACATGTCACTAGAGGGAATCACCAAGACATTCCAGATTCCCACATTCCCACAGATGGAGGTCCCCATGTTAGAACAATGCCAAGCAGCGTGGGATGCTAATCCATTAGGGTGCAAGAAATTAATCAACCTCCATTGGCTTAAGGAGAAATGGGGCAGCACTGCAAAGGTTCCCCGGGAACTCTTCCGTAGTGATTTCCACGAGGACTACCATGACCTGGTGACCATGTTGAGCAGGGTCATGGGTCTTCCAATAGCCACCTACTTCCAGGAATAGATGGCCTACTATATTAAGCAGATCATGTGGGGAAATGAGAACATTACAACCAAGGTCTTATTCAACTAGGAAAGCATCATTAGCAACTGCTTCCATGAGCAGTTCGTCAACATAAAGAAGAGCTCTAAGTTCTACATGACCTCCTACCTCGTCTACTCCCTAGCAGGTCAAAGACAATACATCAGGCTATTTGTGGCACTCAATCAGGGGCACAAGCCAGGGCTCAAGCCATTTGACAAATATCCTCAACTCCAATACCGCAACCTCAAGAAGGAGTACTGTCGGGTCAATGACACCTTCATTGGCCATATCATTGGACTGATCGCTGAAGATTTTGAGAGGAGAGTCTCCCACAGTGCCCGGGTGCTCCTAAAGGAATACACTTTCTTGTTTATCCATTTCCCCAAGTTTACCCACATCTGGGCCCAGGGTTTCACGAAATGGCCAAATAGGTTGCCACAGTACCCAAATGACAGGATCATCCTCCTAGAGCTTTCTCGACAGCTCCAACACATCCAAGCCATCTTCAGCAACAAGCACATTGTGGGGATCTCCTATCCCATGACCCTCAGCTAGGGCCTGTATTGACTACAGACTTCTCAATGTGCTAGTAATTCTGAGAAGGAGCTCAAGGATTACAATTTTGACTGGTACACTGCCTGCCCGTAGATGGACCCACATGGCCATGTCAGGAAAGCACTGGGGCCAGCATATGCCCACCAATACCACATTGAAGATTTTTGGGCAGACTACAAAGATGACAAAGAGGTGTGCGCAAGGCATTACATGCGCATGACAGTACTATTCCTGAGAAGGGTGCAATCGTTCCCGGTACCGAACCAAGTCGAGGAAGACGAGTCCACCATTATGCATCTGAGGTACCCTACAGTTGCCAACCTGCCAATATTGTCGATCGACTGGGATGAACAGGAGGTTGATGACCTAGATACCATCACCCAGCCAATCATAACTCGTACTAAGGAGTAGTCCTGACATATGAAGGGTTCAAGAGCGTGCGAAGTGCCACAGAGGACGTTGCCGCCACCACATAAACTAGTGAAACCCCTAGGTCTCCTCCCGTCACCATGTCCTAGAAAAGGAAGGGAACGGAGACTGCGCAGTCTGTAGATCCCAAGGAGCAAGCAAAGAAAGAAACATGAGGCTCATCTCCCAAAAGGCTCAAGCAGACAGTGGCTACGAAAGAATTGCAGCCTCCCTTGCTTCTCCCTACCCCTCCTGGTGCATCGCCCGCCTCCCTGGCTGTGGTCGCCTCATCTCCACCAGCGGTGGATATTTCTGTCCATCTTGCTCCTTCACCCTCGGCCGAGTCGATAATTAATGTTGACTCCTCTTCTGGCATGACCACTCCCCCTTCCTCTTCTACTGCTATGTATCCAATCACATCGCTCCCTCTGGCAACAATAACGTCACCTGTTCCCCTTGCAACTATGCCCGAGGCTTTCACAAAGTACATGCAAAACCTCCCCATGAGCTTTCCCAGATCTTAATGGATCTGACTCTCCAGGCGGCCCTCGCCCAAGTCCTTGCAATAGCTTAGCCTTCACAACTGCCAACAGGGCCACCCGCAATGGAAGCTACAATGCTTATCTCAAAGGAGTTGGAGGAGCGAGAGCAGGAAGCCTCAGAGTCTATCGAGGAGAAGGTTGACGAGTATCACGAGCACCCTGAGTACGAGCACCAAACCATCAAGAGGGTGGTCTATGAGGGAGAGGAGACGGGCTCTTCCGAGAGTGGAGATGAAGAGGGTGGCTCGGGTGCCAAGGAAATCATTCAAACATTTGATGATGACCTTGAGGAAGAATTGGCGTAGCAACCAAAGGATGTTGGGGAGGGGACAGAAGAGTCACCACATGGTGAAGGGGGGCAACCGCCAGAAGAGTAGCAGATAAAATATTTGCCTGAAGCTAAGACCCATGCTATCAAAAGCCCTGAGGCCGAGGCTACTGAAGAGAAGAAAAAAGAAGAGGCAGCGAAAGAAGAAGGTCCCATCCAACAATTATCCACCAAGCTGCCCGTCAAACGCCTTGTATTCATTCGTGACTCCGACGAAGAGGAGGAGGATGCTACCAAAGAAAAAGGAGAACCCCGAAAGGAGAAAGAGGCAGAGGTTTTCCCTTTGACGGAGAAGGGCGAGGGTAGCCATGATGGACCCAAGGATAAGTCTGCTATGCCTGAATGGTTGGAAAAGCAACTTGAGAAAAAGATAACAATGGACGCCTCCGGCTCCCGAGTAGTGCAAATTGCAACGCCTACTATTGGCCAGGCAAGGGTGAGTTACAACATCTCCACCATTGACTTGGGGACAGTAACTAGGGAATAAAAGGTCGAGCACCTTGAGGAGTCGGTGGCCACAGTGGTACACCTGATAAAGCAGGAAAAGGTTTCCAAGGATGAGGTCAAGGCACAGGTTGTAGCATTGACAGATTATATCCAGCAATGGTCCTCAGTGGACAACCTGCCCACCACCTCCACAACCGCACTGTAGTTGCTCTTGAAAGAATAGATTGACAAGATGGAGAGAAGGAAGAACTTGGAGAAAACCACTAAGGATTGGTTCTGAAAAGTCACATACATCAGAAATATGGGAATCAGCAGGGCTGTGCAGATAGCCAACAATTTCTTGGACCTGATCCAATCCTTGGAGAGCACAAAGAGGCTCTGCACTAATTTCCCTGCAACATATGACTTCACCTTCCCAAGAATCAAGGCCATCCTTCAGATGCCTTAGGACACGTGGGAGGAGAAGCTAGAACTGAAGAAAGAAAATCACTGGCTGGTGGATGTGTGGCGCAAAGACCTCAACAACCAGAAGGAGAGGTTGGAGCAAATCCTGAATAAAGTGGATCCTGATATTGAGTGGATTAAGGAAATCCAAGCGGAATGCGCCTAATACTTTAAGCTGATGACGGGCTATGATATGTCCACCGTGCAAATGGATCCAGAAAAGATCAAGCCATACTTCCAGGAGAAGATGAAGGACAGGACAGCCAGAGAAATCACAACGGAATTCCAGAGTTTTGCTGCCCGCACCTTCGACCGATCAAAGCTTTTCAAGGACCAAGGCTCGAAGTATGATGAGGATTGGAAGCAGCTAGAAGAGAACACTAAGGAATGGAGCTACCAATCATTGCGATGCGAAATCCTTGAAATCGACAAGCTCCAGGCCGTCATTCTCAAGTACATAGAATACGTAGCTTCCGACGAGCAGGAGGACAGCCCAGCCAAAGATAAAGACCTCCCTGAAGAATAGCTACAACAAAGAAAATAGCAATCAGCTACAGGATGAAAGAGCTATAGTGCCACCCACTAGAAGACGAAACAGGGAAGAGACAGGAATGTAATTTTAAATTGTAATCTATTTGAGGGTAGGTGAAACCCTATTTTGTAATGAATCTTGGCCACACAATGAGAATGAATCTTGGCCATTCATTTAACTTTTGGAAAATTATAAATAGAGCACTCCCCTCATTTGCAAAAGTGAGAGTTGAGTTGTTGTAAAGACATGCTGCTGAAATTTATAAGAAATAGCATTGAATTGGTGTATTTTCTTGGTTTCTCTCATGTCATTTGATTCATTTCTCCAATATTAGATGCTTGACTTAGATCTCATTGCTATTTAGTTAGCATTTTTATTTCTTTGGATAAGTCTTAGGAATGTTGTTGATGATTGTGAAAATTCCTGCCTTGTTGATGATTCTTTAGTCCATACTTTTTGTTGTTTGTTGAAGGTAGATAGTTGTGCAAAGTTAGCCTGGACTTAATTTTAAAGTTTCTCCAAACCTCCATTTTTTATTCATGCATGTATGTGGTGGATGAAGGATGAAATATCTGCAGCCCTTAGAAGATAGCACAATTTCCATGATACTGTGAAATCCTTGGTTAAGTGGGACATTGTTTTGAGGAATTATCCATTACAGGAACTCCATTGTCATTATTCACAGCAAGCTTTAGACTTAGGAATTTTTCCTCTCCTTCGGCCTTTTTCCTTTTTTTTTTAGTAATTGACCTATGTTAAGGTTCATTGCACATTGTAAAGCCAAATCTAACAACTAAATGGAGTTCAAGATTGATGTTTGAACCTACAGCTGGTGCATATCAACTTCCCATCCTAAGGACTCCTTTTCAAGATCCAACTTCATAATTTGTGTCCACACTTTGTATTTTCTGTAAGACCGCCTTGTGATTCCAGCAAATCACATCAAACTACTAAGGTATCTAAGCACTATCATGACTTGACATCCAAGAGACCTTGGGATAGTGTTCTGCAGTTTGATTGTGGGAGATTGTCTTTCAAGAGAGGTAGTGTGTCTATGCACTGCATGTGTTGAGAAGTGCATAAAAACACCATCAACATCTTTCTTTGCAAGTATATTGTAATCTTTTAATTTTTGAATAATATATTGGACGACTTTTGGAGTGTGGGGTTTTTCTCCCGAAAGGGTTTTCCCGACATAAATCATTGTGTTGTGGTTTGCATGATATTTTTATTTATTTGTGTTTAACTTCTTATAACTATTAAAGATCTATAAATTGTTTCATTTTTCTCCTTTCAAGATTAGTGTAGGAAGTTGTTCCACTATATTAACAAGTCCTTCCAAGCAATCAAAGTTTGATCACCTTTGGTTTCAAATTATGGATTGTTGGGTTTTTTTAACTAATCCATATTTGAGTCGAAGCTTGTGCAAAAGAGACTTTGTGATCTTGATACAAGAATTTTTAGATGAAGAGTTCATCAAGGAGAATAGAGGCAGAGAAATTTTGTACAAATAATTTTGAGATGTGGAAGCTAAATATGGAGGATCTATTGATAGATCAAGATCTGTTGGATGTTGTTGATGGGAATGTTTCAAGGCTTGCAAATCCCACTCAAGATGCTCAATATGAGGTTATGGACCATAAACCTAAGTGTTTAATAAAAATGTGTTTGGTAGAAATTATTTTAATTAATGTCCATGAAGAGATCTCTACACAGAAACTATAGAAGAAGCTTGGTGAGATGTATCAGGCCAATTCTTTAGTGAACAAGATTTTCTTAAGGAAGAAGTTGTATTCCTTGATAATGGAAGAGGGTGGATGAATCACAAACCACTTAGAAGCATTCAATATGTTGGTGGCTCAATTGGCATTAGTTGGTGTCAAAATTGATGAAGAAGAGAAATGCCAAATCTTGCTTTGTTCTTTTCCTTATTCGTGGGATTCTCTTGTTATGGCTATTGGAAGTACATTTGTTATATTAAAGACTGAAGATGTGGTGGATTCTTTTCTTTCTAAAGATATGAGGAGGAAGGTATCCATCATTTCCAAGAAGGCTCTAAATGTTTGTCGAAGACCTAATGAAAAAGGAAAGAAGAATGAGAAGTGTAAAAAATCCAAGTCCAAGGGGAGATCTAAATCTCTTGGAAAGTCCAAAGATATTTTTTGGAACTATAGTAAGCTTGTACATGTTCATAAGGAATGTAAAAAATAATATAAGAAGAAAAAGAAGAAATTTTATTATGATTCTATGTTTGAGAAGGAAGATGGTAACACATTCATTATAGCTTTGACAACTCGTGTCTAGGTAATGATGCATGGTTAATTGACTAGGTGCATCTTTTCATATGAACTTTACTAGAGACCAATTTTGTGAATATGAAGAATTTGATGGAGGGAAGGTGTACATGGGTGATGATTCTCATTTAAACATTGTTGGCTGTGGTAAAGTTAAAATAAGGTTTATTGATGGTGGTATAAAAGGGAGTAATGGTGTGTTGCATATCCCTAGATTAGCATAAAATTTGTTATTTGTGAGAAAACTAATAGATGCGGGTGTGCCAGTAGTATTTTCTGATGTAGGATGTAAGATGGTTAGAGGTGCTATGGTGATTGCTAGAGGTGTATATGGGACATTGTATAAGATTGATGCATGCACTATTGAGTGCAATAGTGCTTATGTGTAAAGAAAGTCTATAGAAGAAGTGAGGGTTTCACCTTCAGCAGATGGTCATGACTTTTGGGTACCCAAGGGTGCTCTTTCTTTAGAGAAAAAGTTACATGTAGAGAAAACTATGTTATGAAACCAAAAACTTTTCCACATATGAGAAAAGGGTCTAAAGACCTTGAAAAATAAAAACCTTGTTGAAGGTTTTTTTTATTGTAATCTTGAATTCGATTTATGTGAGCATTGCATTTATGGAAAACAAAAATATGTTTAGTTTTACTTGAGTTCTCATAAATCTTGTGCTATATTGGATCTTATTCATTCTAACGTATTTGGTCCTATAGATGTTCCTTAAATTTGTAAATCCACACATTATGTTTCATTTATTGATGATTATAGTAGGACATGTGTATATTTTGTAAAGAGTAAATCTAAATTTTTTAGTCAATTTAAAGAATTTAAAGAAATTGTTGAGTTGTAGACTGGAAAGAAAATAAAATGTTTGAGGACTGATAATGGTGGAAATTTTTTCTCTAATGATTTTGATAGATTCTATAAATATTGTGATATTTATAGATAGAAGACAACTTTGTATTCTCCACAATAGAATGGAGTTTCAGAAAGAATGAATAGGAAACTTATGGAAAAGGCTAGGAGTATGTTGAGTGGTACTGGCCTAGAACAAAGGTTTTGGGTTGAAGCTATCACCACTACCTATTACCTAATTAATAGGTCTCCTACATTGGCTCTTGTTGATAAGACACCTATAGAGGCATGTTTGGGTCACAAGCCTTCATTAATACATCTTATATTTTTTGGTTGCGAGGAATATGCACATGTGCCAAAGGAGAAGCAAACAAAGTTAGAGAACATGGTTGTGAAATGTATGTTCATCAAATATAGTTGTGGTGTGAATGGATACAAGTTTTGGGATCTTGTTGCATAGAAGGTAATACATAGTAGAAGAGTTAGTTTTGGAGAAACTAAGCCTTCTTTTCTTACATTGTAGCTAGAACTAAATAAACAAGAAGATGTGATTCCATTTCCTTCTACACCTAAGAAGTTGAATTGAAGCCCAAGGATAGACAAGAAGTTGAGGAGAGCTCATATAGCTCTGGATCTTCAAAAGAGGAGGAAGAACCTCCAACTCAACTTGTTCATAGGTTTACAAGGCATAGACAACCACTTGAAAGGTATACACCTAATGATTGGAGATGTATTTTTGCTTTGAATATTTAGTGTAGGAAAATGCATACCCTTGCATTTTCACACTTGTTTGGGCCTGCCTTGCTTTTTTTATCCCTATTTATGTCTTAATTGGTCCTATTTTTCATCCACAAGCCCAATGAATTATATCATTTTATGGCTAATCCCAACAAACTTCAAAGGAAAAATGATAATTTAATGATTCTGGTTGTGTCCTTGATTTTTGGACTGGGACTAATAAGACACCTAGGATGTCTTTGTCCCCCAATGGTCTTGGGACCTTGATTTCAAAAGAACCTTAAAGTGGCCTCTTTTTGGAGTCTCTTCCTCAAGTTTCATGCCTCAGGACTAAGATGCCACCTAGGGAATCTTAGTCCCCCTTAAGGTATTTTTAGGATTTAATTTCAAATGTTGGCAGGATTTAGCCTCCTTTAATTAATGAATTCCTATGTCGGCTTGTTCTGGTGTAATTTTGGGATGTTAAGCATAGATAAGTATAAATATAAGGCTGTTTCAATCATTTTATCCTAACAAACATTCAAGTATTCATTCCTAAGGAAATTTTATGAGATCAAGAGCATTCAAGAGTAGTTCATCAAGCATTTAGAGCCATCATCAAGATTCAAGCATCATATCAAGGATATTCTTGAATCATGTGTGTGTTTGAGCTAACATTTGTGATGTAGGGTTATGATTCAAGCAAGCAATTCAAGTCATTATCTATCAAGCATTCAAGCAAGTCAAGATTTACATTCAGGCTAGCCACTTCACATAATTTTGTAGATTTCACAACAAGGGTTTGGTGAGTTGTAACATTCCATGTTGTTCATTCATAATTTCCCTTCATTATTTTATTTCATTTCAAGGTTTAATTACCAAAAATGGGTTTGATTAAGGCAAACACCCATTTACTAACAATCAACATGTTTTTCCTCTCTTTTATGTTTGTGATTATAGATTTAGGTTGAAGACTTGAAGACCATTTGAAGTGAAAGTTGGAAAGTTGCAAGGTTGCATTGCAAAGTTATCATATTCATAGAAACTCACCTACAAGCCAAATATGGAAGTTTTAGAGCCTAAGATTTGAGAAGAAGGAAGTGCAGATCTTGAGCCTTAGAACCACATTCCAAGATTTCAAAAAAATTAGAATGGGACTAAGTAGCCACCTAGGGCATCTTAGTCTTCTTGAAGGTATTTTTAGAGATTATTTTAGATCCAATTTTGACATCTGAAGATCCTGCATCTACCCCAAAAAACAACAGTGGGACTAAGATAATAGTAAGGGAATCTTAGTCCTCCATAGCATATTTTGACAACATTTTTGCATTTATGGAATCCTCAACACATTTCTAGACTTCCCGAGTATAGATACCCTAACTTTTTGTTGCTTACTTTCATCATTTGCATCCATCATTTAGTTTGCATTACTGGGTTTCTTGAGTTGAATGTTAAGTTGTATTTTCCATGCTTTTGGTTGGTGGTGAACCCCCCAAAGCTTAAAGATCCCCCTCCTAGGTCTTCCTTGTTGAGAATTGACTCGCCTTTGCTCGGTTTATAGTCAATCTAATTTGGGTTCCTAGGACATATTTGAATGATAATAAGAGAATAGTGGTGTTGTATAACCTAGGCCATAAAGCACCCATTTTCCTTTTGTTTAGAATTCACCTAATTATCACACTATTCTTCAAATAGCCTTGCAACAAGTTTGTATCCATTCTAATGTGCAACCAAATGAAATAGAATACATTATTCAAGGAATAAACATTGACATTGTTTTCCACCAAAGTGAACTCCCCCCTTTGGAAGTGAAAAACAATATGATGCTTTCATGATCATAGCTCAATACAATGTCATAGGGATAAAGTGAACCCTTTTTTACAATGTTTCCACTCTTAATGTGTTTAGTGTATCCCTTTTGGATAGGTTTGGGATAGACAAATAAAAAATTCAACCTACCTCTTTATATATGAATGGATTTGACAATGTAGGAAAGAAACTGCTTGATGCGATTACTTTTCTTATTACAGCTAGAAAAGATACGTTAGAAACACCAATCCATGTTATGCCTCATGATCTTTCATATAATCTCCTTTTAGGAAAACTGTGGATTCATGCAATGAATGGGGTGCATTCTACTCTTTGAATCCTAAAATGAAGTATGTCTACAACAACAAAGTGTACACACTTGAAGCTGAACTAGAAGCAAACAGTTGTTTGAACATTGAGAAAAACAAAGAAAATACTTTAAACAAATTGACACTAACTGCACAAGTAGAACCAATGCAAGAACAAAAATATAGATGCTCTAAACCCTTCACAATGATATCACTAGATAATTTGGGATCATTGAATTTTGAACAAACATTCATGGGAGAATACAAGATCATAAACAAATATTTTGAAAAGGGAAAAGAAAAAGTGGTAATGTCAACAAAAAATCCAGATGACACTTCGAAGCATCCACCTCAACCACTTTAGAAGAAAAATAAAATTACACAACAAAATTTGATGGACTTAATTATCAACAACCACCAAATCTAAAAGAGAAGAAGAAGCTATATGGAAAAGGTTATGAGCTTTTGAAACAACTGGGCTATAGTGGAAAAGGATGTGGTACAAATGAACAAGGTATATGAGTCCCTATAGAGCCCCATATACAAGAAAAAACTAGTGGTCTTGGTTATTGTCCTTTGGTAGAAATAAGCAAGCCTTCACTTAACATCAACACTCTTACAAAAGATTCCTCTAAGCTGACTCTAACAATAGTGCAACTTGAATTGATAGAAACTAATGGTCTTGAGTTTTATCATTTGAAAGAAATAGAGAAGTCCTCACTTAACATTAATGTCATCATGCAAAACACTAATGATTTGAGTTCATTAGATTTTACACACTCCTGTAAAGGAGAGTACAAAATCTCACAATCTAAAGAGCCTTGTGTAGGTATGACATCTTATAATAAGTAAGAGATATATTTGTCACAAAATAAAGGAACATCCTCTACCATTGATCAAGAGAATATCTTGTTGAGACTCCTCCAAAATCATTTGATATCTCTTCCTCCAAGAATGTTACTAAAGAAAATCTACCACAAACATTCATTTTGTGCATATCATAGAGTTCATGGTCATTCTACTAATGAATGTAAAGCTTTGAGTAATAAAATTCAACATCTTAAGGATTTTGGTGCTCTTCCTTATGTGGGGGTACCTAATTCCTCTAATTGATATTTATTTTCACTCAAGCATGTTTCTTATCAATCACTTCATCTCACCCTTGTCCTGCACTAAGTGGGGGGAAAGAGGTTAGGTAGCCTTGTCTGCATATGTTAACTATTCTTGCCTCTTTTGGCTAGTTGACCACCTTCCATGCACATATAAAAGAAAGCTTGGGAAGTGGACAAATTACCTTAAGTCATCTTACATGTGACATATTGAGTTCTGCATTTTGGGGGCAACCCTTGCATCCTATTACATGACGTAGCTTATTGGAAAGATATGACTTGGCATAGGGATTTCCAAGTAAGCTCTCATGTCTTCTTCTACTTTAAAGTAATTGATCACAACATGGTGTTAGCAATTTCTTTAAAGTGGGGGCATACATTGGCATTATTTTTGCATGATTCATTCACATTTGTTTCCATGTTCCTTGTGTGATTTTATTTCTTCCTGTGATGCATCCTTTTCTTGGTAGTGTCATTGGGTTTGATTTCCTGCAAGAGTGATATTTCCTTTTCATCTCTTGGAAACATTAAGTACAATGTTACCTAGGATGAGACCTTGCACTTGTCCTCTCTTGGAAACATTAAGTACAATGTTCCCTAGGATGAGACCTTTTATTTATCCTCTCTTGGAGACATTAAGCATGATGGTCCCTAAAAGAGACCTTGCATGAACAAAGTAAAATCCCTTCGAGCATATCTCTCTCTCTTGTTTCATTTTTTTCCTTTTATGCCTTACTAAAGTCATGGAGGTATGGCTTTGGTATGGTTCCTCAGGGCTCACCTAGTGGATAACTAGCTTCACTAGCTCTCATGAGCATGCATTTTTCCTTTCGTGACTTACTAAAGTCATGGAAGTATGGATTTGGTATGGTTCCTCGGGGCTCACCTAGTGAACACCTAGCTTCACTAGCCCTTGTGAGAACACATTTTCTTTCTTTTTCCTTATCAAGGTCATGGGGGTATGAGTTTGATATGGACCTCTTGGGGCTCACCTAGTGAACAACTAGCTTCACTAGCCCTTGTGAGCATGCGCTTTGCTTGCATAGTGGATAGTGTGTTCCACTTGTAAACATCTCTAGGAAATACAACATAGAACCGGTCTATACCTCATTGGATGACCAGTCGAAGCTTGATCCATTACATTTTTCTTTTACTTTTTCCCTTTTCCTTTTTCTATCTTTGATGGTGTATGTTTGCAATTTGGTTATGGCTTCATATA
Source organism: Sequoia sempervirens (assembly GCA_007258455.2). NCBI lineage: Eukaryota > Viridiplantae > Streptophyta > Pinopsida > Cupressales > Cupressaceae > Sequoia > Sequoia sempervirens. Next base: position 231,161,016 of record VDFB02271358.1, read on the forward strand.
TCATATGCATGTGTGTTCCTTTGTTCCTATGTTCATTTTCCATAGGATCTTGATCCTGTGGGTTGACCACCCTCTTTATTATTGTCATCCTATCTTACTAGCATTCACACATTTGAACCCCTCTTGATTGTGTGGTTGGATACTTTAGTGCGAGTTTGAAGTAAGTTCCTCCTCTCACTAAAGTGGGGGCTAAATGTAGTGTAGTAAAATGAATAAACTTGCAAGCATTTTCACACTTTTTAGGCCCACCTTGCCCTTTTTATCCCTATTTATGTCTTAACTGGTCCTATTTTGCATCTACAAGCCCAATGAATTATATCTTTTTATGGCTAATCCTGAAAAACTTCAAAGGATAAATGATAATTTAATGATTCTGCATGTGTCCTTGATTTTTAGACTAGCACTAATAAGACACCTTAGGCATCTTTGTCCCCCAAAGGTCTTGAGAACCTGATTGGAAAAGCACCTTAAAGTAGCCCCTTTTTGGAGTCTTTGTCTAGAGTTTCATGCCTCGGGACAAAGACACCACCTAGGGCATTTTCGTCCCCCTTAAGGTATTTTTGAGATTTAATTTCAAATCTTCATAAAATTTAGCCTCCTTTAATTAATGAATTCATATGTCAGCTTGTGGTGTAATTTCAACATATTAAGCATAGATAAGTATAAATACAAGGTTCTTTCAATCATTTTATCCTAACAAACATTCAAGTATTCATTCATAAGGAAAGTTTATGAGATCAAGAGCATTCAAGAGAATTTCATCAAGCATTTGGAGCCATCATCAAGATTCGCGCATCATATCAAGTATATTATTTCATCATGTTTGTGTTTGAGCTAACATTTGTGATGTAGGGTTTTGATTCAACCAAGCAATTCAAGTCAAGATCTATCAAGCATTCAAGCAAGTCAAGATCTACATTTAGGCTAGCCAATTCACACAAGTTTGTAGATTTCACAACAAGGGTTTGGTGAGTTGTAACATTACATGTTGTTCATTCATCATTTCCTTTCATTATTGTATTCCATTCCAAGGTTTAATTACCAACAAGGGGGTTGATCAAGGTAAACCCCCATTAACTAACAATCAACATGTTTTTCCTCTCTTGTATGTTTGTGATTGTAGATTTAGGTTGAAGACTTGAAGATCATTTGAAGTGGAAAGTTGCAAAGTTGTAAGGTTGCATTGCAAGGTTGTCATCTTCATGGAAACTCACCTATAGGCCAAATCTAGAAGTTTCATAACTTGAGATTTGAGAAGAAGGAAGCACAGATCTTGAGCCTTGGGACCACATTTAGAGATTTCAAAAACTCAAAATGGGACTAAGTCACAACCTAGGGCGTCTTAGTCCTCTTAGAGGTATATTTTAGAGATTGTTTTAGATCCAGTTCTGACATCTAAAGATTCAACATCTACCTCAAAAAATAGTATTGGGAATAAGATAATAGTAAGGGCATCCTAGTCCTCCATATCATATTTTGATAGCATTTTCACATTTTTAGAATCCTCAACACATTTCTATACTTCCCAGGTACACATACCCTAACTTTTTTATGCTTAATTTCATCATTTGCATCCATCATTTAGCTTGCATTACTAGGTTTTGTGAGTTGAATGTTAAGTTGTCTTCTCCAAGCTTTTGCTTGTTGCTCAACCCCTCAAAACTTAAAGAATCCCCTCCTAGGTCCTCCTTGTTGAGAATTGACTCACCTTTGAGGTTGTTATTCAATCCAATTTGGGTTCCTAGGACATATTTGAATGATAATAGGAGAATAGTGGTGTTCTATGACCTAGGCCATAAAGCACCCATTTTCCTTTTGTTCAGAATACTAATATGGATTTAAACCTTGATTTGCAGAAGAAGCACTAGGTATGAATGATGCATAATCCTAAAAGATTTTTATGGATGAAGAAATGAAATCTTTGAAAAAGAATGATACATGGGATCTTGTACCATTTCCTGAAGGATGAAAACCTATTGGTTGGAAATGGTGTTCAAGGAAAATATTGGTTCAAATGGAGGTATTGAGAAGTAAAAATCAAGGTTTGTTGTGAAGGGTTACTCTCAAGTTGAGGGTGTTGATTATGGTGAGATATTTTCTCCTGTTACAAAAATGACATCCATTAGATTTTTTCTTTCTATTTTTGTTGCTTATGATTTAGAGGTTGAGCAAATGGATGTGAAAACTACTTTCCTTCATGGTGATTTGGACGAGGATATTTATATGACATAGCCAAAGCACTATGTGGTGAAAGGTAAAATTAAGTATTCTAGATCAGATCATTGTGTTTATTATAAAACTAATGGTGATCATTTCCTATTTATTACATTATATGTTTATGATATGTTATTTATTGGTAGAGGGAAAGGTATGATTTCATAGCTAAAATCTCAACTTGCTGCTAAATTTGAAATGAAAGATCTTGGTGGTGCAACTAAATACATTCTTGGGATGGAAATTAAAAGAGAAAGTGAACATAAAGCTATGGCTTGGCCAAATAAAGTATGTCAACTCAATTTTATAGAGGTTTGATATGCAGGATTGTAGACCATTGTGTGTTCCTATTTTAGTTGGAACAAAGTTATCTATTTTAGATTGTCCAACATCTCCATTAGAGATGGAAGATATGAGCATGGTTCCTTACCAAAGTGTAGTTCGAAGTTTGATGTATGTTATGGTTTGTACTAGACCATACATTGCTCAAGTAGTGGGAGTTATTTCCAAATATATGTCTAATCCTGGTAGAGTTCATTGGGATGTAGTTAAAATATTCTTCAAATATTTGTGGAGTACCTACCTCAGATTATTCCTTATGTTATCATAGAAATATCAATAAAGTCAAGATTTCCCTTGATATTCATGGTTATGTGGATTCAGACTAGGCAAGTGATGTTGATAGCAAAAAAGCCACTAGTTCTTATGTTTTTACTTTATTTGGTGGTGCAATTAGTTGGATGAGAAAGTGACAGGCTTTGGTTGCTTTGTCCACTACTGAAGTAGAGTATATGGCAACTACTCATGCTTGTAAAGAATTCATTTGGATTAAGAGGCTATGTTTAGATATTGGAATAAAACAAGGTGTAGTGACAATTTATTGTGATAGTCAAAGTGCAATATGTCTATCCAATAACTTGACATTTCATGCCAGGACCAAGCACATTAATGTACAATATCATTTTGTTATAGATATGGTTGAAGATGGTAGGGTGAAGATGGTTAAGGTAGAAACTTTGATGAATTTTCTTGATTCTTCAACTAAGCCTATGAGCATAGAGAAGTTTAGATGGTGTTTAGAGACAATGGGCCTTTCCACCCCTAGAAATTAAATAGAGATGTTACACCCTCACATTGTTCTTGCAAGGTGTTCGAAAAGTGGGAGATTTGTTGGGAAAAATTATCTCAACCTTGCAATTATATATGGTTTATCATTGATAGGATGTATGTTGGTATGTGGTGATTGATCATGCAAATACTTTACACTCATAGCAAGATATGGGGTTCCCACTGACACGTCTTGAGGTTTTTTCCCACTGACACATCAAGTTTTTTCTGTTAATGCATCAAATAAAAAATGACCTTGTAAAACCCTAATTCTAGAAGGTTCCAAAAAAGCTTGTAATAAGTGTTTGGGATGTATGTAGATGGGGTGTATTCTAAGAGTCTAATAATGGGCATGTTGTCTCTTGATCTCTGGTGGTGATACTCTTCTGAGAAGCTTGCTTTACGAGTATATTGTAATCTTTTGAGTTTTGAATAATATATTGGGCGACTTTTGGAGTGTGTGGTTTTTCTCCTAAAAGTGTTTTCCCCAAATAAATCATTGTGTCGTGGTATGTGTTATATTTGTGTTTATTTTTGTTTAAGATTTTGTAAATTTTAAAGATCTGTAAAGTTTTGGATTTTTCTCCTCTCAAGATTACTATAGGAATTTGTTCTACTACCTTAACTTCCTTACAATAAACAAGTATAAATACTAGTTTATTTCACATAATTTCTCCTAACAAGCATTCTAGCATCCTAGCAAGTTGATGAAAGCATTCCTATAACAATTTTATGAGATCAAGAGCATTCAAGAGAATTCAAGAGCTAATTATCAAGCATTTTGGAAATATATTCAAGAATCAAGCATCATGTCAAAGTCATCATGCATCATGTGTGTTTTTGAGCTAACATTTGTGATGTAGGTTTTCATGATTCAAGCAAGCATTCAAGTCATGATTCATAACATACAATCAAGAGTCAAGATCTACATTCATGCTAGCCATTTCGTACAAAATTGCAACCTTTGTTACAAGGGTTTGGTGAGTTGCAACATAGCTTATTTGTTCATTTATCATTGCTTCATTCTATTTTGTTTCAGTTCAAGATTTGATTACAAAAATAGGGTTTGACCAAGGAAAACCCCTATCCACTAACAAATCAACATTTTTTTCTCCTCTACATGGGTGATTGCAGATCTAGGTGTTTTGAGGTTTGAAGATCCTTTGAAGACTAAGTTCCAAGATTGAAGAAAATTTGTCAACATTGTCAAGAAGTTGTCATCTTCACGGAAAGTCACCTCTAGGTCATAATTTAGTGCTTCATACTCAGAGATTGGACATGAGAGAAGTGAAAAAATGTCACAAGAGGATATCAGAGTTTCAAATCCACCCTAATACTAGGACTAAATCTCCACCTTGGGTGTATGTGTCCCAGTATACCACTTTTTAGCTATTTTCTATAGATCCTAGTTTACCAATTGCAGATTCTAGATTCAACCCAAAACCCTGAAATGGGACTAAATCACCCAGACTGGTGTATGTGTCTTAGTGTGCATCAAAAGTCATAATTTTTGGATTGCATACCTTGTTTCAAGCATCTTCATTTTTCCAGATGTCCCTCTATTCACTATCAATTTACTTTTCTGATTTTTTTAGTTTCATATTCTATGTTACATAGCTAGATTTACTTATCATTTGCATTTCCTTCTTTCTAAGCCTTTTCTTAGCGATGAACCCCATTTTTTAATCACACCCAAGGAAACCATCCTAACCCTAGCCCATTCCTCAATCAAGTCAATTGGCTGAGGGATCTTGGTTTCCTTTAATGAACTAGAGTGAAATAGGCCCCCTTTGTGTTCCATCTCCTAAAAGGTGGAGCACTCTATTTCCTTCGGTTCACATTGCCTATACAATAATAGTAATGAAGGTAGTGGTACTTGTGTCAAGGAGCACATCAATCCCATTGGCTATATTAAACTTCAATATACTTCATAAAAAATAACTCTTGTAATATAAAGATTGAAGAGTCCTGAAAAAATATTTTTACTTTTTAAATTATTTAATTATAAATTTTATAATGTTATTGAATTATTCCTTTTTTATTGAAAGGGTTAATTTAATATTAGAATCTTGTTTTAAGAATATGATTTTATTAAAATGATTTTTTAATCATTATTGATCCATTTTATATAATTAATAAAATAAATGTTAGAATTGAATAGATACTCACTTTAAAATAGATTCTAGCACTATTCATTTATATCTTATTAAAAGGTTTAAATATACAACAACCAAACCAATTTATTATGAATAAGTAAATTTCATATATTATAACTTGACTATTAAGTATATTTCCAATAACATACATAATGATTTTTTCTTCTATTTTTATAATAGATATTTTTTAAACCAGTAGAGTTAACTAGACAAATATGATTAATCCTCTAGATTTCCTATCATATTACTTGGATGTGCTTTCTTTATTTATTTGATAATTTTAATACTTTAATATTTTAATCTATTTTGTATAGATGATTTTAAAGTATGATTATAATATATTAATATTTTTTTACACACTAGTTCAAAATTCAATTTGCTACTCTATTATGTATAGTCATTTTGTGTGCATTTTTTTATATACTTTTGATAATATGATTTTTCTTTAGTTTGATTGCATCTATGATAGTATTTTATGGGTATAATGTAGGTGCAATTTTATTCTCCTTTTCTAAACTTTAAATTACTCGCATCTCAAGGTCAAAAATATCAAACCATACCATTAGGGGTATATTTTATGTATGTTTAGGGATTTTTTAAAAGGAATCAACCTAGTCCATTTCAATAATGATTAGAAAAACATTTATTGAAAAATATGATAATATTTTTGCACATATATCACTAACACTTCTAGGTTCTCTAATAATTAGTTTGTCTACGTTAGTTCTTGATTTCATTATTACTCTTTATTTTATCAAAATTTTACCTAAATATTTAAAATTATTAAGTTGCATAATAAAGTCCTAAACTTTAATCATTTCATAACACATTATATATTACTTCTCAGTGCAACCTATTTTTTCTAACTTTCAATATTTATTTAATGAACTTTTTTTTATAAGAATTGAAGGTATAATTTTCCTTAGGAAAAGCAATATACAATCTTGATAAAATCATTTTACTTGAGAATTCAATTACAAGTGCAATTAAGTTATCAATTCTCAAACTTCATAATTTTATTTCTCTAGAAGTACCTATTTTAAATTTAGTACTTGATCACCCCTATTAATGGGGCTATAGGAGTTGATTCTTTAAGTAGGAGAAGAGAAGCTAGATGGAAGGCACCACTCTATAGTAGGCATAAACTAAAATGTGATGATACCTCTAAAGGAGACCATAAGAAGTTTGGGGCTAGATACAATGTTGGGAGTAAGGACAACTTGTTGGTTAGTGTATCTTCAAGGAGACTCAAATCTAAAACAAAATTAGGTTGAAACGTAGGATCTCATTCTTGGGTTGCAACTATGTGGAGATAGAAGGAAATTCAACTACAATTAATAATATAATTATGAAATCATCCCTTTGGTGGAATATTAACAACCTTCTCTTGATTTTCCTACCTTTTTTGAATTCATTGAAGGAGTATACAATTAATCATTTCTATTGTTAGACTAATGTGGAGGAAGATATGATTTCCAACTTGGCTATCATTAGTGAGGATAAGGTCATTCTTTACATGGTGGTAGATACTTGGCTCTATGGGAAAAACAATCATTAATTTTGTGGTTGATAGGGATTACAATTGACTCATTTTATTTTTCTCATTTATTACTCCTTTCTTCTTAATTATGGCATGTTGAGATCATGGGCTACAATGAACTTTTTGGAGTTAGTGTAATGATGACTCTTATGAGCTGATTTGGATATATGAAGTTAGTTCTCCTTCTCAATGGTCACTAGAATGTAACCACTGACACATCTATTTTACTTTTGAAATTTCATAGGTCTCAAGAGGTAGTTGAAGTCAATGACTTGTTACTTTTTGTAGTTTAGTGGATTTTGGGTTTTGAATTATTGATGTAAAAGCATAGATATGGTTTCAAATCAACTATTTCATTTATTTTCATGGTTTTATTATTGGATCTCATGAGAAAAAAATATATGATAAGGATTATGGTCACTTCCCTTATAAAAAATTGATTTCTCAAGGGTTGGAGGAAACATTGGAGATGGCTAACTATGGAGTTGGGATGCCATTTCTTAAAGATATTCATGAAATATTGAATGTTGTTTTCAAAGTGTAATTGGATCCTTTATTTTGCACCAACCTATTCTAGAATGAGATTTAATGGGGAAAGAAGATGGCTAGGTGTTTACATTTCTCAAAACAAGTAATGGAGAATATGGCAATGGGAATAATTGATTGGGTTAATACCCTTATTTTAGATATCTTAGAGGATGATTATGATTAATGAGGTTTTCTATATTCTTTTGAAAGTTGGTGTTCCTTTTTCAATTTGTCATGGCACAACATCATTGTATGTGATCCTTGAAGGGTGTTTGTAGTTGTTATCCCAGGGATTTTTGGTCTTTGAATATAATTTTTTTGTGGGCTACTAGTGTGGCCTATAATAAGTAAAACCATCTACATTATTTTTTAGATTAAGATATATGGGACTGACCCCATCCATGGTCATAGTTTACTTCTAAAGAAATTCTAGTACAAGATTCAAATTTTTATGTCTTTATTTGTAAATTTCTAAGAGCACTCAAGACACTTACTTTTTTGTGTCTTTATGTTTCCTTTTTTGTTGTCTATTTTTTTTTATCATTCAAAGGTTGTGTTAGGGAAACAACTTATATTTTTATTGAACTTCTTTGATTTGATGTTTCAAAATTTTGGATGTGGGACACTCTTCCCACATTATCTAATAAAAACTTAACTACATACTTTATCTAAAATATATATTTAAGTTGATTTATTAACTCAAAATATAGTTATAATACATATTTTATTTTTAAGAATAATATCATATATCATTAGCCAATTTAATGTTAGTGGTACATATACCTAAATACCATTTTTCAAATAATACAGCTATAAAAGGATTTTCACTCAATAATCTTGTAAATGAAGGGAAAAAGCCAAACCTAAAGATATAAATTGCAGATGAAGAAACTAACCTGAAAGGCCAAGAAAACTGGAAATGGAAGAACGCCCGTGTACGTTTCCTACTACGAGATCCATAATTGTGCTATCCGCGTATTCTGTTTATTTGTGTCACGAAATGAATATATTATCGATATATTCGTTTTCAATCGACAAGCATCTTTCCTGGCAAAGGGTCGTAGTGTCGCTTCCTTAATTTTCTATTGAAATTTTATATTATCGATATATTCGTTTCAATCGACGAAGCATCTTCCGTTTTTTTAAATAATAATGAGGAAACTAGGCTACCCGGAAGGTTATATTTTCGCTTTCATAGTTTTCTATTCAAATTTCGATATATTTTTTTAATCATAGAAAATGGTGAATGTGATGTAATGACAAAGTCATACACACAAAATTAGCTGTCAGAATGTGATGTAATGACAAAGTCATACAGACCCTAAAGACCAAGAAAATATCCTAATAAGCCTATGCTTTGCGCAAATTGCTTTCACGCCTGCGACAATTTCGATGAGGCCGGACACCTACCGTTTGAATAAGCCAAAATTAATCTTTTTGTATCTTGTATCATTGTCAAATGAATTTTATTTAGTCTGAATTTAATATCAAAATAGTTTCCCCTTTGTATTTGGTCTTTGTCTGTTATGCTGGTTGGGATGCCTGTTTCATCCTCGCTGTTTTGTAATAAAAAAAATAGTTTCTTGTTTCGCAAGAATCCAACCTAATAGCATTAATTTAATTAAATTGTAGTTTATGTTATATTTATTATAATTTTTTAATTAGTTTATTTAATAAATAAAATAATATAATTAAGTTTTTTTTTTATATTTAAAGGTTAAATTTTTGTCATAAAAAAATTGCAAGGTGGTCATATTAAGGTTTCAAGGGTGAGTTTGACTAAGAAAGATTTTATAAATTGGAATACTTTTAAGAAGGGTATTTCACTTGTTCAAGAGGGCCTCTTTCGGATTGTAAATTTGGGGTTGTAGCATCATAAATTGTCATCCCTAACAATTTCACATTAGGTTTAGCTCCCCCTATGCACTTAGACTTAATTATATGCTTTTAAATTTGTGGATGCTAAAGCTCTAAAATACTTAAACTTTCATACACACATTAGCATGGTTAGTTATTTAAAGTAAAACAAACATAACATCCCTATGAAATACCTCAATGTGCCTCATAATGCAATCAAAACAACAAATGATTAAATAAACTAATTGAAAGCATACAAAAAAGCATGATGCATATCCTATCTCATAGTGGATTGGTGCTTCTGTGGAAATAAGCCCTTTCCCAATCCCTAATAAGCTCTTAATGATGGAGATGTGTGATTCTCGACTATAATGCCAATGCTCAAATTGTGGATGATCAAATGCAAAGGATGAGCTCTCTATTTATAAAAGAGAATGATGGAGAGACATGCAAAGGATGAGCTCTCTATTTATAGGATGAAGGTTGAGCACATTTCGATCCATGTGAAAGTTTGAAATTTAAATTTGATGAAGTGACATGTTTAGGGGGGATGAAAAATGAATTAAATGTCAAGTTGACTTGTGTAAGAGACATCCAAGAGCTCATAAATGCTTTGTTGGATGGACAAGTCATGTGGGAGGGAAAATTTAAATTGGAAGAATATTCCCTCAAAGATGTCATTTTGAATGAAAATGATGAATTAATAAATCAATTAAATTGCTTTATGTGCACAAGTTGCAAAATCTAGAGAAAAGAGGATTAGGATTAGCATTCATCATGGGTTGATTAATTTAAGATGATGATTAGGTGCTTTTGACTTTTGACTTAGATACTTGGATTTATTTAAATCAAAAGGGAGGAAATTGATGCACTATCCATTTAATTAAATACATTTGATTTAATTAAATGAAGAAACTTTAGGAGATAAATAAATAAAGTGATTTATTTAATTAAAAAGATAACCTTAGGAGATCAATTAAATAAACTTGATTTATTTAATTGATGGGCAAATATGATGTAATTAAATATGCATGATGTCAATTTCACGTGTCTACAAAATTTATCTTTTATGATCATTTTTAGGAAATCAAAATAAAATTGGGAATTAACATTTAATATTAATTTAACAACACAAAAAGACCCAAAATAGGTCTAGACTAGGGCACCACCACCCTTCAACCTATTTTAGACCAATTTTGAATATGTCATTGTCGACATTTTAACATTTATAAATCCAATTTCATTTGTTGGATTTTGATAATTAATTTTCCGGGAAAAAAATTAATGCATATAAATATGTAAGTCTTTTTCACCATTTGAAATCTTGGAAAAAATCTTGAGAGAAATTGAGCATCTTAAAAAATAGTCAAGAGAACAAGAAGAAGTTAATGTATTTTAATGAGTACCATCATATCATGGCGAAAAATGGAAGATCAAGGGCTTACATTCAAAGTGAGCGAGTGGTTATTCTAAAAAGTCAAGTTTTGATGAGTAGTTACAAAATGGAAGCTAATTTAATTATTTTTCTAAAAAACCATTAAGGTGATGGTTTTAAAAGGTTGGCAATGTAGTTAGGGTTTATGTAACATTAGAAATAGTTATTGTTGCTATAAGAATGATAATGTGAGTGGATGTTGAATATAGGGCACTGTCATTGCTTATGGAGGCATGAAGATATTAATGCATATCTTTCAAACTCATAGAGGTTAATGTACTGAATGATTTTCAAGGGTCAAAAAATATATGGTAATACACAAAAAAGAATCAATGTGTTGAAAAAGAGAAGTATGAATAGAGAGAAGTGTAGAGTAGAGGAGGAGTTATGAAATGAAAAGGTGCATTCTCAGGTTGAAGAAGAACCAATATTTTCATATATAAACTTATAATTTTGTATGAGGTTGGTTCCTCAAAAAGATTGAGTCGGTGCTCAATTAGGTGTTTAGTGTACCGGGAGGTTGGTGCCTCAAAACATTGTCTTGGGTGTCAATGTACCTGTAAGTGCATGCTTACAAGACATACATGTAACATCTTTGATTGTGAGGTTGGATTTGAACAATAGATTGAAGCAACTTTTCTCACCATGGTTTTTCCCTTCTAAGGTTTTCCACGTATATCTGGTGTCTTCTTTGTGTGTGATGTTTTTGTGGAATCTTAAATCTTGTTTGTTGTTTTAACTTGGTAAAAAATGTAAACATTGATTCACCCCCCTCTTAGTGTATTAGTGTTCTTTCAACAATTTGTATCAAAGAATAAGGTTCCTTGAAGAAATTTTAATCAACTTTAGCTACATCTGGTTTCAAGAATACTATGACAAGACAAGAAGGATTGTATTCAAAGAAAGCACCATTATTTGATGGAATAAATTATACTTTAATATGGGAAATCATAATGGAAACTTATTTAACTTCACTTAGATTTGATGTATGGAAATATTTTTTAGATTGTTATAAAGCACCGACAACACCTCCTACTAATGCAACTCATAAGAAAGCCTGCAAATACAATGCTAAAGGAAAAAATGTTATTCTATGTGGTCTAACCAATACTGAATTAGTTAAGGTCATGTATGGGAGAAATTTATTAGTATTTATATGAGGGTGATGTCAAAGTGAGACAATAAAAATAGCAAACACACAGAGGAAATTTTGAGACTCTTCAAATGAAAGATGAAGAAAATTGTTGCATACTTGCTCTGGGCGGATGAAGTAGTGAATGCTATCAGAGATCTTGGTGACAATATTGAAGACAAGGTTGTTGTAAAGAAGGTCTTGAGATCTCCCCCTCAACAATTTGAAATTCTAAGGACTCAACAATAGAAGAAGCTAAATATTTGGATAAGTTTTCTATGGATTAATTGTTTAGGTCTCTAACTACATATGAAATGAGAAATGAGAATACAGGCTCTACAAAGAGTGAAGTAGTATTCAAGACTTCCAAAATCAAGAAGATTTAAACTAATTTAGAACATCATACCAATTCAAATGGGGAAGAATTAAATTTTTTCATAAGAATGATGAAGGGTACTAACAAATATAAAGGTAAGCTTCCTTTCAAAAAAATTTAACTATGGAAAATAGGTTATTATGCCTCAAAATGTCCTTTTAATGAAAATGAAAAGGGAGATAGTTCTAGGAGACAAGAAACTTCTAAATATAAAAGGAGAAACTATGATAAAAAGAATTTTCTCCTTTTATATTTAGAAATTTGTTGGTAAAGAAGCTAGTTCTTCAAATGCTTATTCTTCTGAAAGTGAAGTAGATCTTAAACTTCATTTATGGTTGAAGAAATTAAAGAATGTGAAGATTCTAAAGAGGAAGAAGAAGGTGAGGTAGATTTGGAAGGTGAACTAGTATCTACTTTAGAAGACTTCAGAGATGAAAGAAAATAGTTCAATGAGAAGTACAAGTTAAGGGTTGAAGAATCTGAGAAACTTGTTGTTCATTTAAAACTACAGTTAGCATAATCAAATAGAATTATAGAGGTAACTAGTTTGGATTTTAATAAAAAAATAGAAAAATTCCAAAAGTTAGAGGTTGAAATTGTTTCTTTGAAGAAGGAATTAGAGAAAAAATTCTATAGTTAAATAGAAGTCTTAATCTTGGAAAGAGTTCTTAAGTGTTTGATGAAATGATTGATTGTCAAAAATCCATTTTCAACAAGTTTGTTGGTTTAGGATATGAGGAAGACAAGAGTTTCAAGGATGTTGTCATTAAGAAAAATGCAACCACTTCTAAGAAGCCCAAAGAGTCCATGGAGGATTTAAGACTACTTAAGATCCCAAGAAATTAGATGATGAATCCATTAAAGTGCATATTCCAAAGAGGAGATTCAAAGGCCAACATGCAAGACAAAACAAGTTCAGTTATACTTTCCATGGTTATTGTTTTTCATGTAATTAGTATGGACATAAAGCTATAGATTATAGGATTAGACCCTTGAGAAATTATAGATATAATTTTGTAAGAAATAATTTGTTTCCTTCTCTAAGCACTCTAAATGATGTATGTTATAATTGTAATAACTATGGGCACATTGCTAAATTTAGTAGAAGTCCATGTAGCCTCCTAGATAGGATAAAAGGATATTTACTTTTCCCAGGAAAAATGGATTTTCTTCAAAGGTCCATGCCTTTGTACAGCACTGGCACTCTTTTCATCACTTTTCCACACGAATCAAATGTGCCCAAGAGTCTGAACTATGCCCACAACCAGCCCAAGCTCAAAACTTGCACACACCAACTTTCCAAAATATCCAATGCACAATGGAACTAAATAGCAATGCAAACTTATATAGAATGCAATGCAAATCCAATATATACACAAGAGACAATACAACATGAGTGTGGGGTAAATGGATAGCTTTAATGATTGCAAATGGCCTTTGGCCTAGTCTACATTCAATTACAACAATCTTGTTATTCACTACCCCAAGTTCTTCCCAAGAACCCAATTATAGATTCCCAACCCTAGGTTTGCACCAACTCTTCAAGTTATGATCTGACTCTGATCTTGCCCTTGGTTGTAGCTCTTCACATTGATTCCAAACCCTATGACTCCTGATCACTTTGGAACTGCCTCATGGTTCAATGTGACTAGAAGACCTCTCATGGCTCCTGGAAGAATCCCCACTCAAGACCCAAGTCCCCCTTCCTCGAGAACTCCAAGTACACCTCAAAGACCTAGGACCCCCTCCACTCAGGATCTCCAAGTCAACTCACTACAATGCTTGTAGTCTCTCCTTCATGCCTTGAACAATACACCACTCCTCACTACACCCACCACATCCTCCACCCTAATCACTCTGCTTGCTCTTTGCACTTTGATCATTTTATGTGCCTCCTTGGGTTTCCCCACAATGACACTTCTCTTATAGAATAAGAATAGCTCGTGTAGAGCACAACTTGGTTGAGGTTGGAGTACTCTAATTCCCCCATAATATTTATTTGTTTGAATCCCTGACAACTGTAGGATGCACGAACATTTCCACCTAACCCCCCAATTTCTACCCTTTTGATTATGGCCTGGGAACCCATTGTCATGTATGGATCCCCCTTTCTCATCCTTAGGAAGTCATCACAATGCTTGCTCATGGAGGAATCCAACATCCTTCCAACATCATGATAACACCCCCACCGTGGTTCCCCAAGGACTCAGTTGTGACATTCTACCTTTTCCTTGGCTCACTTGGAACCCAAGCTTTGAACCTTGTCCAAAACCCTAATGCAACCCTTGGCTCACCTCCAACTCGGATTTCCCAACTTGGCTCCCCTACAACTTGAATCTTGCCCCTTCAACTCAGCTCGCCTACCCAACTTAGCTTGGGTTGAGCTCCCAGCCCAACCTCAAAACTGCATCCATCCTAGGCGAGCTCCTTGGCCCAACCCCAAAATCACCTTAGAGGTCCATGACTCACCCCCTTACCTAACTGCACTCCCTTACATCCTCCCCCACTCTAAATCAAGTGATGTCCCTCATGCCGGAAACACTATTCCTGACACTGTTGAAGAGGTCCCATTACTTCTCTAAGTGACTAGAATGGAGTGGTAGAGTCCTTCTCCAAGAACTCCAACACCTTGTCTTCATACTTCCACAAACTCTCAGCTCTTCCCATGATTCCTCATCTCTAGGCTAGCCTTGCCAATAAACCAATATTTCCTTCCATTTTCTATTTCCAAATCCTCTCTCCCTAATAGCGATCACTTCTTGCATCTCCAAGCCTGGCATGTCCAAGACATTCGCTAACCCCCTTGTTGGCACATTCCTGCTATTGTCCAGCTTATCCTCATGATATGGACGAAGCTAACTGACTGTGGAAAACATCATGAACCCTCATATGATATGGCAACTTGAACAGTTTATATGCAACCTGACTGACCCTCTTTGTCACTATGTAAGGCCCATCAAACCTTCGAGCCAACACTAGACTCAATACCTTAGGTGGTCTAAACTTAATCAGATCCATCTTCAAAAAGATTCAGTCACCAACCTTAAACTCCAAATGCATCCTCCCTGAGTCTACATACCTTTTCATCTGTTTTGCAGCCTTGACCAAGTTGTGCCTCGCCAAATCAACCCAATCCTACCAATCTTTCAATCTCTCCATTGCACCTAGACACTCACTCATGTATCCACTCAACACTGTGCGAGGAGTCAGTGGTTGTTGCCTTGTCGCTAGCTCAAATGGTGAATACTAACTCGATGCACTCTTCTGCATGTTGTAACAAAACTAAGCAAAATCCAATAAGCCTGGCCAATTGGACTCGTCTGACCAAACAAAGTTCCTGAGATAGTCCTTCAAAATACCATTTATCCTTTTAGTCTGTCCATATGTCTCTGGATGATGAATGGTAGACATGAGCAACTTAGTTCCAATCAATTTGAACAACTCCTTCCAAAATTCATTGGTGAACCTGACATCCCTATCACTAATGATACTAATTGGAACACCCCAACGCTTCACAACATTCCTAAAAAAGTAGTCTGCAACATCCTCCCCCACTCTATGTTACTCTTCCCATTCATATGAACATCCACATAGCACAACTTATTCTTGTTTTCTAGCTTGGACACTTTCTTCATGCTCAATGTTGAAACCATCTAAGTATTCTCAGAAAATCTCTTCTCTGTAGTTGCACCTCTTGTTGGTGTAATTAACTATTTAATTACATCTTCATAAGTTTACTTAGGCAATCTTTAATTCCTAAGTTATAGGATCTTATCCTTATCTTATCGAGCTATCTTGTTGCTCAAGATAAGATTTGGTTGTTGCATGCTTGCCTTTTATAAGGAAGCCTCATCTTGTACATTTTTATCAATAAATCGTGAATCAATCTTGCATATTGATAGCAAGCATTCTTGCCATTATCTCTCTCTTGTGGAAGCATTTTAGTCTAGCAACAGATTTCTGGAAATCTAACATGGTATCAGAGCTTCCAGGGTTGCGGACTCCTTCTCGGATCTGAGGGTTTTAGTTTTTGGCTTGAAGTTTTTTGCTGGGTGCAGATTGGGGTTTTGATAACCTCACGGTTGAGATTAGAAGGCTCCGCAGATGAATTTTGACTGTAAATTTGCCTATATTGGGTAAAGTTGTTTTTGAGGCAAAAAAAATTTCGCTGGAACAACCATCTCAGCGGTATGATTTTCATTTTTTCGCAAAAAAAAATATTTGTCAAATATTTTTCTGCGATCTATTTGTTATAATTTTGGGGCAAAATTTTTTATGAGGCTATTCAAATATTTTGAAAAAAAAAATCGGGAAAAATATTTCAATATGTGTTTGTGGGTTACAAACTATTTGGTGGGTAGAATCTGTGGAATATTCCGCGGCCTATATTGAATTGCGCAGGTCTTTATAACCCTTGACTGATCTGTCATTACGAGTACAGTGTACTCCAGACTGCATCATTATTGGTCGACATATGGTACCCGATCAAATCTTGGCATATTCTGATTACATCGTACCCTCTTATTGGCGCATGGTTAGATCCTTCTGGCCGCTGTCATCTGACAACTTGCGTGGTACAGTAGTCGGTATTTTCCAGCTCGTCGAGTACCTTCTAGTCGGCGTCTATTTTATCTACTAGCTGATAGAGGTTCAATCAGCATATTCCTTCGGTTTCCTCCATCCGCCAGTGCGGTTGATTTGGCCCGTGTACCTTCCCTCCTCCGTCGGCGTTCACAGATCTCATCGGCGGGTACTGGTTGGTCAATCCTTTGTCAGATCCGTAGTCGGGTACTTCCTGTCGACTGTCAGATCCGCATATCACAATCATCAGTGGTACGAGCCGGTCAATATCTTCAGCAGTCATTGGTTCTTCCAACGGCGATCTTCAAGGCTTGTCACATCGGCCGGTACTTCTGTGTCGTCTATCCGTCAGTGGGTACATTGTCCAGTTTCCTGATACAAATGCATCTTTTTTCTATCATGTTTTGAATAAGCTTTTCTGACGGTTGGGTTAATTGTTTTGAATCACCTTTTGTGTGTATTTAAGACTGTCGGTTTTATTAAAGCTTGTAAAGTGGTAGATAAAGTTTAGCTGACCTATGTGTAAATTGCCGGATGGTATTTCTTTATTTTTGCAAAATGTATGCCCGTGGTCACATGTATGACCGAAAGATTTATTTTTTAGCCCCTGGGTGCACAAAATTTGCACCTCATTAGCCTTCTGATTTCCCCCATAGTGCCTATTTATAGGCCTTTTTTTCATTTTATCATAACTTTCGCATACAGAGGCCTTTTTTCAGAAACGAGATATTGTCGGAAAGCTGGAAGAGTCAACTTTTTAGTGGTGCAGATATTTTGCAGGGATTTTGCAGTTTTGTGCCATATTTTCTAGGTTGAAGACAGATCTCCCTTTTTGGCTTTTGGAGCTCATATATTTGTAAATGGGTGACTTAATTACTTTAGAGAATGGGAACTGTAGGCAATGGAGTAATTTAATTCTCACTCATCTTGGTGAGAGAAATATATTGCCCTATTTGTTTAATACAGTTCCTTTTCCTAGCACAGGTGTTGAGTATTACATTTGGAAAGGCTTTAGGGCTAGAGTCTTTAGAGTTATTTTTGAAAATGTAAATGATGACATTTTGGAGACACTTATTCACTTTGAATGTCCTCATGCTCTTTGGACTCACATTAAAGAGGTGTATGGAGACTGTGATTCTTCTCCATCTCTTGAAGCTCCTCTTTCCAACTCACATGTGCTTGTTCATTCTTCAGAGTTGATAACCCATGCTTGTGATCCTTTGGACAAGATTGCAGATTTTTTAGAGGTTCCAGATTCTTCATCTTTTGTTGATGAGTCATTGAGTACTACCATTGATTCATTGCAACAGGTATCTGATAGTCTTCCTGATTGGGATTCCTATTTGACAGACATTGCTTCTTTGTTTGTAGAGTCTCACATTTCAGATTTGGAGGACCAATTTGAGGGTTTATCTCTCTTATTTGATGATAGTAATGGGTCTACTATTATAACTTCATGTTTTTCTATGGAGTTTGTTCAAGATCAGTTTCCATTAGTTCCTAGTTTGTCATAGTTTGTTGTGATTGGGCATGTACCTAATTGGATTGTGGCATCATCTTCATCATCCAAGAACTTGGAAACACATGAGCAGATTTCAGAGACAACATCTTCATACATATGGATTCCTCTTCCTACTTCCTATCCAGAAGGGGAATCATTCTTGCAGTTGTACTTGGTGTATCTTCTTCCTAAGGGGAGAAACATTGTTTGTAGGCATTGGATTTTGTTTTGTCTTCAAACATTAACCATACTTGCAGGAGATCATACATCATGGGGGGGATATCTTATCTCATTACTCCCCTATTATTGGGGGGTAATTTATTGTATATTCATGATGGATGTAGTCCTTGGGGGGTATCATTGAGTCCTCCATACATCATGTTTACATTCGTCATGCCTTTTTTCTTGTTTTCTCTCTTTTGGAGAGGGGTTTTTTCCCACTGGGTTTTCCCCTTTTTCTCTGCTTTATGAGAGATTGCATTTCATTTGCATCTGTAAATGGGTACCTAATATGGCCTAGTTTCCAGGACCCATAGTAGTTTGCATTAAAATCTTCTCCCTAAGTTGCACTTATGGGGGGGTGTTGGTGTAATTAACTATTTAATTACATCTTCATAAGTTTACTTAGGCATTCTTTAATTCCTAAGTTATAGGATCTTATCCTTATCTTATCGAGCTATCTTGTTGCTCAAGATAAGATTTGGTTGTTGCATGCTTTCCTTTTATAAGCAAGCCTCATCTTGTACATTTGTATCAATAAATCGTGAATCAATCTTGCATATTGATAGCAAGCATTCTTGCCATTATCTCTCTCTTGTGGAAGCATTTTAGTCTAGCAACAGATTTTTGGAAATCTAACACCTCTTACAAAGAAGAAATAATTTGGAAGGAAGAAAAATACAAAAATATATTGGAGAGAGAAGAAGTTTGAGATGAAGAATGAAAAATCATTGATAGTTCAAAAAAAATCATGTGAAAGGATAAGATAATCCTTGGGTGATTGATAATAGTTGCTCTAGTCATATGATTGAAGATAAGAGAAAATTCACAAATTGGAGAAATGGAATGGTGGTATAGTTAAGTTTGGTGATAACACTACTAAGTTAAGATAACTAGAAAAGGTACATTAAGCATAGATGGTAAGAATGATGCTCAAGATGTGTTGTATGTAGAAGGATTAAAACATAAATTGCTTAGTTTTTAGTCAGATGTGTGACAAAGGGTAGAATATTTTATTTCATGCTAATGGATGTGAGATAAGGAATGCTAGCTCTAGTAAACTTTTTGCTGAAGAAAGCATTACAAGTAGTATTAATCTATACCATCTGAATGAGAGGAAAAGTGGAAGATTCCTATTAGGACAATTTGATGAAAGTTGATTGTGGCACAAAAGAATGGATCATATTAACTTTGACCATCTAATGAAAGTCAACAAGAAGAATGTAGTCAGGCATATGCCCAATATTGGAAAACCTAAAAACACATTTTGTAAAGAATGTCTTGACAGAAAGCAAACTAGGATCAAACTCAAGACAAAATAATATTTAACCTCTAAACTGCTAGAGTTGATACATACAAATCTATGTGGACCAACAAGAATCAAATGTATCAATGGAGAAAGGTATTTCATGTTATTAATAGATGACTATTCAAGAATGACATGGGTAACTTTTCTTAAAGATAAATCTCAAGCTTTAGAAAGAGTCAAATTTTTTAGAGCTATGGTTGAGAATGAAATTGGTTCAAGGATCAAATGTTTAATGTCTTGCAGAGGTGGAGAATTTACCTCATGAATTTGATAAGTATTGTGAAAAGTATGGAATTAGAATAAATTTCTCTACAACTAGAACAACTCAACAAAGTGGAGTTGTTGAGAGGAAGAAAAGAACTGTTCAAGAAATGGCTAGAACAATGTTGAATGAAGCCAAACTGCTTAACATATACTAGAAGGAAGCAATTCATACTACTATTTATAGTCTCAATAGAGCATAGTTAAGATTCAATCATGATAAGACTCCATATGAGTTATGGAATGCTAGACTTGCATCTATAAAATAATTTAAAATATTTGGAAGTAGATGTTTTATAAATAGAGATGAAGCTTTGAGTAAATTTGATACAAGATTAGATGAAGGAATATTTTTTGGTTACTAAACTACAATAAAATATTATAAGTGTTACAATAAAAGGTTATTGTTGTGTGGTCTCACAACACACCCCAAGACTAAAAGACTTGGGGAACCAATTGAAAAAAATAACTCTTATAGTAGGAGCTAGCAAGTTGAAAGATCACCAAAAGTGAAAAGAAAAGAGAAATATTTAATCAAAGAGCACTTCGTAATGTAAGTGTTCCAGGTACCGAATACCAAGAACCAGAAATGTTTGAAAAGGAAAAAGGTAATGTGATTTAAAATGAAATATTTTGGCCCAATATTTGGAGTTTAGTAAGATGGATTTTGGTAAAACTGAAGTCCAGGAAAGTTCATGGGTAAAGAGGAATACTAGGTATGGGGTATTGGGTTGCAATGTGAAATGAAATTTTAAAGTTTTAAGGTTATCTAATGATTTTGATAGTTCGGTAATTTGGTATATGCGAGGATTTGTAATATGCTAAAAGGCATGTTATTTATGAGATTAATGTACTAACATTTGAATAATGGTTTTATTTACAAGAGATGTTATAAATATTTTTCTTTAAAAGGGATTTAATGTGTGGAATTTTTTATTGCAAGAGATACATATTGTGATGCAAAGTTCGAGTATGGACAATTAGGTAAATCAAATTTGTGAACAAATTTGATGGTGTTACCAAGTTCAAAGATACACTTTAAAAGCTCATGCTGGAGGAGATTTCATTGCAAAGATGTGCTAGATACTGAGATCCCAGGATGCTGGAGTTCAAGCATGCAGCAAAGAAGTGTGCCTATTCTAGGGGTGGCTCATTCCTGGAATATTCAAATTGAGGAAGAACCTAAAATGTAGGGGTGAAAATTCCACTTGATCACTTTGAATTTGTGGGAAGTTCCTACATTCTGTTTGAGCAGATTTGCTTGATTCCAAAATGAATCCTGATGCTTAAAGATTAAAACCTAAAGAATTTCAACATATAATTAGAGTTGACTTTTGTTGACTTTGATTGTAACTCTCCTATTAGTCACTACATTGTACGTTCCTTGAAGTGATTTGTCCCTTGTATTTCCTCTCATGTATTTGTCGTATCCTAGTATCTGAGCCTTGTGTTCTATAAAAGGCCAGAGGATCCCTTTTTTTATTTTAAAGTTCAAAATGTGTGGATGTCAGAAAAGCATAAAAATTCTTTAAGTATTGTTCTTTTTTCCTATTTTCTAAATCATTTTGGCGTAAAAATTTGTATGCACATAGACATTGATTAATATCAGAGCCAATTAGATAGCTACCTATCTCATGAATCTTTTGTAGCTGGTTTTGTTAGTTCAATTGAATAAGACTGTATGTTGCATTGTTTAAGAGTGCATACAAAACCTACTTGATGTCCAAACTAAAATCCCCCCTCTTTAAAATATCACACCATTTTATATGTAGCTATGAAAAAATCTCGTGAAATATAAAGCAGTTTGCTCTATTTTAGTTAATTCTTTGGGGCAGGCATGGACAATAACCAAGAGAAATTTTTAATTTTTAGTATTTTATGCTTTATTTTAGAATACATGTTTAAATATCTTGAAAATGTTCCAAAAATAAATCAATGGATGGAAATTTATTGAAAACCTTTTGTTTCCTATGAAAATGTTGAATGCTTAATGCTAAATGTACTTAAGTGACAATAGAGAGTTTGTTAATTTTTCATGAAATATTATTGCGAATCTCTTGATTTCATGATATTTTATCTTTATGATCAAAAAGACAACTTAGTGCCTAATATATATGATTTTAAACAAACATAGTCCCTTTGAGATTAACAACAATATCACATCATACCCGAGAGTGAACCTAGTACAATCATGACTTGGTTATTAGAGACTTGAGATTGAATGGAAGCCAATATTTTCCTGTTTAGATAAATCCCCATTTTATATTGTCTTTGTTCCATATCTTTCAAGAAGGATAGGTTCTTTACAATTTTTCTGTGAATAATTTATTCACCTGATTGCTAGGAGTAAAATCGTTGTCAACAGGAACTGGTGCTAGAAAGATGGGCTATTTTTTTTTATATTAGTCCTAAGTTTAATAAGGAAGCTTGTAAAATAAAATTGAGTGCAAGCTGGCTTTTCAATATGGAAGTTAAGAAACTTCAGAAAATTCTTAACCAAAAATTGCATCCTTTGAGTTTATTCACCTTTGGTAGATTTATCGAGTGTAGAATTCATGATACAACTGATCACAGTGAACTCAAGTGTGAAATATTTCTAACTAGGGTAAGTTTGGCCATAAGTAAAGTGATTCTATTAACAGAGGAAGTTCTAATTGCTAGAAGAAAGGAATTTTTAACAAGAAAAACCTTTAACCCTAGTGGAATTGGAAATACTTAAAAATTAATTGAGACATCAAAATAGTTGGAAAACTACAATTATTATAAAGAAAATCCTAACGTTTTGTAGGAAAATAGGTGAGAATGTCGAGATTCAAAGACATGGCATCAGAAAAGAGGAAATAGTATTGATGAGTCATCAGTCTCTTTATACGTGGAAAATGCAAATAATGAGAAAGAGTGAGAAAATCGAGTGGGAGATGTGTGTATTTTACTCCAAGTTGAAAATTCACAAGTTATAAAAGGAAATTTTCTTGATTTTATACAAGATACAGAGTATCAAGCTTTTACTTTTTCTCTCTCTGATAACAATATAAATATTGATATATCTTGGTCTAACAAGATGCAAAGTGAAGATAGGACCGAAGACATGAAGATTTTTAGAGGAGGAGAAAGTAGATAAATGAACATAGCCATTCATGGAAATGGACCAGGGATGGAGGAAGTTAGAGTATGGTTGCATCAGATGAAGTGTGTGCAGTTGATCTTTAATGAGCTTGTTTTCACACATATAAGCCAAGTTATTGGTAAGTACGGTTTTGAATTTATGATTATTAAACACAGAAAATTTAGAAAAATTCATTGTTACAATAGAACATTGGAAATTTCTTTGAAAGCGTTTAAAGATAAACCTGTTGTAATTCGCACCAAAATGACAAATGAAATAGTCATAGACATTGAAATAAGTTGTTTTATTAAGGTTAATCTTTTGTTAGTTTAGAGTTAGGGTAGTTAGGGTTAGTATGATTTTTTTAGGGTTTTGTTTTGTTTTGTATTTTTCTTTTTTCTTTTTTTCTTTTTTTTCTTTTCTTTCGTTTGGCCTCTGCATTACCAAATTATGCTTAAACCTATCTTACACATGAGAGTTAATTCAAACATTTATAAAATTGAATTATGAAATGCAAAATGATAAAACCATGCATAGTAGATATACTCTTTAAGATGTACTAAAAGATATATGTGTGTGTATCATGTATATACATGAAATATCAAAAATCCTTGTTTCAAAAGATCACAAATTCAAAAAGAGTGAGCAAAGCTACAAATAGTAGTATCCATTTAGTTGATATGGGATGCCTCATCTATCAAGACTAAATACCCTATGTAGGCGAGTTCCCGATGAACTTCAAAGTCACAAATATGGAGGTCAGTGAGGAAAGGCCAGAGTAGAACCAATTTCCCATGTTCTAGGAATCGAGGAATATCATCCATGGAAGGGATCTCAATGGTCAGATGTGCAACAGATAAAATAGTATCTAGATTCTCTAGATATTCATGCCTCACTATCAAATTAGCAGTCAAGCAAATATCTTCAACAGGTCTAGCCTGATATCCAAAAGTGACACTACAAAATGAGAAGCCACATCAGAATAGAAGTGAAAGTAGCAGCTGGATTCTACATACTTTTCCTCAAAGCGCTAAGCACAAATTTGGCACGATTAAACTAGAAGTCTGAATAAAGAAAACCTTTTCAAGCCTTTGCAATGTGATACTTCCTAAGAAAACATTCTAGCAGTGAAATCAGCTTAAGCAAATTGGAGTATCCATAGCCAAGAAGCAAATGAGAATGCACAGAGAAAAATATAGAAATAGGAAAAGAAAGATAGAAAGAACAAGTGTGAAGAATTTGCGAAGAAGTGTGGAATTTATAAGGAGCCATGAGGAAGTTGTGGTACATAGTTTCCTAGAGTGAAGTCTTGGAAACTATAAGCAAGGTGGCAACTGGATAATTATCTTCAGAGTGGAAGGATAAAAAAAATTAATTCTTTGCACATAGTTGGTGATAAATTGCTTCAAATTTGATCAGTATGAAGATTGTAAATCAAGCGATTTGAAGATTTCAAAGTTAATAGTAGTCATTTCATGTTTTTTTAAGAGTTGTATTAATTATGGAGGTGCTTATGCGTGCAGAGCAGAAAGGAAAATGAAGCTGGTAAGGCCGTACACATCATCACTTGGATAATTTGAGAGAAGTAATACGTGCAAGTTTAGGCATGTGAATTTAATGCAAAATAATGTGATTGTGTTTCAAGGTAATCATGACATTTCAAATCCATTAATGAAGTGTAGCACCGTCAAATCGGAATTGCTAGTAGAATATTTAGCAGTTTCCATAAAATTTAATCAGAAGGGTGGTAACTAATGTTTCTAAATTTAGATTTAAATTTGGTGATTAAATTTCTTTTTGCTAAATTTTAATTTATGTATGTTTTTTAACACATAGCTGTTGTAGGAGCACCTAATGGTGTTATGCCTCTAATAGGCAATTATGTAAGATTTGAATTTTCATCATGAAAAGCATGTAAAATGGTCTTGTGTGGACCCATTAAAATGTATTTGAGTCACCATTAGGTCTCTAGGAGATCAAATATGTCAAATTGCAAAAATTGTCATTTTGTTGCACAAATGTAAACTTGAAAAAAAACAAAATTGTAAGAAGTTGAAGGGATGTGTTGATTGGGAAGGTTGTTAGTCGACTAAAGATGAAGGGGAAGTTATCATAACTATTGTAAACATCTTATAAGAACATTGTAAAGGTGATCAAAGCATTGGAGATTGTATCTTGAAACCAATTTTGTAATAAAAGTACTTTGTTCTATTGTAGCAGCGTTTTCTTTGTCATTTTCAAGTTTTATACAGCCTGTACAACACTACTAGGCCTTGATCTTTATTGTTTTTGAGTAGAATAGGATGTAATTTTTCAAACAAAGTTGATTTGAGAGGATCTTATTGAATATAAATTTTTATTGGGTCTACTTTCTATCACTGGTTTGAAACCCTCAATTCAAGGGTTTTGAGAGTCTAGGAAAGGTTAAGCAACCATTCCACCAATGTAGGCTTAGAAAATTAGTGGAATGGGTTAATATTGAGTTTTTTTTTTGTTGTGTGTGTTGGAAGATGTACGGGAAGTGAAGATTCAAAAGTTATGTTGCTACTTCAAGTAATTTTTCATTGTTTTCCATGCAAGAAGGGTGCCTACAAGTTATGATATGAAAAAAAGATAGTGGTAAATGTTGGGAGACTATTAATTTAGATTTTTCAGACATATTCTTAGGTGTTTTAAGTAGTGGCAAGGTCTAGGGAGGTCTTGAATGCATATTTTCTATAAATCCTCATTGTTTAAGCTTGGTTTGAGCATGAAGCAAGGGTTTTATGTATTGCTACTTTGGTGAGTGTTTTCTTTGATGAAGATTGATGTTTTAGAAGTTTTGTAGCCTATTGAAATGTTTTCCATGGTTATTTGAAGTTTTGGGGTGAAATAGAAGGTACTTTCTTTGTTAAATAGGCCTACTTGAAGCCTAAATGCTATAGGACAGTCATTTTTCTGATGTTCTTTTCAAAACAACAATACTTGATTTTCAAGTATGTTTAATAAGGATGAAATGGGTTCCTAAAAATGTAATTTTTATTGGGAGATTCAATCAGGTTTAGAAGATATACCCATTATTTTCATGGTGGAATACTAATAGCATTTGGTGTCTTAGGTGTGAATGTTGGAAGAATTGATCAATCGGGGTTTTCTGAGAGTGTTATTGGTTTGAACTTGTTAGAATAATGATTTTTGAGTTGTACTTGGGTTTAACAAGAGTTTAGAAGCATGATTTGATGATTTGGTGTTTTTTAGCAATGTGGAATTAAGTTGAAAAGAAGTGAATTTTTGGTGAAAGTTTAAGAGATCTTCTCAAGTTGTTTTGGGGTCTTAAGAACCCTTAAATTTTGTAGATGCCCTGCATCAACTAGTATCAGACCTGGTTGATCTGGTGGTTTTTTAATTTGTCGGTTGCAGGTGCATGATCCATCTTAAAGTTGTAAGAAAGAGAGTAAGAAGGTGTGTTGGCTACAGACAAGGAATATTTTGTGTTCATTGTCGTCCAACAGAGATTAAGCTAGGGAGAAGGTGCAGAGAGAGTGACACCACTGAGAGAAAGAGTAGTAGGTGCATCTTCCAGGATCTACTATTGGGTAAGATGGATGGCATGCTGAGGTTATGTAATGAAGTAGTGAGGGAGATGGATATCTGTCTGAAAAGTACTTGAAGATTTTGCAACCATTACAAAAGTTGAAAGTCAGTTTGAAGAAGTAATCCAATGATTGGAAAAGATGATGAGAAGCAGGTCAAGAGAAGGTCAAAGATGGATTGTTTGGAATGAGGAAATATTGCTTAGGAAAGCAAGGTAAAACTATAATAAGCATAGTCATGTGTCCTTTGATTGAGAAAATGTTAGAGGGGAGTTAATTACTATTCGAACAGTGATTGGTGAATCTAATGGGTAGAGAAAGATAAAGACAAGTGAAGATAGAAATGAAGGCAAACAGTGGAATGAAGATAAAGGCAAGTGAGTTTTTCAAGAGCAAGGCAAGAATTGGTCCAAGACAGGATTGGTAAAGGATTCAGGTGTGAAGAATCAAGATTAATGCACATCAGTCCTCAAAGGGACTTGAGGTCTTTTTTAGGTAAGTTATTTGGTATAGGAGCACCTACTGGTGTTATGTTTCTAATAGGAAATTATGTAAGATTTTCATTTTCATCATGAAAAGAATATAGAATGGTCATGTGTGGACCCATTCAAATGTATTTGAGTCACCATTAGGTCTCTAGGAGGTCAAATATGTCAAATTGCAAAAGTTGGACCATTTTGTTGCACAAATGCAAAATTGTAAGAAGTTGAAGGTTCATGTTGATTGGGAAGGTTGTTAGTTAGCTAAATATGAAGTGGCAGTTATCATAACTATTGTAAACATCTTATAAGAAAATTGTAAAGGTGATCTAAGCATTGGATATTGTATCTTGAAACCAATTTTGTAATAAAAGTACTATGTTCTATTGTAGTAGCTTTTTCTTTGTCATTTTCAAGTTTCATACGGCCTGTACAACACTACTAGGCCTTGATCTTTATTGTTTTTTAGTAGAATAGGGTGTAGGATTTCAAACAAAGTTGATTTGAGAGGGTCTTATTGAATATAAAGTTTCATTGGGGTCTACTTTCTATAACTGGTTTGAAACCCTCAATTTAGGGTTTTGAGAGTCTAGGAAAGGTTAAGCAACCATTCCACATATATAGGATTAGAAAATTGGTGGAATGGGTTAATTGAGTGTGTTGGAAGATGTAGGGGAAGTGAAGATTTAGAAGTTATGTTTCTGCTCCAAGTAATTTTTCATTGTTTTCCATTCAAGAAGGGTGCCTACAAGTTATAATATGAAGAAAGGACAGTGGTAAGAGTTGGGAGACTATTAATTTAGCTTGTGTAGACATATTATCAGGTGTTTGAAGTGGTGGAAATGTCTATGGAGGTCTGGAATGCATATTTTCTAAAAACCCTCATTGTTTAAGCTTGGTTTGAGAATGAAGCAAGGGTTTTATGTTTTTCTACTTTGGTGAGTGTTTTCTTTGATGAAGATTGATGTTTTATAAGTTTTGTATCCTATTGCAATGTTTTCCATGGTTATTTGAGGTTTTGCAGGGGTGAAATAGAAGGTACTTGCTTTGTTAAATAGGCCTATTTAAAGACTAAATGCTACAGGATAGTCATTTTTTTGATGTTCTTTTCAAAACAATAGTACCTAATTTTCAAGTATGTTCAATAAGGCTAAAATGGGTTCCTAAAAATGTAATTTTTATTAGGAGATACAGTCAAGTTTAGAAGATATACCTGTTCTTGTCATGGTGGAATACTACCAGCATTTGGTGTCTTGGGTGCGAATGTTGGAATAATTGATGAACTAGGAATTTTTGAGTGTTATTGGTTTGAACCTACTGATTCACCACCCTAGGCAAATGAGTCTCACTATGAAAAATCAGTGATATTCATTAGCATAAAAAACACTTTAGAATCATCACATTTCATCCAGGTGCACTTAGATTCATCCCTTTACCTTTTTTTTCATAATTTCTTCATTTACATAGTTGTTTACATATCACACTGTGTTTTCAAACAAGGCATAAATCTTAGTTTTACATTCATTTTTAGTTATATAGATTAGTCAATTGCATTTAGTTAAGTTCATTTACATCATATCACATCACACACATCCTAATTTGAGTGTTACATAAGCATTTTTGGACCCAATCTCTCTCCTTTTAGGTATAATACCCTAGAAGTGCAAGAGAAGCATTCAAGTCCCAAAAATCTATGTTTCAGACTCATTCACCTAGAGTAGCGAATCAGTCCTCCTCCTAATGAAAAAGTGTTGGAAGCTGGTTTCTAATTGTCAAGATCTAGAATTTGACAAATTTTAGATTTTCAATCCTAAGGTGGGACTCATTCACCATAGGTGGAAAATCAGTCCTCTCCCAAATTTTTAAGAAATTAGGAGACAACTCTACAACACCAAATCTAGGAATCTCTGCTTGTCGGGTTTCTGAAGTCAGTTCTGTAGAAAACAAATAGAAAGCCTTTTTCAAACTTGAAATGGACTTGTGTTGACTTGAAGCACCTAGTTGACTTGAAAATGAATCTTCAACACATAAAAGCTCATCAAATCTACATACAAGGGGCTGCAAACAAACATGCAATAGGGGGAAAATGATTGGGAATTAGTGAATAGGGGTTTTCCTTGGTCAAACCCCACTTTTGGTAATCAAACCCTTAAAAAGATAATGAAATGCAAGAGAAAGATAAACTAATAACATGTAGATGCTATCCACTTACCAAATCTTTGATGATGCAAATCTAAAGTAATGTTAATGGTTGCTTCAAAGTGCTTGAATAGTGCTTGAATTGATGTTATAAAATTCTTGAATTCTTGAGATTGCTTGAATATGATGTGCAAATGTTGGAGGATATAAAATGAGGTGAAAATAACTTATTTATATAATTCTTGTGCCCTAGTATCCATTCATACCTCATCACAGGCCGACATCAAATGATTTTGAATAAAATCCCAAAAGGAAATTTAAAATATTTTGAATTTGGGGCCAAGGGGGAATCATTCACCACCCATGGTGAATGGGTCCCACCTAGGACTTAAAAACATGTGTCAAGAGAAATGTTGTATTTAATGTTATTTATCAAAATAACATTCAAAAATACACTTAATTCAGACATATGAGGGCATAAAGAAACCAAACGAAGAATGAGAAAGAGATAAATAGTGAAAATATGCCTAGAAAAGCATGAAATCTTGTTACAAGACTTTACAACACTTCAAAATAGAACTTGTTTAGTGGTGAAAAGGTGATTTTTAGGTGAATTGTAATGAATAGAGTCTACAAGAATGTGGAAATGTCTTACAACACTTCATAACACTTTCACAAGATGTCATTCTTTGAATTTTAGTACCTAAATAAGCATGTTCAAGCCATTTTACAACATAAAATCAGAGCAACATAATTCCAACACCATGAAACAAGACCTAAAAGGCCATGAAAACGACAAGGGGCCATTTTTCTATGACACAAAGATTGAATCTCTTCCTTCTATATTTCCAACATTTCAAGAAAAAGAAGTTTTACTATCGGTGAGAGTTGAATGAGTTCCCATACAGATATATTAGCAAGATCCTTTTTAAGGTCTTCAACACTAGGCACTTTTTAAGGAGAAAGTAATGGTGTAGAAGTGTTGTGTGGTTCTCTAGATGTTTGAGCCACTAAGTTACAACTTAGCGGCTTCAAAACATTGTTATGAGTATCTTGCATGATGGATTTCTAGACAACTCTGAATTTTTTGTGTTTTTAGCTAATGGAAGGTGACTTATGAATCTCACTAATTAAAGGATATCCCACGTGTGTCATCATAACCTCAATTTTTTTGTCTTCATTGGCATGATATGTTGGTGAAGGGGATTCTAATGCCACTTGAGTATCCTCATCTGGGGAAGGTTTAGAGGTTGAAGGATATGTGTCAATGTTCATATGTTTATGCACCATGAGATTCTCCCTAGGAGGAGAGTTTTTAGGAGAAAAACAAGCCAAATGTTTGTTACATTCATAGGTTGGTTCTTCTAAAAGGACTTCATCACAACTAGGGGAATGATCAATGGTTGAAGATTGTTTTTCAAGAGGGGTTTCCCTAGGTGAAGGGGGACGATGAAGATATTCAAGACCTTCATTGATTGTGTTGTCTAACATCAAAGTATCTACTTCACAATTAGGAGAGGTACTAGTAGAAGAAAAAAAATTGTTGTCATAATCATCTAAGGTTGTGTTATGTTGGTTGTGAATGTGTTATCCACTAAGAGAGGTAAAAGGAGAGAAACAACTAGGATTCTCAAAACTCTCATTAATTAATTATTCTACTAAAATATATGCATCACCAAGAGGAGATATATTATGAGAAAAACAAGTATGATCATTAGGAATGGCCCAAGTTATAGTATCTTTCACTAAAACACTCTCATAGGGAGAGACTAGGAAGTTTTTCTTAACATGTATACATATGCAAGGTACTAGGATTGTTTGAATAAGAATGAAAAGCACAGGTAACCATTTCATGCAATGTTGCAACAATAGGAACAATGTATATGCAAAAATACAAAACACTCTTATCCAATGTATGCAACACCTTAAGAATATAAATGATATATATGCAAGAATGAAAAGCATTTTTACCAAACTAATGCAAAGCTTTATGAATAGAAATATTGTATATGAAAAATTGAAAATTAATTTTATAAATGTTATGCAAAATGGCAGAAAATGAAGCATTTCAAATGTAAAGATGTGTGTAAATGAAGTGCTTTGAAGAATGAGTAATCTAAAATGATGTTTTTGAGCTAGATGCATAAACAAACATTCCAGAAACTTTACAGCTTTATACTATATGATACTAGGAGGCTTAAGAAGCATAGAAATGAGGTGTCTGATGTAGGAACAAACAGTCAAAAATCTAGATAGGGATTGATTCGTCCACCATGGTGAATGAGTCCCAACACTGGCTTTTTGCAAAATTTTCAAAAAATTTGAAGTGTTCTTTATGTGTTTAGTGTTGGAAGATTTAGACTAAAGATGGAGATGCAAAATTTTAGAGATTTTTAAGGAAATTATATGCAAAAATGCAAGCTAAATGCACTCTTTTCTAATACAAAATTTTGAAACCCTAGATGCAAATTAACCAATGCAACTCTAATACAAATTAAATGCAAGCTAGGATTAGCATGAAAATGGACTTAAAAATAGAAAATAATATGTTCAAAAAGTAAGTTCACCAAAATGAACTATTGATTTTTGGCACCAATACACTTCTCTAACTCTTTTAGGGTTTTTCACCTAAAAGAGAGAGATAGGGCCAAAATGCTAAAGGGTTCATTCAAATTATGTTATGTATGATGTTATTTAGACTAAATAGAATGATCTAAGTGCAATTAAGTTGTGAAATTGATCGAATATGAATGAAAAGTCTAAGAAACAAGGGATGTTTGAAAACACGTTGTGTAATGCAATAATGAACTAGGAATGAATGCAAAGCTTAACAGAAATGAACCAAAAAAAAATTGTGCATCTGAGATATTGAAGGAGGCTAGAAATGACATTTGAAATGCTATTGATGCTAAAATCTAGGCCTGGTGGGACTCATTTTCCATTTTGGGGGAATCAGTCCCAGTTCTAGAAAACTATACTCGAGCCTATTTTAGCCAAATGGGTGTTTGAATCTACAAAAATATTAAATATATATATATATTGGGACTCATTCACCACTAATGGAAAATTAGTCCAGTTTGGACTTTTTGAAAACTCAAAAATAGAATCTGGAGCTCCTGGTCTACTCAATTTGTACCTCTAGGTACCCAGATCTAAAACCTTGATTTCCAAAGTTGTAAATAATTTTTTGTGTAGATTTTGGCCTTGAAAATTTTGAGATTACTTCAAAAGTTTCCAAACTAATAAATTCAATAATTTCCAAGCCATCCAAGCACCTAAATCGACAAACACATAATGAAAGAGAAAGAAATGGTGAATGTTAGGGCATAGGGGTTTGCCTTGGTCAAACCCTTTTTAGGTAATTAAACCAAAATGATGAAAATATGTAATGAAGAATGAAAAAATGGATTTTTTACCTTGCCATGATGATTGAATTTGAATTTCTATAGAAAAACATGAAGATTCTTCCGTTGAATGTTTGAAAAGTGCAACCTTGGTGACTTAGAATGACAAAACCCTAGCTTGCTTGACTTGAGATGGAAGAAAAATGATGAATGAAGTCAAGTTATGATTAATTAGGGTTTATAAGGTTGTATTTATAGGAAATTCACCTTATTTTCCTACAAATTAGACCCCAAATGCTAACATGAAGAAAAATTGAATAAAAACCCCAATTTTTCTGCTCATACCTTGAATATGGCTCAAATGGGACTCATTCATCACTAATGGTGAATTGGTCCCACCTAGATGGGACTAATTTTCCACTAATGGTGAATGGGTCCCATAGGGGCCATTTTTGCTAGATGGAATGTCAAGAAGTAAGAAAATCATGTTTATATGATGTCTATGTAAAGTATTTCATCATATTATTCCTTTGGATGCACAATATAGGTTAATGGGGGCCTATTAGTGATGAAAATGTCAATTAGGGCTTGGAACACTTAAATCCATGTGAAAGTGTGATTAAATACACTTTACAACACTAAAATGAGGTCCACATAGCCTAGGAAGGCATAAGAACCAATGTGAATGTGCAAGATACATTACAACACTAGTTTATAATTAATTTTTTTATAAGCCTTCTAAATTAATGTGATAATGTTATTAAACACATTTTATAATGTTGAATTATGGAGAAATTAGTTCATTAAGTCTAGAAAAGCATGAAAGTATCTTACAACACTTTACAACATATTTACAAGATGTCGTTAAAAGCATGTTATTCGATTTGTAAGGGTCCAAAACCTAATTTGGATGCATAAAATTCCTCACAACACTAGATTAAGACCTCATTAAGTCCATTTTATCACGAATTAATCCCATGTCAAGCAAAGGGTACTTTTTTCTACGACAGAAGTGGTGATTATAATTTTAAGATAGGTGCGAAGTATGATATTGTATTTAGGATCTCTTAGAGATATAGAATGGAGTGACTTCTTCCATAAGGAGTATTGTATGGTGTTACCCTATCTCAAGGGTTTACTCTATTTCGACCTAGATTAGATATTATGCATATTGTCCCACAAACATCTCTTGTGTTGTGTAATATGTATCTTCTACAATATATTATTTTATTATTATATGTTTGAATTTTATCACGTGGTATCAGAGCATCAATTTTGGAAAAAGTGGATGAAACCCTAGTTTTTGAAGATTCGCCTATAATTTTCAAATGATTGTGAATTTTTCAACAATTTTTTTGCTGAAGTTGAAGGAAAATATAAGGAATATAAAGTCAAAATTTAGGTTTTAATCATCAATAGTTATTGAGTTATTGGAATTTTATATTTTTTTCATATATTTTCCTTCTAGGCCACAAATCAAGGTATTCTTCTATAATTTTATAGTTTTGGAAAGGGCATCAAAATTCATTAAGGTTCTTTTAATTTCATTTTCAAATTTGAGGCCAACTTCAACTTGGATTGGTCATATAAAATTTGGATCAATTGAACTCGATAGAATGGTTATCTATTGAAAGTATTTTTCTTAATCACTACTTTCAATGGAGATTATTACTTTTAATGGAAGTGGAGATACATTTGGATTGTGGTAAAAATATAAAATATCTCATGAAAAATATTTTGTATGGAAAATATACTTTTATTGTTGTTTAAGAGGTGAAGTTAGACAATGGTATGAACCATTAGATGAGGATATTTCTTCCTTGGATGAACTAGACCAATATTTCTTAGGTAGATGGGCTCCAAAATAAGAAGAGGATGAAGAAAATAAAGAAGAAGAGGAGGAATAAAATAAAGAAGAGGAGGAATAAATTTTTAAAAAGGGAGAAGAGGAAGAAAATAAAGAAGAAAATGAAGAGGAGGAAAATGAAGAAGATGAGGAGGAAGAAGAAAAAGAAGATGGAGAAGTAGAAAGAGAAGGAGAAAACTTAAAAGAACAAGGAGATGCTAATGGTACATGATCTTTGGCTCTAAGGAAGGAAGATTCAATCCTTCAATTTCATGGGTGCATTGAAAAGGAAAAGGTTATTGTCCCTATAAACCCTAGCAGCAAGTATAACTTCATCAACATGGAATTAGCCAAGAAGATACATGTACAAGAAAATAACATCAAGGATAGTAAAATATTAGGCACTAATATTCAATTTTTTAAATATTTAAAGATCTTTATGGATAAGTATGTTTTTCTTTCAAACTTTCATGCTTTGGATATCAATGGGTTGGATATTGTCCTTGGTTATCCTTGGTTAGAATCTTTGGGAACAATAAATATCATTTTGCAAAAGAAGTTCTTGAAGCTTTGGTATAGAAGGAAAAAATACAATATCAAGGAGGGATGGCATGTTATGTACCTAGGGATATTATATTATAATGTATTTAGGTGGATGGAGATCTCAACATGTGGCACACATTCCTTAAGTTAGTTATATTGAGTCATGTGAATAAATTGTGTAATTAATTATATAAGGATTTGAGTAGGCCTTCATTAGGGCTATCCTTCCACTATATTATTAGTAGGATATGTATATAAAAGAGGTGATTACCATTGTAAGATAGGTTTGAAGTATGATATTGTATTTGGGATCTCTTGGAGACAGCCTAGAGTGGATTCTTCCATAAGGAGTATTGTATGGTGTTACCCTACCTCAAGGGTTTACTCTATTTCGGTATATATTAGATATTAGGGCATGTATTGGCCCACAAACATCTCTTGTGTTGTGTAATTTCTATCATTTATAATATATTATTTATATTACTATATGTGTTGATCTTATTAGATTTGATAATACAGTGCAAAAATAATCTTGACTGATAGAAGTGTTTTAGAATGATGCTTATTCTACTCTTGAATTTTCCTTCATTTTTTTTTAAGGATGCTCAAAAGATATTCAAAATTGCTAGGGGTTCAAATGGAGGAAGAGACTTATATTTGTTTGTATTTCAACATTTTTTGAAATAATCCTTTTGATAAGCTAACAAATAGATTTAAATTTGTGAAACATATTGAAGCTGACAATAAAGTATTTAATTTTGGGCAAAAATAGGGTGAACAAGGTCGAGGGCATCCTAGTCTGGACCTATTTTGGTTTTAAGATGCTCATTAATAAATATTTAAATTTAATTTCGTAGGATTAATTTGATTTTTCTGAAGGTGACAATAAAACGAGTGATTAATAAGCATAATTAGATTCAAGCACTTAAGAGGGAGCCAAACATAGTGCGAAATTGTCAAGGGTGACAATTTATGACACTACAAATTATTTTATGCTCTTTTTACTTTTGAATGATCTGAAAAATCCAAGACAAATTATGAAAATCTATTAATCTATGTTTTTATATGTGTAGTTTTTTTAATTTATTTAGTGATTGTAGCTATTTTAATTATGCTGACATTGTTTTTTACTATTCCAATGCGTGCACGAGATTTGAAAAAGTCAAATTTGACTTTCATTTAACTTGACTTGAACACCATATGACAATAGCAAACACAAATTTGATGCTTTGATATGATAACCAACTTTCATACAGAGCATTTTTTAGACAAAAAAAACCACACTATTATGTTCCCAAGGTTAAAAAAAAATACATCTATTTTTATATAAAATTTGTGTACTTTAAATAATGAGAGATTCTGAAATAATTATTTTTTTAAGTTAAAGCAATATGATCACAAAAACACAATAGGAAATTAAATTTAAAAATAAATAAAATGATGTTACACAGGCGTGCTAGAGCATCAACGTTGACTATTTAGCGGTCTTTCTGAGAACCTTTCAGAACTAGTATTGTCGTACATTTAGTGCGATCTGGCATGAGCTGATGATTAGGTTAAAATGGAATTCATTTCATTTGCGATTCCCATTTGCATTCTGCTATCTAGTTTAGCGTATCTAAAAACCACACGCGTAAGGTGCTCTCAATAGATGCAAAGCGCAACACAAAGGTGGATCTTCATTTCAGGATTGCACATATGGGCAGGGCATGAATTTATAGCTTTTCCTTTCAGGTTGGTTTTCTTCCCTTTAGTTTTTAAGTGCTCGTACATTAATTTTTATGTCAGTGTCTACGCTTTTCCCTTTATGAATATTTTTCTTACTGAAAGCTTTTATTAGGTATGAATGCCAACCTAGTAGGTGACCATGGTCCTTTCCATTTCTTTTTTAATAAAAAAACCTAGTAGTTACTTTTGTAGGTAGAGTATTCTTCTCTTTGCACTGAATAATATTTGGTTTTAATAAGTGCAAATGGAAGGAGCAGATAAATGTCATAGATCTCTAATCTCAATAGTCTGGTAGTTAATAGGTAACCCATCTGGGTGGATCTGATATAATTTTATTTTTATTGACATGGGCCTGATAAAATCAACAAATCTTCATATCTAAGATGCCTATAACGTCTGTGCAACCTAATCAAAGTCAGACTATACAGGTTGAAAATTAGCGATAGCCTATAAAAGAGTTTTTAACGAATGCCTCGAGTTATTAATGTTTCCGAGAAAATCAGGGAAGTTGATAAGTATTTCACATAATTATCAGAAATGCTGCATGATTTTATTTAGCACTATGAATAATATCCTATTTAACTCAGATTCATAACGAATATGCCTATAAGAGCATAGTAGCCCAATTAAAGCCAGACTACCGTTGAAAATTGGCGACAGTTTATAGAGAATATTTTCAATTGCTTCAAGTTATGAATGTTCCCCAGGAAATTAAAGCTACTAGGGAAACGGATAATTATTTCACATAATTTTCAGAAGTGCTGCACTCTGTTACCAGAAACGTTTCCCATTGAAACTCAAAAAACATTATTTCATTTCCATAAAAACTCTATTTTTGTTAGATCCATACCAGATTTTGACATCAATCATTTATGATAATTTCTTGATATTTTTTAACATAAAGGGGTAAAAATTTTATTAAATCAAGGAAACGTTACAAAGCAAGGGCATTAAATGGCCCTATCAAGCTCAACCAAGTGATCCAATTGATGAGACAAATCTGGGGGTAGTTGGCCCCGATCCACCAAATTCCAATCATGCATATGATCAGAAGCCCATTTAGCCAAGCAATCAGCAACACCATTCCATTCACGGGGAATATGATTGAAAGTAATATGCTCTAGAGAGGCACAAAGAGTGAGAATTTGTTCAACAATCAAAGCCAACTACCAGCTCACATTATCCATATACCACCTTTTCAGTAAGTTCACCACAACCTAGGAGTCAGACTCACAAATGATCCTTCACCATCCCAACTGACTGCCCCGCTCCATAGCCAATAAAATGGCCTGAGCCTCCATAAGATTATTCGTATGAAGACCCTTATACATAGAGAAAATAAACTAAACATCACCCCCAATGCCAGCATGACCTGGATTTCCATGAGAAGAGCCATCCGAGTTGATTTTTAGGACTCCAAAGGGAGGAGGGGTCCATCTTCCATCCCTATTCACCTTCAGGGTAGGATGCATGCATCTGTTGCGCATGAGTTGTCGTTGCGGGGGAGGAAGATGAAGACAATTACAACAACCAACATCCTGAGGGTCCACCAGCATAGTCATATCACACTTAGCTGCAATAGTTTCTCCTAAGGAGTGTAAAATTTTCCTCCAAAGGTGAGGAGCCATCAACCTTAAATCCTGAAAGATCCGCCTATTCCTCTCCAACCATAGGTTCCAGATAATAAAGGAAGGCCCAAGAGCCCAAGTAGCCTGAAGAAAGGAGGTAGAAACAGGGGCCCTGCCCCACCATTCCCTAAATTCCACCAAAGAGGAAACATGCCAGCAGGCCGTATTCCAAACCCCCCACTAGAAGTGCCAAATCTCCCTAGCATAGGAGCATTGGAAGAAGATATGGGAGACACTCTCTTCACGGCCATGACACAAAACACACATAGAGGGGCCTTGGAATCCATGCTTACATAAATTATCCCAAGTAAGACACCAATTTTGAGCCACTAACCATATAAAGAAGTTGCACTTGGGCCATGACAACTTGTGCCAAACTTGCTTCCACCAAGGGACCTCAATGTCCCCAAACAACTGCCTACCAATCTGCTTATAACCGGCAACCACTGAGTACTTTCCAGACAAATCTGAACCATCCCAAGCCAAGACATCAGGTCCTCTCAAAGAATTACAAGCACGGGAAGCCAGAAGTTGGGAAATCTCACGCTTATCCCCCTTAGACCTTCCTGGTGGCCACTCAGAAGGATGCTTCCAACAAAAACGTAGAACCAAACCATCATGTTGTGGCACCTTATAATGCTCCATAGTATCCTAGCCACCCACACTAAAAACCTCAGAAAGAGGTTGGAAATGAGGAAAAGAAGAAAGAATAGGAGGGTGACCATCCCAAGAATCTAACCAAAAAAGAGTCTGTGACTCCGAATGACAGATCCAAAACAGAGCATCCTTAATCAACTGCACCCCCACTTTCAGAGTATGTCAAATCATAGAACCACTCCCTTCTAGAGGATAGGAAGGGACCTCAAAAGAAGCAACACCCCAAAGATATTTATGGTTGAAAATACGAGCCCATAATTGGTGCTGATGGGTACACTGGTGCCAATAAAGCTTGGCAGCAAGAGCTTTCCCATTCAAAATAGTAGAGCATAAACTAAGACCACCCTCCTACTTTGGTCTACACACCGATTCCCACTTAACAAGGCTCCATTTTGAAGCCAACAAATTACTGCTCCAAAGAAATTGACAAGAAAGAGCATCAAATTTCTTAAGAAAATACATAGGAGCCACTTGAACTAAGCACCTGTAGATGGGAAGGGCCTGGATAACAGACTTGAGAAGAGTCAATCTAGCTACAGAAGACAACCAACGATGAGTCCAATGAGTAACCTTCCACCTAAGCTTATCAAACAACTGCTGCTAGGAGGATCTGGGCTGACGACCAACAGCAAGAGGAATACCCAAGTAGACAAAGGGAAGAGACCCAATTTGAAACTGTAGAATAGTAGTGATGAGCTTAAAATGTGCTCATAATTTGGATGTTGTGATAAACTTTTAAATGCCTTTACTTTTGTTATTTCATGGCTATTTAAACTTTGTTGAAACCTTTTATTGGGATATCCTATAGCAAAATACTTTTATATTCTTGCAACTCATTAGGTTGACTTGATTGCATTTATTGCCCTGTTGACTCCCTAAAATGATTGGTATATTGTATACAGTTTTTGAATGATGAAGTAGATTTAAAATATGTGATTAATGAATAGATATCATGTATATTCCATACGCCTTTTCTTTTGCATCTGTTACCTTTTGTTTCGCAGGTTGTTGAAGAATGATTGAGTCAAGCGCAGCCGATCTCGGCCTTGCAGCAAAGTCCATTTCCTGCACAACTTCGAGGGAGCTCCAGCGAAGACTTTTTGACCGAAACCATGGGAAAGATTTTAATGACAGTCAATCTAGAAAGAGTGGAGCGCTAGATTCTCTCTGGATCAGGTTAAACGCATAAATTCATTATGAAGTTTGTTCCTTGATTCGGGGATATACTTTACTTCCACATCTTTCTTTGATAGGGTTAGTTAGTTAGTTGCTCTCCTATTTTTAAATAAAGTTCTCCTCCTGTGTGAGAGAGAAGGGAGAGAAAAGGAGATGATAGTTAGAGTAAGATAAAAAAAATAGAGTAGCAAATATCATGTAAGAATTAATATGATAATGAAAGACAGAATTTGTTTGACCAGAGACAGAGTTTGTTGTTAGTCTCCATACCAACAAAATAATGTATATCATTCTGTTTTCATGAATAAAGTTCAATGAAGTTCTGAGTTTAGCATCTGTGTAATCAGTAGATGCTTGCTAAGGGGGCCCACTTAGTAAGTATCTATAGCTAGTTAGTTAGTTGTTCTTTCCTATTGAGCTTCAGTTTGCTTTCATCTTTGAAGTTTTTATATAAACTCAACCTTATATTGCTCTTGCAGCATAAGGAATCCATCACTGTGCCTATTCCTACAGCATAAGGCTAGTTCATAGTTTGTGTTTCAGTTGTATTTGTTATGGTTTCTATCATAGTTGAGTTAAAGAATTTTGCATTACCTTCCTGTAGTGTAGATAGATTTTCTTTCCAGTATGTATTTCTGCTAAGATTTGACCGAAAGTAGTTCCTAGTGCATATATTTTGCTGTGCCATTTAAAGTATACATTCCCTAGTTTGACATGTAAATGAACATCCATATAGAGAGATATTAGTTACCTGTCGGAATGTCTAATTCCTAGGAAAGGTTTTACTGAGATTTTTATATCGTTTTGTGGGCGCGACCATTTTTGGCGCTGTTGCCGGGGATGGCATTTAGCTAGGAGTTTGTCAGAAGTCATTTTTAACATTAGTTTAGCTTGTTAGTAAAATTTTCTAGATCCTTCAAGTCACTATTCACTATATTGCATGCATAGAAGAAGAAGAGACGTACTAGGAAGGTTCCTCCCTAAAAATTTGTTTATTGAACTACCATTTGACCCAACTGACAATGAACCTGAGGAAAATCCATTCGCTCTATTATTCCAACAACCAAACATGGAAAATAATCCACCTAATAATCCACCTCCTGCATTTGAGTTCCCTATTGTTCCCCAGCGAGATACTGACAATCTTAAAAACATTCCCTCTTCTTTGCTTCCAAAGTTTTATGGCCTGGTCACAGAGGACCCAGAAACCTTTCTGTTTGAATTTGATGTCCTCTGTCGCAGTTATGACTAGAATAAAAATGCTCATAAATTGAAGTTATTTCCTTCCACTTTGAAGGAAAGAGCTTTCAGATGGTTCATGAGTCTAGGAAGAGGTGTCGTCAATAGTTGGGCGGCTAAGCAGACGAAATTCCTTGAAAAGTATAAAGAATATTGTAAGAGCGCCAGCAAAGGTGATGACATATTCTGAATTCAACAGAAGGACGATGAAAGTCTAGAAGATTATATTTCCAGGTTTCTATTTTCATTAAAGAGGAACTCAAACCATACTCTCAATGAGGACTCTCAGAAACTACTGTTTCTAAGGGGAATCAGTGATGCCTGTATAGACGCCCTGGACCTGATGGGAGGAGGTGATATAACCCAGCTGCATTGGGATGATATAAAGAAAATATGTCTTAACTACTCTCGAGCAACAGTTAAAAAAGGTCGAGGTCATCATGCTACAGTGGGGAAGTCTTCTTCTGGTGGAGTTTCCCGGATGGAGATAACAAATTTGCTATCTGACTTCAAACAGGACATCATTAATAATATGGCTATGCAACTAGACACTATGCAAGCTCGGAAGAAACATGAGGAGGCTAAGGCAATTTTGGCCGAGTTCTGTCCATACGGCAGAAAGAAGAAATGTGATTACAGATGCAAGATGGTGGCTAATTTGGAAGCCAGGCAACTGCCTACTAACTTCAAGCCAGTAGAAGGTGATGATGATCAAGTGTTCTTTGTTGCACAAAGGAGACCATGGGCCCAAAGACAAGGTATGCCTCAAGATCCTTTAACTTTTGGTAATCCTTATTCTAGCTATAATAACCAATGGCAACATGCATATGGACCACCACCACCCTGGAACCCGCCTCAACCAAGTTGGCCTAATTATCAGCCCCCACAATGGCAATCTCCTCAAGGAGGTTGGCAATAGCCACAAGGGCAATGGACCCCACCTTCAGGAAATTGGCAACAAAATCCTCAATGGAGAGGCCCTCAGCAATGGCAAAATCAGTCATCTGGATTCCTGCAGCTTCCACAGCCACAACCACAGGCCCTTATGCCGCCTCCTGCAGCAACTACCACAAATCCTGGACCTCTAAAACAAACGCCTCTGCCTGCCCAGCCGTTGCCCAATCCCAATAATAA
This sequence comes from Sequoia sempervirens, assembly GCA_007258455.2. Taxonomy (NCBI): domain Eukaryota; kingdom Viridiplantae; phylum Streptophyta; class Pinopsida; order Cupressales; family Cupressaceae; genus Sequoia; species Sequoia sempervirens. The sequence goes on from VDFB02271358.1 coordinate 231,203,823, forward strand.
GTAACAGCCGCAGCCATAGCGACCTGCATATCTTGCCGAAGCCAACCAATATCAAGCTTATGCCTTAAACGTTAATGACATCCATTTGAGGTCTGGAACTACTTTACCTGCTCCAAAATTGCCTCTGATTACTAAAATATCATATTCTCCCCATGAAGAATCTACTGCACCTGCTGTTCCTACTAAGAATATGCCCATAAGTGATACAGTTCCTAAGGAGCCTATTTTGCAAAATCAAGACAACCCACCTTTTTCTCAGAGGTTGCAAAGTACTGCATATACATCCATGGAAGAACCCACTTTTGACATTCTGGATCAGCTCAAGAATGTGTAGATTCAAATACCTTAATTTCAGGCTATTAAAGATATTCCTATTTTTAGAAAAGCTATCAAAGAGGCCTGTTTGAAGAAGCCTAGACGAAAGAAAAAGGATCCTCAAACAATTCATGTATTAGAAAAATTGGCTGATATAATGTTGGGAAATATAGTTATTCCAAAGTATATTGACCCTAGAAGTCTTGTAGTGTAGACACATATAAATGGCCAAGTTGTAAAAAATGTTTTGATTGATTTAGGTGTTGCCATTAATGTAATGACAAAGCATACTATGGACTCCCTGAACATTTCAAACATTAGGTCTACACCCATAGTTCTGCAGCTTGCAGACAGCTCTACAGTTAAATCTGATGGGATGGTAGAAGATGTAATTGTCACTCTTGAATCTTGGGAGTATCTTGTTGATTTCACAATATTATCAGTTAAGGAAACTTTATGAGGGTATCCAGTTATCCTTGGTAGACCATGGTTAGCAACTATTGATGCTTTTATAGGATGTCATTCTGGAGATATGACCATTTCTGATGGACAGTCCACAAAGAAATTGGCTCTGTATCCGCCTACTAGACCTCAGCCAGATTTGTCCCAACTTGTTTGGCCAGATGTGGGGGAAGAAACTGAAGAAGCCAATTCTTTGGCTCAATTAATGATGATTCAAAATGACCCATTCTCACAACTTCAGAGTGAAGATGTTCTGCTGTTTCAAATTCTATAGTACAACTCTGATACAGGTAGTTCATATGATCCAAATGGTACTCATTTACAATGTTTCATCTAGCAACAAGATTCTGAAAGTTCACTGCCTAAACTTCTAGTAATTTTTCATAATTTGCTTCCACAAGAGGTATAAACATCACCTGTAGACTCTATAAGTAATCTCATTAAGCAGATAGAATTGTCTCTAGATCATTGTTTGAATATCAATAGCAAGCTGTCACAATCTCAAGAGACTAGCTTATTAAAAATGCTACAAGAACAACATAAAGTTTTTGCATGGGAATATGGGGACATGCAAGGAATAGATCCTCAAGTTTGTACTCATAGGATATATATAAAAGAAGATTGTTCACCAATTAGACAACCTCAAAGAAGAGTCAACCCAGCACTTAGAGAAATAGTTAAAAGTGAGCTTCAAAAGTTGCTTGATGCTGGTTTCATTTATCCAATCTCTAACAGTCAATGGGTTTCTCCACTAGTCATTGTCCCCAAGAAATGTGGAAAATGGAGAGTATGTGTAGATTACAGAGAATTGAACAGTGCCACTAAAAAAGATCACTTTCCACTACCTTTTGTAGACAAAGTACTAGACTCACTGTCTAGCAAAAGATATTTTTCCTTTTTGGATGGTTACAGTGGGTAAAATCAGATAAAAATTACCCCTGAAGATCAAGACAAGACCACTTTTACCTGTCCATAGGGAACATTTGCTTATTCGGTCTTTCCTTTTGGTCTATGCAATGCGCTAGCAACATTTCAGAGAACAGTAATTAGTATCTTTGTTGATATATCTCGTGAATGTATGGAGATTTATATGGATGATTTCACTACCTATGGAGTCACATTTAAAGAAGCACTGGTGAATTTAGAAAAAGTATTGAAAAGGTGTAGAGAGAAAATTTTGTCTCTAAATAGTGAGAAGTGTTTTCTAATGATGGAAGAAGGTATTATTCTAGGTCATCGTGTTTCAAAGAATGGAATTCAGGTCGACCCTACTAAAATTGAAGTTATTCAGAATTTATAAACTCCTACAAAACAAAAAGATGTCAGAAGTTTTCTTGGTCATACAGGGTATTATAGAAGGTTTATAAAAGACTTCAGTAAAATTGCCAGTCCACTTTATGCCTTGTTAACAAATGATTCCCAATTTGAGTGGACAGATGCTTGTGAAAAATCTTTCCTGCAACTAAAGGACTTGCTTACTAAAGCCCCTGTTCTTCAAGGACCAAAATAGAATTTGTCTTTTCACATACATGCTGATGCTTCTGATTTTGGCATAGGAGTAGTTCTGAGTCAAAAAGAAAATTCAATTGAACATGCTATTTACTTTATCAGCAAGAACTTTCAAGGTCCTGAGCTCAACTATACTGTCACAGAAAAGGAGTTACTTGCAGTAGTGTATGCTTTGAATAAATTTAGGCATTATGTCATAGGTTATCAGATATTCGTCCATACTGACCATGTAGTAATCAAGTATCTGATGAACAAACCTGCCATCTCTAGTAGGTTGGCACGATGGCTCCTGTTGTTACAAGAATTTGACATTACAATCATTGACAAACCAGGAAGAGCTAATGTTGTAGCTGAATTTTTATAAAGACTTCAATCAGCTGCACCTATTGAACATGAGATCATTGATAACAGGTTCCCAGATGAACACTTATTTTCCATTGCTGCACATACACCATGGTATGCAGACATTGCCAATTATCTAGCAGCAAACAGAATACCAGCCCACTTTTCTCCAAAAGAAAAGAAATTGTTAATAGAGAAAAGTTTTAATTTTTCCTAGATTGCAAATTGTTTGTTTTATACTGGACCTGATCAAATAATACGCAGATGTGTAAGAGAAGATTAAACTTATGACATATTACATGCTTGCCATGATGAACCATGTGGAGGACATTTTGCAGCAAAAAGAACATCAATGAAGGTTCTTACAACCAGGTACTACTGGCCAACATTACACAAGGATGATGTGGCCTATACAAGAAGATGTGACAGATGCCAGCGTATGGGAAGACCAACTAAGTTTGATGAAATGCCACTATGTCCACAGGTAATAGTCACCCGTTTTGATAAATGGGGGATGGATTTTGTGGGGCCAATTGATCCACCATCAAATGGAAAGTCATACATTCTAGTTTGCACAGACTATGTCACCAAATGGGTCGAGGTAAAAGCTATGACTCATGCTCGGGATAACAAAGTTCATAAATTTCTATATGAACAAATTTTCACAAGATTTGAAGTTCCCAGAGAGCTTGTAACTGATCAAGGTGCTCAGTTTACATCGAATTTGATCACTACACTAATAAATGACTATAAAATCAAACATAGGAAGTCTAGCCCCTATCATCCTCAAACCAATGGTCAGGCAGTGGTAACAAATAGGGAAATTGAGGCAATTCTCACAAAGATAGTGTAGATCCATAAGAAAGACTAGAGCAATAGACTTCTTGAAGCAGTTTGGGCCTACAGAACTACATGGAAAACAACAACTGGGTTTACACCTTTTGAGCTGCTTAATGGGAAAACGGCTATGTTACCCATAGAATTTGAGCACAAAACTTTGAGGACAGCTCTTGAACTCAATATAGACATATCTGAAGCACAGAAAGACCGTCTCCTACAGCTAAATGTTTTGGACGAAATGAGAAAAGCCGCCCTGCAGCATATAGAAGCAATCCAACAGCAAAGGAAGAAATGGTACGATCAGCACATCAAAACCAGGAAATTTCCTACTGGAGGTTGGGCTCTGTTATATGATTCCAGATATCAAGAAAACTAGGGTAAGCTCACAACACAATGGCTTGGCCCCTATGAAGTTGAAAATATGTTCGACAATGGAGCTGTACAGCTGATAACAACAGATCCAGTCCGCTTCAAATTGCTAGTGAATGGCCACCGACTCTGGTTGTACCACAAACCAGTCTCCAAAGAAGAATTCATGCAGCAGTTCATTCAAGTTCCTCCCGCTACTCTTCCTGCAGCTGAAGGCTTTAGCCTTTCTCTTGTAACTTCGCCGTAATTTTGAAAAGCATGCCCATAATAAAAGTTTTCTTTTTAAAAAGGAAACCCCTTTTCTCCATTTTCATTTATTTCCCCCATCTCACTTCTTTATCTTCCATCCATCCATCCCATCCATCCATTCCATCCGTTCAACTCATCCACCCATGTCACCCATCCACTTCATCCGTCTGCATCAACCTTAATTAAGATATCTTTCCCACTTGTCAATTCAAGTGTCGCCGTCAACTTTCTTCACACGTATGTGCAATTATCAAAGGTACACCATATCTTTTCTTATCGCATATTTGATTTATTTCATTCTATTCATTTACTGCTATGCATGTACCGGTCATTATTACCCGAATCTCTACCTATTCTTTAGTACATGTGAGGACACATGTCATACTTTAAGTAGAGGGCAGGGTAATCCATCTTTCAAACCTATCTTTTCGCCGTTGCCATTACTGCAAAATAATCTTTCTTTAATACTTTTCTGGTACTTTCCAAATATGATCGCATGTCCTTCTTTATTACATGTTTTTCTTATAAACTACGATTAAGGCTGCTTGTTCAAAAAGTTCATTTTTGGAAAAAAGAAAGAAATGTGACGGTGTGATAGAAGAAAAACCAGAGCAGAAAGGGAAACAGAGAATTTGAATCTTCAGCAAGGAATTGAGCTCAGCTAAAGGAAAATTGCAAACATGGGTGGTCAGTTGGTGCGACATGAGCCTGTAGCTCATGAATTGTTATTGCAAAATCCGCAAACAGTCCACACATTCAGCCTCTGTAGATGGCTAAATTATTTCTTGAGCTTAAATGATTTTGATGAGGAGGCTGCTGGGGAATTTTTGAGAACCCTTTCTGAAGGGGAAGCCACCGTATGGGGTCTAACGGTTGTTGCAACTGAAGACAGGATTGCTGAAGTAACTGGGCTTCCAGCTGCTGGAGAAAACTTTTCTTCAGACGCTGCTGCTGCAAGGGCTGAGTTTTTAATGCCTACTAATGGACCTCTGGAAATCTCCAAGCAGGGATGCAAGCGTGTATCGTTGCCTCCTCCTTATTCAGAGTATGCTACTTACATAATCAGGTATTTGACCTATGAAGGCTGTTTCTCCTACATGCATTCTCATCATTTTAAATTATTAAGCCATATGAGGCATGGGTTAGTTGTAAATATTCTAAATTTCTTGTTAAAATTTTTAGAACAAAGTTCCCACGGGACTCAACAAGGGAAAGATAATTCTGTCGCCCATCATGGCCTTATTAAATTACTGATTGAGCACTCTTTGAGGGATGTCTCACCTCTCTCCTGGCAACAATTTGTTGCCCAAAAGAGTTTGCAAACTCCACAACCCCCTAGGGTAATTACCCCGCAGCCTCAGAGAAAGAAGAAAGAAATTACATCTACCAGTAGAACAGGGCAAGGGTCATCTACTCCTGTAGCACCCAGTCCTGCAGCTTTCACACCTGAATCCTCTGCTAGGGTACAAACTAGGTCTGCCACTAGGAGAGAGAAGGGAAAAACAAAGGCAGAAGGGTCCCCAGAATCTGACCCTCATTCTCAGAAAAGGCAATGCTCCTCTCCTACAGCACCTTCCCCTGCAGCCGTTTCTCCTATAGTAACACCTGTTTCTATTACTAGTTCACCGTCATCCTCTACTAGGGCAGAGCGCTCTGAACAAACAAGAAAGAGGAAAGCTACCAGAACACCTCCTGCAGCCGCATCAGTGCCAAGAAGGGTTTCCACAAGTAAACAATCTAAGACCTCCCCTACTTCACCGCAACCTGAGGTGATTATAATTTCAGAGGGGTATGTTGAGTCTAAATTTAATATGTCCAAGAATGCTGCTTAGAGTTCATTTGTTCCTGAAGAGGAACAAATTGAGACAAAAGAAACAGGGCATAATGAGCAAGGGTTACCAAATCTTGATGATTTGGCTACTGCTGCTATGCAATTTTTGGAGGAAGCACAGACTTCTCCACCACAGCAACAAGAAGAATTTATCTTGCAGCAAGAGCAAGAACAGAGTGAACAATTGAATGTGCCTAGTGAAGTTGTATTTCACCCTACAATTTGTAAAGCCATTGTTGTGTATAAGAGGACGTTTTTAATTGAGTTTTTGGAATATGTTAAAGCTAATTGGGAAATAGTTACATTGCAAACCCTGACTTTCTGACACATAGCCCAGACTGACATGCAACAAAGTTTATGGGAAGTAGAAAAGAAGAAATTGAAAAAGGAAATTGAAAGTCAGAAATAGGAAATTGTTGAGTTGAAAGAAAAAATGGATGAAATGTTAAAAGTAACTGGTCAGATTATGGAATGTAGACCACCACCCAGAGTTTATGCTCTGTGTCTTAAAGAATAGTTTTTATGGTTTCAATTGATGAGAATTTCTAGAAACCAAGATCCTATAATTCATACTGCCAAAGAATTTTATGAAGCAAATCACGCAGCCCCTAACTGGTTAAGGAATTCTCTGTGTGAATTCTATTTGCATGGCTTTTTAATACCATTTGAAATAGAATGAAATCCTCTGCTATATATTGGTGATATTTATTTGAGAGAATTTATGTCATGGGCAGCAAATGAGGCAAATTATGGCAGGCAGTGGGAAACATATGAGGAAGTTAAGAAAACAGAGCTTGTTCCATTACGCTCTCAAAGTTCAAACCCCCATGCAATGTTGAAAGATTGGTTTCCTTTGACATATGGTATTAATAATGTTTCAGCAAGAGAGAAAATATTTGATATCAGAAAATAAGTATATGATGAATTCTAGGCACAACCATATTCATTTTGGAAACTGGCATACACCAGAAGTGAGAAAAGATGGGAGAAATTAACTGTTGGGTTAAGAAAGTCAGAACCACATGGTTCCCTAAATTTCACAGCAGCTCTCAAACGAACCAGCAAATATATTCAATTGGGACTTCAAACAAGATTTGAACTATGACTGCCACTGACATTCAGACCCCCTGTGCTAATGTGGCCCCTTTATCCTCACCAGGCTACAAATCTTAACAATGAATTAGAAGACCGAAGGTATGAAACGTGTCAGGATTTTAGACGATTTTATTACAAGTTTAGAAATCCATTCCAGAGTCATGCAGCCACCACTGACTTTAGAGAAACCACCAGGAAAGTTAATGCTGGAGGACCAGTATTGGGCTAAGTAGTGGGCAGTGATGAGCTTAAAATGTGCTCATAATTTGGATGTTGTGATAAACTTTTAAATGCCTTTACTTTTGTTATTTCATGGCTATTTAAACTTTTTTGAAACCTTTTACTGGGATATCTTGTAGCAAAATACTTTTATATTCTTGCAACTCATTGTGTTGACTTGATTGCATTTATTCCCCCGTTTACTCCCTAAAATGATTGGTATATCGTATACAATTTTTGAATGATGAATTAGATTTAAAATGTGTGATTAATGAATAGATATCGTGTATATGCCATACACCTTTTCTTTCGCATCTGTTACCTTTTGTTTCGCATGTTGTTGAAGAATGATTGAGTCAAGCGCAACCGATCTCGGCCTTGCAGCAAAGTCCATTTCTTGCATGACTTTGAGAGAGCTCCGGCGAAGACTCTTTCACCAAAACCATGGGAAAGATTTTAATGACAGTCAATCTGGAAAGAGTGGAGTGCTAGATTCTCTCTGGATCGGGTTGAACGCATAAATTAATTATGAAGTTTGTTCCTTGATTCCGGGATATACTTTACTTCCACGTCTTTCTTTGATAGGGTTAGTTAGTTAGTTGCTCTCCTGTTTTTAAATAAACTTCTCCTCCTGCGTGAGAGAGAAGGGAGAGAAAAGGAGATGATAGTTAGAGTAAGATAAAAAAATAGAGTAGCAGATATCATGTAAGAATTAATATGATAATGAAAGACAGAATCTGTTTGACTAGAGACAAAGTTTGTTGTTAGTCTCCATACCAACAAAACAATGTATATCATTCTATTTTCATGAATAAATTTTAATGAAGTTCTGAGTTTAGCATCTGCGTAATCAGTAGATGCTTGCTAAGGGGGGCCACTTAGTAAGTATCTGTAGCTAGTTAGTTAGTTGTTCTTTCCTGTTGAGCTTCAGTTTGCTTTCATCTTTGAAGTTTTTATACAAACTCAGCCTTATATTGCTCCTACAGCATAAGGAATCCATCACTGTGCTTGTTCATACAGCATAAGGCTAGTTCATAGTTTGTGTTTCAGTTGTATTTGTAATAGTTTCTATCATAGTTGAGTTAAATAATTTTGCATTACCTTCCTGTAGCATAGATAGAATTTCTTTCCAGTATGTATTTATGCTAAGATTTGACCGAAACTAGTTTCTAGTGCATATATTTTGCCACGCCATTTAAAGTATGCGTTCCCTGGTTTGACAAGTAAATGAACGTCCATATAGAGAGATATTAGTCACCTGTTGGAATGTCCAATTCCCAAGAAAGGTTTTACTGAGATTTTCATATCCTTTTGTGGGCGTGACCAAGTAGCAATCCGATGGTGGATAGCTTGAGGAGTATTAAAGAAGAATATAGAAGACTTTTGCTCATTGACTCTCTGGCCTGAAGCTGCAAGGTAGATGTCCAAAGTTTTCCTGAAGGAATCAGGCTCCCTAATACAAGCCAGTCCCATAAGAGAGGTATCATCCATGAATTGGAGATGAGAAAGCATAGGAAAGCCCATCCCCCACCGCCAACCATGAATCAAGCTATGTGAAACCTGATATTTAAGAAGTCGGCCAAGCCCCTCAGCCAAAATAATAAGCAAATAAGGAGAGAGAGGGTCCCCCTGATGAAGGTCCCTAGTAGCCCCAAAAAGCTCAAAAGGTTCCCCATTCACAATAACCAAAAAGGAGGAAGAAGTCACACAACTCAAAATCCAACTCACCCAATCAGAGGAAAAACCAAAGGCCAGCAAAATCTTCTGAAGAAAACACTATTTAACTCTGTCATAGGCTTTGGCCATATCCAACTTGATAAACATAGACCTATCCTGAGAGGTAGCCATGGAATGAATGGCTTCAAACGCAATCACCACCCCATCCAAAATTTGTCGCCCAACCACAAAGCCACCTTTCTCCTCAGAAATGATCATAGGCAAACAATATTTGAGTGTCTCAGCTGTCAACTTCGTAATAAGATTATACACCATGTTATAGAGCGCAACAGGTCTAAAGATATCAAGTTTTTCTGCACCTTCCTTGTTAGGAATGAGAACTAGAAAAGTAGCATTTAGGGCATGAAGCGTCTACTTACTATGAAGAGACTCTTGAACAACCTCCAACAAATCCAGCTTCACAATATCCCAAAACTCCTGGAAAAACTCAACTGGGAACCCATCAGGGCTAGGAGCTTTCCCTTTGTTCATCCTAAACACCACCTCCTCCACTTCTAACAAAGTCACTGGGCGAATAAGCGAAGCATTCAACTCATTAAAAATTAAAGAGGGAATACAAGCAAGGACTCTATTTTCATCAACCTCAGCAGGTAAAGAATCCTCAGTGAATAGATTAGAGTAGAACTGACGAGCCTCTCTAGACATAGCATGTTGTGTAGAGATTGAAATACCCTCAGAGTTAACAAGAGAAGAAATAAAGCACTTATTTCGACGAGCTTGCACCGAATGATGGAAAAAAGCCATATTCCTATCACCCTCTTGAAGCCAATCAATCCTAGATTTTTGTTTCCAGAAAATCTCTTCACGTAGCTCGCACTCTTCCACCAATTTCAGAGCCTAGGATTCAACATGTCCAAAAGCCTCCGAGAAGGCCAAATCCCGAATCTATCAAGATATTTCTGATCGGCCATGGGGAAATTTTTTTTCACTTTTTCAAGTTTTTCCAATACATCGTTGAGAGGGTTAACTAAAAGTTTTCTTAATTTTTTTTTCTAAAGAGGGGTAAATGTTTTTGACTCGGAGCTATGAACCCATGAGGCCAAAAATGGAGGACCTCATCCGTAAAAAAAAATTCTTAATAAATAATAAAGAAATTTTTTGTTTTTAGAAAACTTTATATTTTTTCTAAAATTATTTTGGTTATTTATTTTTACTGTTAATTTTATGGATTCTTTTATGCTAGGTTATAGTTTATATGGACTAGTTAGGACTCAAATCTAGGACCTTCCATTTGATGTTGGATAACTCTACCAATTGAGTTACTAGACCTTTTTCACCAATCCATTGTCACTCTAGTTGTGGCTTATTTCTAACAACCCCTTTAATTCACATTGTAGATGCTTGGGGCTCCTAGCTTGAATTTGACACCACATGTTGAACTACAACTCATATGGACCAGTTAGGACTTGAATATAGGGCCTTCCATTTTTTTTGTTGTTGGAGTGCTCTACCAACAAATTTATTGACCCCTCTCTGGCTAGCTAATCATTGGTCCAAATGTGACTTAATTCCAACACTTTCAAAGTTTATTTTATTGCAAGGTTAAAAAATTGTTTTGATATTTTCTTTGTTTCAACTATAAGCAAGGAAAGGGATTTCATTATGTTGTTTGATATTTTTTCTTTTTCTTTCAAATATGTTAAGAGTTTCAGCTTGCTTTATATTTGGCACCAAAGCATTGTTTTGATTATATACTATGTATCAAGAGAGTTATTAATGAAATTTTGGGAAATGAATCCTAAGGAATCTTCTTACGAGCTCTATTTCTTTATGTCTATCTTATAGCTACATATCTTGAAAATATATCTATGTTTCATAGTACCCTTCTATTTATTCTTGTGCCATTAAAAAATTAGAAATCTTGGGAAGTCATTGAGCACCATTTTATTTTGAGTGAAAATGACTCTAAGAGTAATCTTTCTTCCAATTAACAATCTTTTTTGGTGATCTCCTACAATTACCTTACCACAAAATCCCACTAGACAAGATCTCACAAAATCACTCTACCAAGTTTTCCAAAAGAAGTATTCAAAAAATGTAAGATTTTTTTCTCTAACTTCACCTCTTCTTCTCTCTTAGCTTTAGGGTAAAGGAAAGAGTAACTTAAGAACTCAAGATAGAGAAGGGTGATCCCGCAATGCTAGTTTACAATTTTTGTGAGATTATGTTTTTTGCTAAAATCACATATTTTTAGAAAATATAATGATTTAAGCCTTAAAATTTAATATTTGAAGGATTCCAATTGAAAAAGGTTTGATCAAACCACCTTAGATCAAACCCCCTTGGATAGAACCCTGCTAGTTTTAAACTATACATATAACAGAGTCTCCTTTACACCTATCAAAATGCAGATAAAAACCCACTTTTGATTTATCTTTTGGGGGATCAAATGAATTCATTTAAAGTTTATTTTTTGTAAGTATGTAGTCCTTATTATAAGCTTCTCAAAAAGTATAATTTTAAATAAAGTTAATTTTATTATTATATTTATTTTTATTTCTTGTGAATATAGGTTTTCACCAAAAATCAAGCTCTTTGTTTTGCACATGTGGGAAAATAGAAGATTATAAAAAAAATTAAAAAATATGAGTGCACCAGATATTGAAGTCCTTGATCCAACAAAAAAATAAAATAAATTTTAATACATACAAAAAAAGGTATATGTTATACGGTCTGCCTATGTCTAAATTGTAATTGGCTTCAAAACTTGATTAAGGAAAAAATATTTAACAAAACACTATGAAATCAGTTGGAAGCACTGGTACAAATCTAAATTTGAAAAAATTGAAATTTTATCCTTCATAGATAAAAAATTGTGTTATACGGTGAGCGCCACTCCTTAAAAATGATGTTTTTTGAAAAAAAACTAGTTTTTGAAGGAGATGGAAAAAGAAGTGCAATTTGATTCCAAAAAATTTGAAAAAAATATATTTAGAATTTACAGACAAATTTTCACAAATCACTAGTTTGCATCATCTTCAAATTCCTCGCGGTTTAGCCGCTATAGGTGTCCAAATGTGAAAATTTAGTTAGAAAAAATTAGTTCAATGTCCAGTTTGGCCAAAAATTGTAAACTAGTATTGTGGGATCACCCAGAATCCTTTCAAGATGTCTTAGAAATTTTTATTTTTGCTTCAACATAAAATAGTTGTTAAGTCAAATTGGTCATGGTGGAAGAATTAAAAATTCTCTGTAAACATTTTTTTGTAACTACTCTCGTAGTAAAGGTTATAAGAACATATCTGCTTAGTTGTCTATATTTCATAATTTCTATTAGATATTGTTTATTTATTCATCTAATCTAGTCTAGAGAAAATTTTATATATAATTTGTAAAACCATTACTAAGCCTAAGCTTGTCCATTTTACTTAATATATTTTATAAAAAAAATTATAACATATGTTTTTGTATAATAAATTTGATTTAAATAATTCGTTAAATCATTTTTATGAAATATTTATGAAAATTCCATAACCCAAAAATTTTAATCATAAAGAACGTAAACAATTTAGAGATATAGGACCTTAATAAATAATTAGAGGTCCAAGATTAGAGTTGTAATTAATATTTGAAAACAACATTATATTAGACTCTTGTCATAAACCCCAGACATTAAAATGTTGTGCCCGTACCTTTTGCTAACCTCCTCCCCCAAAAGCGTCTGCCACCTTGCTTTCCGAGCTCATAATTCCCCAATGACAACTATACTCCCCGTCACCCACTAACTTCATTCATTGTTTCACGACATTTCATGACATTTCCAGCTTACTAAGCTTCGAATTAATGTAATTACAAAACGAAAACTTGAAACTTACCCGTTACAGCCAGCAGACCGCTAACATCCGCTGAAAAGATGTCAGCAGCAGGAGGGAAATGACGGGAGAAGTAAGGGATGAAAGAAGAGCCGATCCGCCAAATATAACTCCATGCCTAAGGTGCTGAAGGTCAGAGTGAGAGACTTTGCAGGGCTGCCCACTATTGTATTCAAAACTGGCCGGGCTTTATGCGACTGTCGCCGAACATGCAGACATATCTGGAGTGCCATCCAATTCTATAATGTAGTTTCCGTTCAGATAGGTGGTGACAATCGTTACTACCCGCCGATCACATTCTAGTTCCACTTTTGCTACTGTAATTCAATGCATATTCGGCAGTAGCATACAGTTCATATGATCTTGGGTCTCAAGTTTTAGTTTTATTTTCTTCTTTTTCTTTTAAAAGCTAATGCTCATTTCTTACCATAATGGGGAGATAATGGTGGGCGTTCCGGCGCTGATCACAGAAAATGCTGCCCAAAACCATTGCGACTGCTTATGCTTGCCATCCAATCGCAAGAAAAGAGAAGTGTGGGATCTAAAACATAGACAGCAACCAGAAACTGTAACAGCAAATACAGATTATTTATAACACCCCAATATTCTATTGATTCAATTTGATGACATCATGTCTCGATAGAGGTCTTCCTCAGACTTCTTTGTTCTTATTATAGTGTATATTTCAAACAACAAGAAAACTATCTTTTATAGATCTCAGAGCCCCTTAGAATAAACTATAACACAACTAAAAATAGCAGACGCAACTATTAAAATAGTCTCTCAACATGCACATTGTGATGCATAGTTGTAAACTAGCAGATAAACTTCTACTGCATGCATTCTTAGCATTACTTGCAGAACAGAGCAACAATGCTCGACACGTTTATATTTATTTCCTTAGTATTTGTCGAATTATTGCCCGTTCAACAGTTTTGTACATAATATTTTTATCCCTTTCTAAATTTTACTTACTTTCACCCTTTCCTCTTGATTATTAAATAATACTATGTTTTAATTCATGATTAATTAATTATGTCTTAATTATCATTAATATGTCTTAATTATCATTATTTATTTAATTATGTGGCTAATTATATTTAATTTTTTATTTTAATTAAAAAATTATCATTAATTGTTTAATTAGCATTCAACGCCCTTCTTAAAATTAAATAATTGCTATTAATTATCTAATTGACTATTTTTCCACTTTTAGATTAAATAATTAAATTAATTATTTGATTCTCCTTTTTTATCTCAGCACGTTATTAGTAAATAAACATTTTATTTATTAATTAATCTTCACTTGCATGTTCCTCCAATAAATAATTATTTAATTAATTATTGTCCTCTTATACATTGACTAACCAATCAATTCCATTGATTAATCAATCAAATCTATTGACTAACCAATTTAGTCGCCTTGATTGATCAATCAAGCCAGTTAACTCCCGAATTAGTTCCTCTCAACAATCCTCAACCATTGGTCTCAATCTTTCATCTTTGAATCTAGATCGTTCATCCAAATCATCCATTTTTATAATAGTAAGTCTTCATATCACATTGATGGCTAACCATGAGCTTTGGATTTTTGCGCCATTTGCTATCATCCACATGCTTTTGAGCTTGAAGTAAAGAAGAAGCATACTAAAATCTTAGAGCAAAGCATTACGAAGAAGGAAAATGGGAGTAATCCATGACAACACAGTGAAGGTAAAACACATCATTTGATTGAATATGATTTCATTCATGTTGTTTGTTTTCTATTGATTAATTTGGATTTGTGTTTGAGTATAGGATTAAAAAAATTTGGTTGTTTGATATGATTCCTTATCTCCATTGAGACCAATGCCAAATTTTCCAAATCACAATAACTATTCACATAACAACAACTTATTGATCAAAATATATTATGGGTTGATAAATTAATTTTAATTCAAGATATTTGAGTAGCTAAATTTCAGGAAATAGAAGCTTGGAATATTAATTGTATTCTTTTAATGAAAATTTTGATTAATTTTTTGAAATAAATTAAAAAGATAATAGTATAATATTTATTACAAATGGTAGTAAAAATGTATATATATAAAATTTAAATGGGATCAAGTTCAAATAGTGAAGCTTGAACAAAATATACAAATTTAACCACCTAATGTAAATTTAGAAGGAGGTGATTCTTTATCATCAAGCTTCCCTAAACATCATTAAGGATATGATTAACATCAATTGGCTTCTAGCTAGTAAGTGCATCCTCTTCCTTAAATTTATCTTCTAAAGGTTTTTTAGCACACACCAAAGAAATGGCTAACTCCATTTGAGGAAACTAACTCAAGTCTAACCAACAAGGGTCAGCACACTCATGAGAAGAGCTTAAAAGTGGCTATGAGGGATGAGTTGAACTATAATATGTGGCATTATCTTTATTTCCTAAATGCTAAGAGCCTTGAGACTATGAACCATAGTCTCTTTTGGTAGACTATTTGTGACCTTGCCATTGCCCTTGAGGGGGAAAAGAGGAGGGAGATGAGACTCTAACAACTATTCAAACAGAATTTCCCCTATGGTCCAAAAGATCCAAAAAATGGGCCACCTCAAGTGTAACTTTGTTAATTTACATCTAAATATGCATAGTCTTGTTAAATAAAATCATATTTTTAGTGTAGAGAGAAATGAACATATATAGAATATCTTGAAAAATCTATAGCATTTCCATATTTCTAAATGTCAAAGAGAATCCCCACCTTTAAAGTATGTCAAATATAGGTATACTTCAAAGGGAGACATGACTAGTCTCATAAGAAACCCATATGTCATGAAAAAGATATATAGGTCTAAACAGTGTAAAAAATAATGAGTCTAATTCTAAGCTTCTTGAGCTTTGGTATAAAACCAAAAACCAAGCTTGAGAATCTCTAGTTATCCTCAAAATGGACAATAGGTATTAGGAACTCTCAAATATATTAAGTAAGAACCAAGCAGAAGGACCTGGAATAAATACAATAGGAAAAATGGATCAATTCAACCTCAAGAAAAACTAACAAGATAGCTTGGAATATTCAATGCAAACTATAAAGAGAAGACTCAAGTGGAAGAATATGATAATAAATATAGTAGGAAAAATTGGCCAATTAAACCTCAAGGATAGCTAACAAGATAGCTTGGAATATGTAATGCCAACCATGAAGAGAAGACTAAAATTGCCAACAATGGTTTAGTTGACCAACCATAGGAAGATGAGGTGATAGCCACAAATATTCTTTATGAGGCTTATAATTATGAAATGACAAATTATGATACCATTTTAAATCCTTCCACCAAGGCTTGAAATATTTTAACATAATATTTTAAATTATGTGGGGAGGGATAATATCAATAATAGCCTAAATATTCTCTCGATCTTCATTAGATAGCCCAAATATTCTCTTAATCTTTGGTCAAGGAAGAAAATTCTTAGTTGATCTATGAATGATATATTATAATTCAAATACCTCATTTGAAAATTTTCAAGGCATGGATCCATGAAGATTTTCCAAGCATGTAGTATTAACAAGAAAGAATAGGATACCACCAAATAAATTGCTAGTTGATTGAAAAGGCCATTGAAAAAATTATTTCCCACTTAGAGAAGCTAGGGCTTAATAGCCTGCAAATTTTTAAATGAAATTATTAACAAAGCTCATTAGATCTAAATTGGCTCCCTCATAGTGAGGAGAGTGCTAATATATAGTCCTATCCATGCTAGCCATCTTAAAAGGAACACCTAAAATGATTCAATGGTTGATGATAATTCTCTAGGCTTCATTTCCCTCAAGAGTATTAAGAACCCATTTAATGCATAAAGAAATCATTGCTAATGAATGTAAAGAAAACCTAATCCACTAACATCATGGGAAGATAAGAATATTCCTAAGAAACACAATGAAATCCTTGGAGCCCATCACTAGAAGCATAAAGAATGTTTCTAATTTTTTAATCTTTGAGTCAAAGGGTTTTGAAGGCATCCAACAAGAGGAATAGTAAACGTGAATGGAAGAAAAAAATTACGATAAATCTAGATTTTTTTATACAAAGAAAGAAATTTTGTAATAAAGTAAATAAGATCTTGTTGAATCCCTACAATAACAACTTGGTATAGAGAAACATGAGAAGATTGAAAAGTAAAGGGAATTCCAAGAAAATAAAAAAACTTCCCATCATTGATCCATTTCTAGCAAAAATTATCTATCCATCATGGCTTAGGAAGAAAAAATTACCTATAGTATTGGGTCTTTTTCCATTATATACTTGAGTCGATTGCCTAAATAAGTTATCAATTCATTGAAAAACCTAGTTCAGATTATCTTCATCCTCAATTATGGTAAGGAATGAATCATTAGCTCAATGACCATTGACTAAATAGTCAAGAGAATTATGAATGTTAATCCCCTTGATGAGGTTTTGATATATTGTGTGAGCCAATAAATAGTGAAATCCTTCCACTACAAGCACACATAAAGCTATACCAAGAGGATATCCTTGATATATTTTGTGAGGTAATAAATATTGGGATACTAAATTCACATAGGCAACAACCATATACATGCATGTTTTTCCTTGAAAATTAATCACCTCACATAGTTTTGAGCACATAGCATTATATTTTGATGTCTCTCAACCAAGATAGAGGTCGGTTTTCTTGAGGAGAATAAAATTTCATGGGGTATGATGTGGGAAAGATAAAATTGATTATATAATAAATCTCTAATTATCATAAAGAATATATAAAGCACTTAATTGACCACTAACTCATGTTGAAGGTCACAACATAAATAAGGAATACATCTAGGCTTTATATACTTGTACAAAGAAATATAACATAGATTGCAATAGGGTACATGAGATAGGACAAGAAGACAAAATAAGAACATAGATTTAAAAGATAGTTAGAGGAATGTGATAGAATACAATAAAAGATTAATATAGAGTGAAATATTCAAGGATAATATATGATTGAGTATTTTCACAAACTTCTAGATGATGAACATAATATATAATATATTGATCTAAAAATATATAGTGTGTTGTGAGACATATTGTGTGTATGAATGTATGTACCATACTATTCTCTAATTTTCTGCATAAGTTCTAATCTTCCTCTTATTTCTTACACTAAGGTATGAATACAACACTCAAGTAATATGTGCTTAAATCCTTTAGCTACACCCGTTCTTTATAACACATGTATTATCTTAAGTTAGCCAATTTCAAATCATATTCCATTTTTATGAGCACCACCCTATTTGAGTAGGCATTGATTCCAAAACCAATATATTTAGTATTTTTCCATTAATGATATTAAATCTTAATAAAAACCTAATATTTATTTCAAATATATGAGATGTAATATTTTTATATAAAATAAACATATAATTGTTTTAATGGTGTTCAATTAAAGAAACAACAACAAAAGAAAAGTAGAAAAGATTCATATGTTGAATTTCAAAACTTACAAAATAAAAGTATGAATCAAATAATTTTGTATCAAATAATTATTATGTTCTACTAATTTTGAATATTTTGATGTTTATGAATTTTGATATATTCATTTGATAAATCTAAACTTAAATTTAATAAAACTAAACTTAAATTTAAATAAAATAAAACTAAAATTTAGTTTTTTTTTGTATTGAATATAGAAGGTCGAACTTTACATTAGACTACTGTAACAGTTTAGCAAGATGGAAAAGAACAAAATTACAGGACTGCTCTTACTTCGGATTTTCTTTACATG
>VDFB02271358.1:231222472-231428160 GCA_007258455.2 Sequoia sempervirens
AAAGTTTCTAAGTTTGAAGCTTGCTACAAATAGTGACTATGGAGTTCCTACAATGGACAATTCCTCAAAACAATATCCCACTTAACCAGGGATTTCACAGTATCATGGAAATTGTGCTATCTTCTAAGGGCTGTAGATATTTCATCCTTCATCCACCACATACATGCATGAATTAAAGATAAATGTTTGGGGCAGCTTCAAATCAAGTCCAGGCTAACTTTGCATAGCTATCTACCTTCAGCAAACAGCAAAAAGTATGGACTAAGAGATCATCAACAAAGCAGGAATTTTCACAATCAGCCAATAGCATTCCTAAGATTTATCCAAATAAAATAAATAGCTAACTAAACAGCAAAGAGATCTAAGTCAAGCATCTAATATTGGAGAAATGAATCAAATGACATGAGAGAAATCAAGGAAATACACCAAGTCAATGATATTTCTTATAAATTTCTGCAGCATGCCTTTACAACAACTCAACTCTCCCTTTTGCAAATGAGGGGAGTGCTCTATTTATAGTTTTCCAAAAGTTAAATGAATGGCCAAGATTCATTACAATTGTGTGGCCAAGATTCATTACAAAATAGGGTTTCACCTACCCCCAAATAGATTTTCAATTTAAAAACATACTTTGTCTCTTTCCCTATTTCATCATCTAGTGGATGGAACTATTGCTCTTTCGTCCTATAGCTAATTATTGTTTTCTCTTTGCTATAGCTACTCCTTAGGAAGGCCTTCTTCTTTGGCTGGGCTGTCCTCTTGTTCCTCGGAAGCTGTGTGCTCTATATACTTGAGGATGACGGCCTGGAGCTTGTTTATCTCGAGGATCTCACATCTCAACGCCTGGTAACTCCATTCCTTAGCGTTCTCTTCCAGCCGGCTCCAATGCTCGTCATACTTCAAGCCTTGGTCCCTTAACAGCTCTGATCGGTCAAAGGCACAGGCAGTAATATTTAGGAACTCCGTTGTTATTTCTTCGGCTGTCCTGTCCTTCATCTTTTCCTCGAAGTATGGTTTGATCTTTTCGGCATCCATTTGTACCGTGGGCATATCATAGTCCGTCATCAGCTTAAGGTATTGGGTGCATTCTACCCATATTTCCTTAATCCGCTCGATATCTAGATCCACCCTGCCTAGGATTTGCTCCATCCTCTCCTTTCGGTTGTCGAGGTCCCTGCACCACACATCTACCAGCTAATGATTTTCTTTCTTCAACTCTAGCTTCTCTTCCCATGTGTCCTCAGGCATCTGAAGGATGGCTTTAATTTTTAGGAAGGTGGAGTCGTAGATGGCAAAAAAATTGGTGTAGAGCCTCTTCGTGCTCTCTAGGGATTGGATTAGGTCCAAGAACTTGTTGGTTGTCTACACAGTCATGCCAATTCCCATGTTTCCAACACTCACAACCTGTTGGAACCAATCCTTAGTGGTTTTCTCCAAGTTCTTCTTTCCATCTTGTCAATCTGTTCTTTGGAGAGCAACTGCGGTGCGGCCGTGGAGGTGGTGGGCAGGTTGTCCACTAAGGACCATTGCTGTATGTAATCGATTAGGGCAGCAACCTATGCCTTGAGCTCGTCCTTGGAGACCTTGTCCTACTTGATCAGGTGTACCACTGTGGCCACCGATTCCTCCAGGTGTTCAACTTTTTGTTCCCTAGTTGCTGTCCCCAAGTCAATGGTGGAGACACTATAGCTCACCCCTGTTTGGCCAACTGTAGGTGTGGCAATTTGCACTGCTTGAGAGCCAGAGGCGTCCATTGTTACCTTGGATCGGACCTTGGGCTTCTTCTCTTTCTTTGTCATGCTCAAGGATCGAGCCAGGATAGCCTCCAATCTCACCCTTGGGTCCTTTAGAATAGGAGTAGTCTTCTCTGGTTGTTTCTCTAACTAATCAGGCATAGCAGATTTATCCTTGGGTGCATCATGGCTGCCCTCACCTTTCCCAGTTAGAGGTAAGAATTCTGCCTCATTTTCCTTTTGTGGTTCTTCTTTCTCTGGGGCAGCATCCTCCTCCTCTTCGTTGGAGTCACGAATGAACACAAGGCATTTGACGGGCAGCTTGGTGGACGGCTGGATGGGACTTTCTCCCTTTACTGCCTCTACCTCTTTCTTCTCTTCAGTAACCTCGGCCTCGGGGCTCTTAACAGCATGGGTCTCAGCCTCAGATAAATCTTTTTGCGGCTGCTCTTTTGGTGGCTGCCCCTCTTCTCCCTGCGGTGACTTTTTCGTTGCCTCCCCAATGTTCTTTGGTTGCTGCGTCGACTCCTCCTCAAGCTCCTCATCAAATGTTTGGATGATCTCCTTGGCACCCGAGCCATCCTCTTCATTTTCGCCCACAGAAGAGCTCGTCTCCTCCTCCTCATAAACCACCCTGTTGATGGTTCGGTGCTCGTACTTGGGGTGCTCATGATATTCATCAGCCTCCTCCTCAATAGGCCTCGAGGCCTCTGCTCTTGCTCCTCCAACTCTTTCAAAATCTGCATTGTGGCTTCCATAGCTAGGGGCCCTGTTGGCAATTGTGAAGGCTGAGTTGTTGCGAGGGCTTGGGCAAGGGCGGCTTGGAGTGTGGGGTCCATTAGGATCTGTGAGAGCTCAGGGGGAAGACTCTGCATGTACCTCGCAAGAGCCTCAGGCATAGTGGAAAGGGGAATAGGTGATGTTATTGTTGCCAGAGGGAGGGATGCAATTAGAGACATGGTGGCAGAGGAAGGAGTGGTCATACCAGAAGAGGAATCAATGACGACCACTGACCCAGCTAGGGGCAAAGGGGCAAGATGGACAGAGATGTCCACCGCCTACGGAGATGAGGCAACCACAGTCTGGGAGGCGGGCAGTGCACTAAGAGGGGGAGGGAGAAGCAAGGGAGGCTGCAATTCTGTTGTAGTCACTGTCTGTTTGAGCCTTTTGGGAGATGAGCCTCCCATCTCTTTCTTTGCTTGCTCTTTGGGGTCCACAGACTGTGCTATCTCCATTCCCTTCCTTTTCTAGGAGCTGGTGACGGGGGGAGACTTGGAGGTCTCACCAGTTGATGTGGTGGCGGCAATGTCCTCCGTGGTACCTGCCTCGCTCTTAAGCCCTTCATATGTCAGGACTACTCCTTGTCATTGTAGGTGTGCCACCTACCCATCGACCCACTCCTTAGTGCGAGTTACGATCGGCTGGGTGATTGTATCTAGGTCATCGACCTCTTGTTCATCCCAGTCAATCAACAGTATTGGCAGGTTAGCAACTGCAGAGTACCTTGGGTGCATGATAGTGGACTCGTCCTCCTCGACTTGGTCCGGTATGTGGAACAGCTACACCCTTCTTAGGAATAGTGTCGTCATGCACATATAGTGCCTTGCGCGGACCTCCTTGTCATCCTGGTAGTCAACCCAGAAATCTTCGATGTGGTATTGGTGGGCATATGCTGGCCCCAGTGCCTTCCTTACATGGCCATGTGGATCCATCCACGGGCGGGCAGTGTACCAATCAAAATTATATTCCTTGAGCTCCTTCTTAGAGTTGCTAGCACATTGGGAAGTCTATAGTCGGTACTGGCCCTGGCTGAGGATCATAGGGTAGGGGATCCCTGCTACGTGTTTATTGTTGAAGACTGTTTGGATGTGTTGGAGCTATCGAGAAAGCTCCAGGAGGATGATCTTGTCATTTGGGTACCTTGGCAGTCTATTTGGCCGTTCCGTGAAACCCTGGGCTCAGATGTAGGTAAACTTGGGGAACTGGATATATAGGAAAGCATATTCTTTTAACAGTGCCCTGGCGCTGTGGGAGACCCTCCTCTTAAAGTCTCCGGCGATCAATCTGATGACATGGCCAATGAAGGCATCATTGACTCGGTAGTACTCCTTCTTGAAGTTGTGGTATTGGAGCTGAGGGTACTTGTCAAATGGCTTGAGCCCTTGCCTATGCCCCTAATTGGGCACTACAAACAACCTGCTGTATTGTCTTTGACCTGCCAGGAAGTATACCAGGTAGGAGGTCATGTAGAACTTAGAGCTCTTCTTAATGCTGGCAAACTACTCATGGAAGTAGTTGCTAATGATGCCTCCCCAGTCAAATGATACTTTGGTGTTAATGTCCTCATTCCCCCACAGGATCTGTTCAATGTAGTAGGCCATCCATTCCTGGAAGTAGGCAGTCGCTGGGAGACCCATGACCCTGCTCAGCATAGTTACGAGGTCGTGGTAGTCCTCGTGGAAGTCGCTACGGAACAGCTCTTGGGGAACCTTCGCGGCACTGCCCTATTTCTCCTTAAGCTAGTAGAGGTTGATAGACTTCTTACACCCTGACGGATTAGCATCCCATGCTACTTGGCATTGTTCCAATGAGGGGACCTCCATATGTGGGAATGTGGGAATGTGAAATATTTTCGTGATTCCTTCTGGTGACATGTCGGCGAGGATGTTCCCCTCCTTGTCCACTATTGTTCTAGTGTCTGTTTGATAGGCTTCTCGGCAAGCCATCACTAGTTCGGGTGCCACTAGAGAGGGAGGGAAACCAGCGGCCTTAGCGATTCCACTCTGCCTTATTAGTCTGGCGTTCTTTGTTGTAGGGTTGACCTTGACCCTTTGAGTGAATTCATCTATGTCAACCTGGCCAATGTTTGTATCTGAAATCTCCTTCCAGTCCATTGAGACCTTCAACTGGAGTGGCTCACCCTGGAACTGAAACTTCATCTAATCTTTATCTTCTTTTCCCCGAGGGGTCCTTCCTGATTTCTTGCCCTTATCCTTTTCGACTGGGGCCCCTGAAGTTCCGGCAGCCGATTCCATATATTCTGCAAGCAAGGGAAAAGTCAACACAACAAAACATCAAGGCATTCATGTTAGTCCATATTTCAAAGATAACACCTAAATAATCATTCAAATATATCATAAATTTTATCCTTAGATGGTATCGATCTTCGTTTCAGGGCATTTGGACGATCCGGGCCCGGAGGGTCGGACTTCCCTAGCAGGAATGTTGTCTAGAAGGGAAAATGTAACGGAAAGCTCCCGGAGACCCTCTTGGCCAAATTTCAATGCTTTAGGAGGCCCATGATGGAGAATAGCACAATTTAGGATGTGGTCGAAGTCAGATTCTAGATTTGAATTTGTTTGGGTCAATCTAAGGGGCAACGGAGATTTTAGGCCAGGAAGCTATCAGGAGACGGCTGTTGGTGACGGCAGACAGCGGTCGAAAATCAGGAGGTGGAAGTCCGAGCGTCAGGGTCCGAGAGGCCAGAGGACGGCCGGCATGCGTGTATCATTCAGGTCCACAGGCAATTGGCATGACGGGGCCTGGAGGCTGGGCAGGCACGGTGCGCTAGCCGCCATGAGACTTTCATTGATTAAAACAGTGGCAGTGAGGAGCGGCCTGGGGCCCGGAGGGCGGGAAGATGGAAGGGGTCTGTCGTGGAGGACGGCGGAACCGTCGTGGAGTTTCGGTAACGGAACTCCAGACAGCCAAGCCCAAAAGGTCCCACGGCATCGAGGAGTAACCGAAAAGTCAGACGGCAAATGGAGGCCTGGATTCTGACAACCAGGCGGTCAGGGGAGAATTTCCAACAACAAGAAAGCAACGGCCCCCTGTGAACAGAAGTCCAGGGACCGGACTCCGGGGACGCGGGGCCCGATGCACTGGCGGCAGTGAATAGTTTCGGTGAAAACACATGGTGGCCGGAAGATCGGGGTCTGGAGACCGAGCGGACAGGCAAAATTTTCAAAGGGTAGGAGTTCCACGGACTTCCGAGGACGGAAGTCCGGGAAGTGGGGTCCAGGGGACCGGGCAGCATCAGGGATTCCGCCAAAAGATTACTTAGTCAGAAATGGCGGAGAACATGGCCCGGAAGCCCGAAGTCCGAGGCCCGAAGCCGAAAATGATGGGTCGATACAACCTTCCAAGGGTTCAAAAGCTGACACATCGGTGGAGCCCGAGAAGCAGGACGCCGGGCGTCGTTCGCCGTTCGACAAGGCAAACCTCTGGCGGAACTCCGAAGACGGAACTCCAGGGTTCTGGGCCCGGAAGTAGCAAAGGACACGGGTTGGGTTTAGAGTTTGATGGCAAAGTAGAGACCGGGACTCGGCGGCGGGAAAGCAAGGCCGCCCGGCAGCTGAAGCACAGCAGAGATTAAGCAAAAGTCCCGAGGAGGAAACCCAACAGAACAGGCCCGAAGAGGAGGTTTTCCGCAGGCATGCTTTGAAGTTTGAATCGAATGGCGAATACGGGGGCTGGATTCGGGGTGATGGATTGCCCTGTGCAAAGAACAGCCGCGCAACCGAAAAGTTTCGGATCGGCAGCGAGGGCACATCCGCTAGGTTTGTCATTTTTTTTAACACATGGGTTAGGGGTGCAATTGAGTGTTCTTCTATTTGTTTCATTCTAACCAATTACTTAATCTATTCAAATCCTCCAAAATGATGAAAAAGACAGGAGGGCAAACGGGGATAGCCTACCTCAAAAATGCTAAGCGGGGAGTCATGAAATCTACTGGGGAATTGGCGGAGTGAAGCCGACATTGATGATTGTGACGCTTTGAAGATGGCGGGCTCCAGAAGACTCCTGCTCCAACTCGCTGCAATTCAAATTGTGAAAATGACCTTGGTGTGCCAGGCATTATATACCCCAACCGCCATTAATACACGCATTTAATGATTGTACAGTCGCACGCAAAAGTTGGTGGATTTTGAATTTACGTCGCCGGTGGCGATGGAGACTCCGAGGCCCGACAGCCAGGAGGATGCGAGGTGACGGCCACCGTGAGGTTTCGGCAATGATCGGGCGACGGCGATGGTGAACAGATCCTCAGGGCCCGAAGGGTGGGAAGCCGGAAGGGTTCCACCGTCGAGGACGGCAGAACCGTCGCGGAGTTCTGGGAATGGAACTCTGGACGTCCGGGCCCAGAATGTCCCGCGACAGGCAGCAGACCCAGGACGGAAGTCCAGAAGCGGACTTCTGGGACCCGAGGCCAGAAGGGGTAAGTGCCACCACGAAAGATTTTCACGAGTTTTAAACGGAGGGCGGCAGAGCAGGCCCCGAGGGGCGGGCGGACGCCGGGAGAACGTCGCGGAGGATGGCAAATGCAAAGGGGAAGCCCAATAAGGGAACCCCGGACGCCCGGGCCCGGAGGGGCCCAGGGCCGTTCTAGAGCCAAAAAGCCAGAGGGAACCCGCGAGGCCCCGGAGGAAAGCAAGAGACCAAAAGTAGAGGCATGGTCGATTTATGATGAAACTTTGGAGCAACATCGACCATGCGGAACATCAAAAAAGAGGGGCACGCAAAATGAGGTGGCCCCAAAAGACCCGACGAGGTGAAAGAAAAGAGGGTCCCCATTCTGAACGGGGCGTGTGTGCTAAGGGCACAACACTCCTTTTCAAAAACTTTATACAAAACACATATGTTTAAACTTGATATTTATCTCGCAAGGTCTTATTTCTATATCTAAATCAAGCCCCTCATATCTATCCCATAGTATGCTCAATTATCAGCATAGACTGTATCTTATCAAACTTTGTATAAGATTATCAGCATTGAATATTTTTTTCACAAATGTAGAATATATATTATAAACATAGCAATTGTGGTAAACAAAATTGAAACAAAATATCTGCATACAATATATTTTTTGAAATGTAGATTATAAGACAACCATAAAAAAGGTATTGACATAGTTGTCAATGGGCCCGACACTAGACCGCCTTAATATGCAAATTCAACCAATGCTTAGTTCAAAATAATAAACATATATAGTTCACATTTATAAACAGAAGCAACACAATGAAAATGGCATCCGCATCTACAACCCAAAAAAAACCAAGATATAAGGCATTGTTTCAGTTGGTCCATCCCAAACTCAGTCGAATGCTCCAAGGAAAGAATTTGTAGATGTGTTCTCGTCTCCTATTGTTGCATTTAGACATGCCATAAATTGATTTGCATATGCATTTGTCAGTTGCATGAAACTTACATTTGAAGGCATTTGTGGTGAAGAAATCTGGCCAACTAGAAATTGAGTGTAGCTAACTTGAGATGAGCTAGGACTGAAACACACATTGCCTATAGAAAACTAAGGGATGTTATTATTGGTTATTTCTTGAAAGTAATTGTGGTTATCAGATAAGGGAGTTGTAGGACTGCTTAAGTGTCTATCTCGCATCAATGCTCTATGGGAAGCCTTGATCTCCCTTTCCTTCTTCTCTTGTTCCTTTTGTATCCTCTCTTTCCCATCTTCTACTCTTTTTCCTTTTTTTGCAACTATTTCAGCTGCTCTCTTTCCTTGCACTCAATTTCCTTTTCAATTTTCTTTTGTTCCTTCTGCTCCAAGTCCAGAATCTATGCTTCCTTTTTGTCCTTAGTTTGTTGCCTCTTTCTAATTTTCAATTCTTTCAATTATTTTTTTCTTCATTCATGTTGCATTATGAGAGCCATGTAACTGTCAGCAGTCAACAACTGAGACTGTCGGCTCACTCAAAGAGCACCACCAATAGAATTTCTCATCCTTCCATTCACTCTATGACTTGGTAGCTTAAGGAAGATACTAATTCAAGAACCACTTTTTGTTTCAATTTTTTCATTGACTTGGGAGTCACTAAACTCCACTTGGTCTAGTGTACCTTGATTTTCATTGTTGCAATCTACATAATAGTGCACTGTTTGTTCTGGAGGCATGGGTGTTGGAGATGGGAATGTGAAATTCCCCATGTCTTCTTGTGTGGGCTGGTTATCCATGTCCTCAACTTGTTGTTTTACACCTTCATGCACTTGACTATCTATTGGAGTCTGCAATGTTTGTTAAAGTTCATATGTTGAAACATCAAGCCCCAGCAGACTAAGGATGTTCTGCACTGCAGAAGCATCATCAGTGTCAGCAATATCATATGTCTTGCTGGGACGCATGTCGTTTACGAGAGCATCAAAATTGAGTGGCCATATTCCCTTCCTTTTAAAGCCAACTTTTATGTTGGTTGGAGTCAAGCTCTTCTCAATGTCTTGCTTCCTAACTCCACTAATTTTTCCCTTTTGATATCAATATTGGGGAATTTAGTGAGAAAATCTGCTCATTCTAATTTGAAATATTGCTTGAATGGTGCAAACATGCTAACATCCAAAGGCTAGAGCATGTGAGAAGTATGAGCAAGCAGTGTAAGGAGGTCAATGCTTAACCCCCTTGCCCTTTGGATAGTTGACAATGCAACATGACTTCCATGGCCATCAAAAATCAACAGGTGCCTATTAGTAGGTGAAACACCCCCAGGAACTGACACATAGAAATGTTTCAGCCACTCATAGAAAAGCTCCTTCATCATCTAAGCATGTGCTTGGGTTTCCATAGTTGTGTGTGGTTCACAATTCACAATGTAATTCTCTATCTTTGTATTGCCCTTGAACAGATAGAAACCAAGTATGGTTTGGCCAGATGCATTAACACAACATAGAATTGTTATCCATTCTCTACTTTTTGGAATGATGTAGGAGACATTCCTACTACCTTGGCGTTCCAAGACCCTCATAGTTCCATTTCTGCCAACTTGAATGCCCGTTTCATCACAGTTCCAAATTTTGTGAGGACCATATGGGGTACTTTCATATGCTATTGCGAGTGTTTTATAAAATTCAGCTACTATATCAGGTCTAAGGTTTACCACCCTGTCTTTGTCAAGACCTTCAGCTATGCGCAAGGTCAATTCTGGATGGCAGCTCTTGAATCCAGTCCACCATGATTTTCTAGGCAACGTCTCCATGAAAGGGTTGGGTCTAGTCAGGCATATCTGAGCAAGCTCTTGCTTGAGATTAATAATCTCAAGCCCGTGGCCAATATATGTCATATCTATGCACCACTTCACAGTCAGACCCTCCTCCTCTTCTATCAGGACCGTTGGTGGACCCTTCTTTAAAGTAGAGCTCAGGCCGCCTAACCAATTGCTAAGTGTTGTAGCTGGTATTTTCCACTTCTTCACAACAACTCTCGTTAACATCCCATTTTTTTCAACATCCTTTAGTGCCTTGTCCATGTCTTGTTATGACCATTCCCTTTCCTTTGATGCTTTTTCCCACCGGATCGGTGGTGCACCAACCTCCTAGACAGCCTCAATAGGTTTTGGATTCATGTTTACTTCTGCAACCAATTGTTGCACATTGGGGACTATTAAAATGTCTTTCCTTGTACAAGATGACATCTTTGCAGTATTGGTTTTACTTTTCAACCTCACTTTACCTTTAGATTGCACCTTTAGATGTTAAAAAGGATGTTTGGAGCAGTTAAATAAAACAAAAAAATAAACACCGTTGAAGTCATAGTGATGCATGAATAGTTTGCATTTATTTAATATGCATCTTAACATTTTGAAATTCAATGATTTGGTTTTTATGAATAGTTTGTAATGCAATTGTCTCACTTTTGTAATGAAATTGTCTTTATTGTGCATGAACAGTATGTTTTTATTGTCTTTATTTTGATTTTTTTTTATGAACAGTTTGCAATGCAATTGATGACACTTTGTAATGCAATTGTCTTTAATGTGCATGAACAGTTTTTTTTATTCAATATATGCATTATATCAATTTATTCAATTTTATTATTTGAATTGAAATGTCTTGGAGCACATCTTTTTAGCAAGACATGAACAAACATTGGTTAAACATTTTCAAAAGGAAATACAATGGTATAGGCGTAGTGAGGTAGAAAACCTCAATTGAAAGAGAAAGGGATCTTTCTTGAGTATAGAGCTAAAAAATGAAAAGTGAAGAGCCGAACATAAATACAATAACAAATTTCATAGTAACAATCACATAAACAATTACATACATATTTATATACAAATATATATATGTGTGTGTGTGTGTGTCTATGTGTGTATACACATGTATATATGGGTGTATATGTATATATATATATATACATATTTTTTTATATATATGGAAATATGTCTATGTATTATTTTGTTCTTCCATGCACAATATATATACATATATATATATAGAGAGAGAGAGAGAGAGAGAAATACATATATAGGAATAGAATAATATAATTGCATGGTAGAATATCTTCATAATGAAATCAAGTGAATCCATTTTTATATGTGGAAATAACAAACAAATAGTAAAGGAAAATTGCAGCTCATTAGTTTGTGCATTGTGAAAGAGAGGAATACAAGTGCATGGCGGAAAACCCTGTAATTGTGAACTAGTGAAACCATAAAATTGTTTGGTAGTAACAATGAAATAAAAATTACATTTCACAGACAGAAGTATTGTGAAAGGAAGAATAGAAAAATATGATTGCATGGCGGAATATCTTCGAAATGAAAACCAGTCATACAATATATATGTATGGAAATATTTCTATGTATTATTTTGTTCTTCCATGCACAACATGTATATGTATATATGAAAATACAAATACATATATAAGAATAGAATAATATAATTGCATGGAAAAACAACTTCAGAATGAAAACAAGTGAGACTGTTTTCATATTTGGGAATAACAAACAAATATTAAAGACAAATTGAAGAGTTAAAGTTTGTGCATTGTCAAACAGAAAACCCTATAATTTTGAACCAATTAAACCCTTTCCATGTTTGGTAGTAACAATAAAATGAAAAAAGCATTTCATAGACATAACTATTGAACATGGAAGAACAAAATAATACATAAAAATGTTAGAATATCATGGAAATGAAAAGCAGTCATACCATTTCATATTTGGGTATGCCTAGGACCATGATGGGCCAAAAAGTGGCAATATGATGGGTATGTGGTTAACAATTTTTTTTAACCCAAAATCGATGAAACGAAAAGGGTTTTAAAAGGAGATTCTCATCTTTCCACCAATATAAATTATTCTTTACATTGAATTTAATAAGTAATTATTATTTATTTTCTATTTGAATTATGACTAAAGTCCTGATTGATAGGTTGATTGAAAAACATCTATAGCTTTCAAATGGTATCACATTTTTGGAATCCAAAACATGTGTCACATTCTATGCATCACATACTATAGGATTAAAAAAATAAAATTTGAATTTCATGAAGTTTTGACCAAGTTAAGGTGGTTAGACATATGAGTTTTTATATTTTTAAAATTTGTAATAAAAATTCATAATTAATTATTTACTTGGAAAAATATTACAAAAAAATATGCATCACATCGAGACATGAGTCCTCTACTTATATCTAAAATATTATAAAACACTATTATCATTTTATTGTGGTTAGGGTGGTCAGATAGACACCTACTTCTTATTTTTCCCTGAAATTTAAGTACTACTGCATTGAAATTTCAAATTTTCACCAAATAGATTATTTTTTTTAAACAAACCTAGTAGTTTAGAAACTGTATTCAATTTTCTATAGACTCTATCCATACCTACTTTTGAAATAATATAGATAACTTATTCAAATTTTTACATCAAGTTGCCTAAGTCTGATTTTTTTGAAATTTTTGCCACTTAAGGGCTTGTTTTTTCCATGATGATCCTGCACATACCCATTTCGGAATAACATGAGAATATTATAAGAAAATTGTAGAGTTAAAGTGTGTGTAGTGTGGAAGACATGAATGCAAGTGCATGTGAGAAACCCTCAAAATGATAAACATTAAAACCATATGAATATTTCCTAGTAACAAGCAAATATATTGTATCCATTTTTGTATTTTGGAATAACAAAAAAATGTAGAAAGAAAATTGTATATTTAAATTTTTTGCAATGACAAACACATGAAAACAAGTGCATGGCTACAAACCAGTCAAACCCTTTCCATATTTCGTCGAACAAGTCTAATAGTAATGAAAAACCATTTTAAACTGGTCAAACCCATTTCATATTTCATGTAAGTAAGCAAATATGAAAACACAATAAAGGTCATGCAATTTTTATACATAAAATATTGAAATGCACAATGCAGGGTAAACGTCGTGCATGGATGAGGGTAGAGGAAAGGAAAACTAGTGAAAGCGTGAACTTGGATTTAAATGACTTGACATTCGTATAAAGTGTAAGTTGAAACCCTAGATATTGAGTTATAGGTCAATGTGAAAAAAATTGACATCCCATTCAAAATATTTTCATTCACAAGTAGCCTAAATTTGTAGTAATGGAATACTTGTGGATTGTTCGGATGTTGTTGTTGCTTCCTTTGGACTATCTTCATATTTCTAGACAAAATTGTATAATTGATAATGAAAGTGGGACATGCTAAATGGAAATTTCAAGAGATTGAGTAATGCATTTTTGAATTAGAATTTCTCCATATATGTTCAATATTGGTTTGGTGTGGAGTCTTTAATTCATGTTCTTTTAATTTAAAATTTGAATTCTTCATCGGATGCCTTCAATTGTTGAGTTTGTATGTATTAATGCTGTCCATTCCTTGTTTGCTTGACAAGAGATTTTGGTGGCTTTAACACCATTTTTTTGATGGTTGTAGGTGGGAAAAACAAGAGAAGGAACCATTAGTAGAGAGGTTCTATTTGATAGATGGGACACATATGAATGATTGCTACCTTTCTGAGTGTTGTGTTGGTGGCCAAGTGGGATGGCTGTTCGATTGGATTAGATTTGGTGATGGGACATTCTTTGATATATGTTCTACTCATGGCATCCCAAGTGCTAGAAAGGTGGCTGCGATGAAATGCAAGTGGTGACATTATACGGGAGCTTGGGTTATACTAATTATATATTTTGGGATTTTGTTTTGAATCGAGGGCCCCATAACAAGCAATATGGATTGTATGTTTGTGGTGTTAGATGTGCTTTGAATATTCTTTGACATGTAAGAGTGTGAATATCTATTTGTGTATGAGACAAATATTCTCTAATTATAATACAATTTTGACAGTACAATGATACGTGTACCTTTGTTGACTTTGTGGGTGAAAACTATTTTACATTTGCATATTAAGGTTGTCTACTATGGGGCCCATGTGGGACTACTTCCATCCCCACTATAGGCTCCCACCCTACTTTGGGCCCCTCTCCCCTAGATTTCTAGAAATGCATAAAACCTTAATTTTTCTATGTGAAATACAATCATACATGACATTTTGTATTTTTAAAGTGATGCAATATGTTGAAAAGACAATTTCTATAAATTAAGATATTGTAATTGACTCGATTTTTCCTAAAAAATGTAGAAAAGGAATACTTTTTGATCTTTTGAAATGCAAAAAACTATGTAATTCAATAGTTTTTCAATTCTTTTCACTAAAATATGCATTCACTTTTGACAAATTATAACAACCTAATATTATAATCAAATTTGAGATTGATAAAATTAAGATTTCATAAGCACTTGCAATTGTAACAAGCATCAAGTTCACAAAAATGTGATGTGGGGAAAAGGGATATAGGCTCTAAAACACACTTTCCTCTACATTACATTGGAAGGAACCAAAATTGATCACATACACTCAGTTGGCTACTAGCCTCAATGGAAGAGCTAGAATGGTGGATTAGGGTTTTGGTTCTTTCTTTGGGAGAAATAGAGATTTAATGTTAAGTACTAATTTTATTTTATGATGCAAAGGTATGTCTAGGTTAATTATGAAGCTACAATGATCTGATACGAATACAATTTACTTTATAACTAAAAGAAAGAAATTGACAACAAAACAACATAGTGTCGAGATAGAGGAACCTAACATAGAAGTTAGGGTTCAAGTTGCTTGGATAGGGGAACTATTGCCATAGTCCTGAGAATGTAGGTCATATGAGTCAATGAAAATATATCAAATGGTTGCAATTTGTAGGTTCTCCCTTTCTAGACTCAACTTTTGAACTTTGTCTATTAATGATTAATTCCAATTTCCCTAATTCATTGAAGTATGGAGCTTGAATGCTTGATATTTACAATTAGGAGATTCAATCTTCTCCCAATCCACTTTAGATTTTCCACTTGCATACAAGAGAGGAGAGAAAGGATTGTGATGTATAGGGGCTTGCCTAAGTCAAACCTTGATTGAGTGTTTCCACCTCCATAATGAAAATGATGATGTAAAGAGCGCTTATCGTCGACTAGGCAAAGGAAAAAATAGATAAAAGGAGTGATAAATTGACAAGTATTGCAACTTACCACTCAGCTATTCTTCCTTGATGGATTGAACTCATTGTACTAATCTCATCAAAGGAGAATTGGTTGCTTGATTCAAAGTTTTGCAATTGTTAGTACTCACAAAGCAAATGAACATAAAATATGCATAAACTCATATACGAGCTTGATGCATTGAAAGCATGAATCTTGAGTGATAGTAAGTTCTATAAATTCTTGTTTTTCTACTCTTAGATATTTTTTAAGATGCTCAATTTCTCTCAAGATTTTTGCCAGGATTTCAAATGGTGAAAAAGATTTGTTTTTATATGCATTAATTTGTTTTCCTGCAAAATTAATTATCAGAAGTCGAAAAATGAAATTGGATTTATAAATGTTAAAATGTTGACAATGACATATTCAAAATTTGTCCAAAATAGGTTGAAGAAGGGCGGTGGTGTCCTAGTCTAGAGCTATTTTGGGTCTTTTTGTGTTGATAAATAAATATTAAATATTAATTCCCAATTTTATTCTAATTTCCCAAAAATGATCACAAAAAGAGAAATTTAAAAGGATAATTAAGTCCAAGTACATAGGGAGAGCTAAACCTAATGTGAAATTATTAGGGGTGACAATTTATTATGCTACAACCCCAAATTTACAATAAAAGAGGCCCTCTTGAACAAGTGAAGCACCCTTCTTGAAAGTATTCCAATTCATAGAATCTTTCTTAGTCAAACTCACCCTTAAAATATTAATATGAACACCTTGTAATTTTTTATGACAAAAACTTAACCTTTAAATATAAAAGAAAACTTAATTATATTATTTTATTCATTAATTAAACTAATTAAAAAATACAATAATTATAACATAAACTGCAATTAAATTAAATTAATGCTAACATAAACTGCAATTAAATTAAATTAATGCTATTAGGTTCGATTCTTGCGAAATAGGAAACTATTTTGAGATATTAATTTTGGCTTATTCAAACGGTAGGTCTCCGGCTCCATCGAAATTGGTGCAGTCGTGAAAGCAATTTGGGCAAACCATTGGCGTATTCTTTAGCCTCTGTATGACTTTGTCATTAACCTTCACCATTTTCAATGATAGGTGGATTAAAAAAATATATATTGAAATTTGAATAGAGAACTATGAAAGCGAAAATGCAACCTTCCGGGCAGTTTCCTCTTTTAAAAAACGGAAGATGCTTCGTGGATTGAAACGAATATATCGATAATATAAAATTTGAATAGAAAATTAAGGAAGCGACAATGCGAGGTTTTTCCCAGCAAAGATGTTGGGAAAAATGCTTGTCAGTAACCTCTTAGGTACAATTAATCTTGTTTTTTTTTTTTTTTTGAAAGTATTAAAAAAAGAACGTGAAGTTGTCAAGAGAGAAGAATTACATTATTAAAAAAAAAAACGTGAAGTTGTGAAGAAGAATTACATAACAGTCCAATAGATACAACTCATATAACCGACATAGCTGATTACATTAACACTCATTACAGCAACATTGCAGCTGCAAAGAACATAGAGAGGTGAAGCACTTTATCTCCAAATGGTTGTGTTGTGTTCTTACTATTCATTCATTTGGCGACACACATAAACACAATTATGGATCTCGTTGTAGGAAACGTACGTGGGCGGCTCTCCATTTCCAGTTCTCTTGGCTTTTCAGGTTAGTTTCTTCATCTGCAATTTCTATCTTTAGTTTTGACTTTTTCCCTGTATTTACAAGATTATTGAGTAAATGCCAATGCGGTAGGCAGTCATGGCAGCTTCGCCTGCTGTTCTTCTCTTTGCGCTAAACAATGTCTAACCATTAGTTGCATTGTGATTTTTGTTTGCTTGATTTATGGCATAAAAGTGCTACCCTGACACTACTCTTTGTGTAAAGTGGATCATCAAGGGTATTGAAAGAAATAAAGACTAAAAAATAAATTAGGAATTGTATTTTTCCCCAAAGGTTGAAGAAATATAAGTTTTCATAGTATCTTCTTAGTTATTTCTGTGTTTGTAAAATATTTGAGGATTTTTACTATTAAAAATATTCATAAAGTTTGGGGAGTACAAAAGTCTTGATTTGTTTTGGGGGAAAATAATTTTAAAGGATGAATTTTCTTTCGCCTTTTATTATTATCTATCATGATGTTCTAAATAAGATTTCATGGATTCATTCTATTGAACTATAAAAAAGAATATTCAAAAAGTTTAAGATATTTTCTCTAAATAATGCTTCTTCTTGTCTCTCTTGATCTAAGAGTAAAGAAAAAATTAATCTGAAAAATCAAAATAGAATTAGAGGTTATCTTTCCATCTTAAAAATAAAATAGTTGTTAAGTCAAACTAATCATAGTAGAAGGAATGGAAATTATTTGTGCACAGTCACTCTTATAACAACTCTTCTAAGAAGGATTATAATTAAATGTCTCCTTGCTTCCCTATGTTTTATAATTTAAATTGGACATGGTTGATCGATTTATTTATGCAAGTATAAAGTAAAGATTTCACATAGCCTATCAAATCATTATAGATCCATAGTTAAATATTTTTTATGAAACGAGAAACATTTATAAAAAATCATCTCATATATTTTCTATAAACCTTGAAATTTTTTAATGTGTGTAAATTGCCCACATAAATTCCACAATGACATTACCCTCTTCAAGGAATATGAAATAGTGGATTGAAATCATCTTGTAATTATTTTAAATTTTAAACTAGAGAAATTAATCAAACTTATCAAGAATTATAGATCTATAACACATAATATATTAAAGAATGAAATGTATTAAAAATTAAACTATATCATTAATCTAACATGAAATATTCAAGAAAATATACAAAATAATTGAGTATTAATGTTAACATGAATAGACTAGATATTCATAAATCAAGGTGCACTTAATTATTATTTGAAACATGGTATTTAGGTATATGTACAATTAACATTAAATTAGTAATGAGATATGATATTATTCTTAAAAATAAAATATGTATTATAAATATATTTTGAGTTAATAAATCAACTTAAATTTATATTTTAGATAAAGTATGTAGTTAAGTTTTTATTAAATAAGGTGGGAAGAGGGTCCCACACCAAAAATTTTAAAACATCAAATCAAAGAAGTTCAATAAAAATATAGATTTTTTCCCTAACACAACCTTGGAATGATAAAAAAAAATAGAGCACAATAGAAAAAGGAAAAAAAGTGACACAAAAAGGTAAGTGTCTAGAGTTCTCTTAACCAGTTACAAATAAAGAGATAAAAATTTGAATCTTGTACTAGATTTTCCTTAGAAGTGAACTATGAGCATGAGATCACTCCCATATATATTAATCTATAAAATAATATAGAAGTTATTACTTGTTATAGGTCACACTAGTAGCCCACAAAAAATATGTCCAAAGACCAAAAATCCCTAGAATAACAACTACAAACACCCTTCAAGTATCAGGTGCAATGAAGTTGTGTTATAACAAACTAAAATAGGAACACCAACTTTCAAAATAATATAGAAAACCTTAATAATCATAATCATCCTCTAAGATATCTAAAATAAGGGCATTAGTCCAAGTGATTCTTCCCATTGCCATACTCCCCATCACTTGTTTCAAGAAATGTAAACCCTTAGACACCTTCTTTCTCCATCAAACCTAATTCTAGAATAGGTTGGTGGAAAAGAAAGGAGCCAATTACAGTTTGGAAATAACATTCAATATTTTATTAATATCTTCAAGAAATGGCAACCCAATTCCATAGTTAGCCATCACCAATGTTTCCTCCAGCCCCCAAGAAATCAACTTTTTATAGGGGAAGTGACCGTAATCCTTATCATGTATATTTTTTCTCACAAGATCCAATCATAAAACCATGAAAATAAATGAAATAATTGATTTGAATCTATATCTATGCTCTTCCAAAAAAAAAAAAAAAACCCAAAATCCACTAAACTATAAAAAGTAATGAGTCACTACATTTTTTGAAAATACACTTCAACTACCTCATTGAGACCCTTCCTTTAAAATAATTTTGTAGATATGAAATTTGGAAAGTCAAATAGATGTGTCCATGGTTACATTCTAGTGACCATTGATAAGGAGAGCTAACTTCATATATCTAAATCAGCTCATAAGTCATTACACTAACTAGAAAAATTTCATTGTAACCCATGATCTCAACATGGTATAATTAAGAAGAAAGGAATAATAAATGAGAAAAATAAAATGAGTCAATTGTAACCCCTATCAACCCCAAAATTAATTATTATTTTTCCTATAGAGACAAGTATCTACCACCATGTAAACAATAACCTTATGCTCACTGATGATAGCCAAGTTGGAAATCATATCTTCCTCCACATTAGTCTCGCAATATACATGATTAATTGTATACACATTCAATGAATTTGGCAAAGGTAGGAGAATCAAGAGAAGGTTGTTAATATTCTAGCAATGGGATGATTTCATTATTATATTAATAATTGTAGTTGAATTTCCTTCTACATATAGTTGCAACCCAAGAATGAGAGCTTATGTTTCAACCTCATTTTTTGTTCTAGTTTTGAGTCTCCTTGAAGCTACACTAACCAACGAGTCATCCTTAATCCCAACATTGTATCTAGCCCAGAACTTCCTATGCTCTCCTTTAGAGGCATCATCAAATTTTAGTTTATGCCTACTATAGAGTGGTGCCTTTCATCTAGCTTCTCTTCTCCTACTTAAAGAATCACCTCCTATAGCCCCATTAATAGGGGTGATCAAGTACTAAATTTACAATATGTACTTTTAGAGAAATAAAACTCTAGAGTTTTAGAATTGATAATTTAATCACACTTGTAATTGGATTCCCATGTAAAATTATTTTATCAAGGTTGTACATTTTTTTTCCTAAGGACAATTAGACCTTCAAATGTCATGAAAAGAGTTAATTAAATAAATATTTTAAGTGAGAAAAAATAGGTGGCACTGAGAAGAATTATATGATGTGTTATGAAATGATTAAAGTTTAGGACTTTATTATGCAACTTAATTTTTTAAAATATTGAGGTAATTTTTTTATAAAATAAAGAGTAATAATGAAATCAAGAACTAAAGTAGACAAACTAATTACTAGATAACCTAGAAGTGTTAGTGATATATATGTGCATATATATTCATATTTTTCTATAAATGTTTTTCTAACCATTATTGAAATGCATTAGGTCAATTCCTTTTAAACAATCCCTAAACATGTATAAAATGTACCCATAAAGGCAATAGTTTGAGATTTTTGACCTTGAGATATGAGTAATTTAAAATTTAGAGAAGGAGAATACAATCACACCTAAATTATACCCATAAAATACTATCATAGATACAATCAAATTGAAGACAAGTCATATTATCAAAAGTATATACAAAATATTTATACATAATAGAGTAGCGAATTAAATTTACAATTAGGGTGTAAGAAATATATTAGTATATTATAATCATACTTTAAAATCATCCCTACAAAATAATATTAAAATTAGAAAATATTAAAATTATCAAGTAAATAAAGAAAGCACATCCAAGTAATATGATAGGAAATTTAGAGGATTAATCTTATTTTTCTAGTTAACTCTACTGATTTAAAAAATATCTATTAAAAATCATTATGTATGTTATTTGAAATTTAGTTAATAGTATTTATAATATATGCAATTTACTTATTCATAATATTTTTTTTGGTTGTTGTATATTTAAACATTTCAATAAGATATAAATGAATAGTGCTAGAATCTATTTTAAAATGAGTATGCATTTAATTCTAAAATTTCTTTTTTAATTATATAAAATATCAATAATTAATTTTTTTATGATGATTAAAAAATAATTTTAATAAAATCGTATTCTTTAAAAAGATTATAATATTATATTAACCCTTTCAATAAAAAGTAATAATTCAATAACATAATAAAATTTATAATTAAATAATTTAAAATAAAAATTATTTTTTCAAGGCCCTCTCCGTTCTTTATATTATAAGAGTTAAGTTTTATGAAGTATATTGAAGTTTGATATAGCGAATGGGATTGATGTGCTCCTTGACACAACTGCCACTACCTTTATTACTATTATTTTATAGGCAATGAAACTTTGAAAATGTAAGAAATCATAGATTTTTAAATGTGTCCATGAGTTTTTACTACCACTACTCTCTCAGTAAACAACTTGACACTTACTATAATATAGATGAACCTTAGTAAAAACACATGACATACTGGTTAATGAGCCTTTTGTTTTGTATTAGGATGACAACATAAAGGTTTGTCTTACCCTTTGGTTTAAGGGGATTAAAAAAAAATTAAAAATACATATAATTGATGTATAAATATCAAACAATATTTTGTATGTTGGAGCTCCCTTCTACATAATAATTCAAATAAAAACTACTAAAAATAATCTTTAAGTCTAAATACAACTTTTGTGTGAGATTTTCCTCAAGAAACAAATCCAAGATTTTCTATCATTAAATCTTGTAATTGAACACAAATATTCAAGAAATGAATAAATTTGATAAATTAATGAGAGAAATCAAATAAAGAAGCTACCTAGCTTAAATATAAGTTATGGGAACAAATATCAATGTCATATTATGCTAAAATATAATGAAATTAAAATACTAAAATACTAATATCTTTGCAAATATTCTCTTTCAATTTAAATTCACTAAAAGTTTTCCATACCTCCTTATTCATTCCCAAATAGTTTTAACTAGTGAAGATGCTTTTCTTCTACATAAATCTAGCTCTTTGTAACTCCATTACTACATGTTAATCATATCTATAAGTTGTCAAACAATCTATCATAACCTTATCATAAAATATATCACAAATAAATATGCCAAACTATTTTGAATGTTGTTTTATACTACATTCATGAATTATTATACCCTATTTGATTAAGTTATATAAAATCTTCAAACTTATTTTATATATTTTTCTAAATATATAAAATATATAATTAATATGAAAATATATAAATAATAATTATCATTCTTATCACATAAGGGCCTTAGCTTTTTAGTGTTATATTTTTTAGTATTCTTTATCTATTACATTAGCTTTACATTTAAGTACTTGATCACATCAATCTTTATCCGTGAAAAAATCTTATATTTTGAGTTTTAAAACCTAAAAGTTTTTCCTTATGAACTTCTCAATCTCTATATTTGAATTAATTTCCATTTTTATTGTAATTATATCTATTTCTATGTAAGATATCACTCATTCATAGATTACTGCAAAAAAATATTGTTCCTAACACCTAGAATCCAAGGTTATTAGGCTCTAATACCAACAAATATGAATAAAAAATAGATATAATGATACATGAAAACAATTTAATGATAATTAGGAATACCATGAGCTAAAATTACTAAAAACATAATTCCTAAATATCTCATGTACAAATCCCTAGTTGGAAATGCAAAACCTAATTCCCAAAATGATTCAATAAGCTAAACATAGCATATTACTTGCACTTGCTATAATCTCACCATAAACCACTTGCCAATTTGGGTTCTTTATTTTATTTCCATTTGAAGATTCCCAATGAAATTTCATAAGTTAGTAAATACACATAGCTCCCTGTTACAACTCTATTTTGTATTATAGATGTTTGAGCCTTTCTAGTGTGCGACAACCAACTTCTAGAGGCTTTACATTTTAATCTAAGAGATCATTTGGGTCCCATTTTTTGAAATCATTAACTATGAAGATATGTATTTATTAAGCATCAATAGAATCAATTTTTAGTCATTTGAATTATTTTTTGGACTTGAAATGGCTTCTATAGTCTATAAGTTTAGTTTTTTTAATTGCATGGACAAAAATTGTTGTTTTTATAAATTTGTAACACTAGGAGAAAGGTTGAGACATGTATTTCTTAACAATGATATTGTGATGGATGTTCTCACCAAATTTTGATTCCCATTAAGAGGTTACACTTAAACTCTAATCCATCAAAACTCTATCACTATGTCATTATGTCCACTAAAGACTTTTACTTTTAGTATTTGTATCTCTATACCCATGTTTGAGAGTATGATGGTACCAAAAAGTATTGTCATGGAAATATCACACAAAGATAGAATTACTTATATGCAATTAATGTTTAACTAATATGGGAGCTAATGCTATAAATATATATATATATTGATTTGGATGTGTGATTATGCAATGATTCTAAATGAATTAAGTTGGCATTCTTAAATATAAGTCCTAGATTCACTAATCAATTCGTTTGGTGTGCAAGTGAATACGTAATAGTCATATTTATTGAATCTCATTTTAAAAGGGGGAAATTTAAAATCCAAACCTACAAAACTTGATTACAAATCTCATTTTAAAAGGGGGAAATCTTAAGGTACTAACCTTACTTTTCTTCCTATATATTTGATGAATTTTGGGGTCGATGCCTTTGAGGGCAATTTAGTAATATGTTTTAAGATAGCTTACACAAAGAGGTTGTTGCTTATTCAAG
Source organism: Sequoia sempervirens (assembly GCA_007258455.2). Taxonomy (NCBI): domain Eukaryota; kingdom Viridiplantae; phylum Streptophyta; class Pinopsida; order Cupressales; family Cupressaceae; genus Sequoia; species Sequoia sempervirens. Next base: position 231,246,001 of record VDFB02271358.1, read on the forward strand.
TGCATGGAAAAGTGAATCTATTAGAAAACAAGGAATTAAACCCATCGAAAACTTCATATTCCTCGTCGTGTCTTCCATTGGTAGTTCATTGATTATAACAGAATCTTCAAGCAGCATCAAGATAAATCTAATACTTTCAAAGCTAATAAAATAAGCAATCATTTTCTCCCATTTACACATGGTCGCAGGTTGTATGGGATTCAATTCACCACGCAGAATCAATATTCCCTTATAGTAAATGTGAGATATGAACACAATGGACTCGTAATGCTACCATATTCAAAAGGAGGAATAAGATGCCATTACACATCATTCCCCCAATGATCGACTTAGAGAATCCTTTTTTACTATATCATTTGAATGATTGGTTGGCAAAGAAGGAAAGTAAGGTGCAGGAAGGTCTGAAAGAGCAACAAGCTGATCAATGCTAGAATCTTTCCAAGAAATGCAAATAGGAGACCGATGCTAAATGGAACATTCTGTAAAATTGGCTTGCATTATAATGAAATGGCTAGAAGACGTGCATGCAGAATGCGAAAGCACATTACTGGCCTTAAAGGGATTACTAGGCTTCATAGAATACTACAGGATGGTGCATTGGTAGTGTTGCAAACAAATATGGCTAAGATCGATTCCAAAGAAACTGTTTGATAGTGAGAGCTCACTTAAAACTAACATGCGGCTCTCCAAACAATAAAACTAATTAAGATTGCTTGACAAGGGAAAGAACAGTGCCAATATCTGCAATACTGGACATTTTGAAAATTGGCATGCATCGACTTTAGTCTTACACTGGTGTGAAGATGATGACGGTCGAGCTTCAGATGAATATTGGGTGCCTAAAGAGAAAACCAGTATTGAGATTTAGTTGTAACCGCCCCTATGCAAAACGAGGAATTCATAGACAAGGCATGCAAACCGTTCCCAAAAGGCCTCAAAGGAATATAATATCATGAGATGCCGTGATTGCAGGAAACGTTCAAAATGGGGTTCCGGGGCAATATGGAAAATGTTGCAGATTCACCGTTGTTGATCACTCGACTTTACATGCATAACCCTTTTTGCGTGACACCCTATGATTTTATGGCAATAGCAAACAAATGGCGTATTGATCTGCGCTTTAGGATATACACTTGAGAAGGTATATGGAGGTTGCTATATCCCCGAACTTATTCACAAAGGGCCGGGTTTAAAGATCACACACTAAGCTTTGACCGCTTAGGTGGCGCTTGTGGGCCCTCTCAACTTTCCGTTTCCATTCCGTTTTCTGTTGTGTTCCTTTTGACTGTCCAAGGTAACTGTACTGCTACGGTTATGATTGAAATATAATTTTGAATTTGCATCTTCCGTCACATCTCCCGCCCAATCCGTTAAAGAGCAGCAACAAAGGGGCTCGTACTTCTGCCATCGCATTTCTTGGATGGTTATTCAGATGAAATTGTAATATTTTTTTATATAAATTTAATTATAGCAAAAGTAAATAACAGTGTTGTTGGATGGCGGTAAATATAAATAAATAATAGTTATGTCTCTTAATTATTAATTATTAATTATTTTTATTGAAGTTTTTGAATATACACACAAAAACTATGTTAAGAGTGTGAATAAAATAAAATTATTACAGTAATATTAAATAATTGTGCTCCATATAAAACTATTAATTTTGAAGCATATTTTGTGTTTATTAAGATTTTCAAGAAAGCTCTTTGCAATTTATACCATGATTCAATACCATAATGTATGGTGATTGTAAATTCCAATTTAAAAATATTTAGAATAGTATTTAGATGAACTTGTTTAATAGTTTTATATAAGATTCATTATGATATATTAATAAATTTATCATCTTTAAATTATATATTAATATTTTTATAAAATATGTTAATAATATTTTTTAACGAAAACAATCCGATCATATAAATATTTCATTTTAATGAAACACACTATAATATTTTAATGGATCATACAATATTATTAAATTATTTTAAAAATGAAATAGTTTTTATTTTAACACATTTTATATTAAAAATATATTTTATAATTACATGTCCTTAGTGTACTTATCATTGATCTTGATCTCTAATATAATATCCTTTTTGCGTAACCATGGATCCATACTACAAAAGATGTCTGGTCTACCTTCTATCAAAACATCCAATTCCCTCATTCGAGCATAGAAGTAACCATTCCTAGTGATCCTCAACCTTTTTGTTATTACAAAATTTTGGAGGAATGATGTTATAAATATGATTGTTGTCCCATTACTAAAACCGCCTTTGAAGTTTACAAGCCTAAAAATTTGAAATTACAAAGTATTCATCCAACCTAGACCTATAGCCTTCTATCCACATCCAAAAGTTGACTTGCTAAATCTCATTTCAAGATCCTTGAAAAAGGTTGGAGTGAGTATGAGATCTAAGATGCATTCTATATGGTTAGACTCCTCCTTTCACCTAAAATCCATGACATGCTTATCATGAACAAGAAGGACCACACATCCTATTAGTTTGGCACAACATCTTTTGTTAGATCAATTTTTCCTACTAATGAAAATATTGAAAGATCAAATTATCTTAGTTGTATCAAGACGATGTTATCCCATCACAAATACGATGTGTTGAGTCATGAACAATAAAGGAAAGTGACTAGGTATTCATGAACAAGGGATTCTAGAATCTATACATGTTTATGAAAATGAAGGATCATAGGGCCTAGGGTAAATGTACCTTGTTGATCAATTCAAGGATCTTAGTGATGGTTCATTAATTTCTTAAGAAACTTCATTCGACATTGAAAAAAATTCCTTCTATAGTCTCTATGAAGATGTTTTTTCCACCAACCAATGATTCCATTATCCTACCATTGGCCTTAACATCCAATGTAATGAACTCATCAATTAGGACCAACAAGATCATATGCTTCTTGACCTATTTTAAAATTATGAAGCTATCACTAAATTACTCGGACTTTAAGACCATATCCTATTGGGGGATCATATTTTTTGAAATCAATTTTGATTCATCAATCTTGTTCATAAAAGTGCTTTTTGATCTCTTGAAAGAAAATCCCAACACCCCTTCCTTTACCACCTTGTCTTTCCCAAGTGTCATCATTCTAGAATCACCAATTCTAACCCTCCCCATGCTTTGAAAGGTAAGACCCCCGTGATTGAGGACACTACCCCTTCAAGCAAGAAAAAACTATCATTTGTGGACCCCCCCAAATCTCTATTTCTAATAACTACGGATCCTCATGGTCCCTAACATTGGAAAATTCCCATGTTGGCTCCCCTCCTTTAACTCTCCTATGGATTCCTTTTTTGCTAGCCCTCCTTCCTCCCCTAAGTAGGATATTGACTAGACCTTAGGGTATATGAGGACACTCCTTTGGACACTTCCAAAATTTGTGAGAACTATGCTCCCCTAAGTGAGAAGTTGGATGAGATCAATAAAACCACAAATATACAAAACAACATTCTCAAGTGGTTGTTAGCTCAACTCATAACTGCCAAGAACAAAATCCAAAACTTAGAGTTTGTGGTGCTCAGCAAAACTATGGACTAGCCAAGTGAGATGAAAGATTTTGACCACTACAAATTATTGAGAGGTATGGCCAATACCTTTGAGAATTGGGCCAACATTGAAAAAGATGTAGTGGAGATTAAAATTGTAATTGGGTCTACTGAGGAGACCATGAGACGAAAGAAATAGGTTGTCAATATTCAAAGAAACCAAGAAAAAATCCTTCTTAGCCTTCAAGAAATTGTTGGTATAACAAAGAAATGGTCAAAACACTATGGTAACTATCTAGGTTTTCCAACAAGAACTGAAGAGTCGTCAGCCCAAGCATGCTAGAGAGGATCAATAAGTGGCTCCTCGAACTAGTACAATGAAGAAGGGAAAGAATTTGGAGAGCACTCCTATCACCCCCAAGGATGATAGTGAAAGAAAGAACCAGAAGGCTCTGTCCTTCAAAGAAAAGTTCTAGTTCCTTTCCAAGGAATAACAAGTGATCAAGGGTCTTTGCCTCCATGGAGATTCATAGTAGTTATGTGTGCATGTTGGTCATTAGTTGGTCTTGTGTCTATTTCTATGATTTCTAATGGACCTATCCTTTGTTCAAGTTTCTAAGCTTTAGTCTTTTGTTTTATGTTTTGGTTATCTCATTTCTTGTGAACTCCTTTTTCTTAGCCTGAGCCATGCCTATTTTGTAATGGGTACACGAGCCCTTCCTATTTTATCTTAATCAAAACATATTTTGGGAAGTGCTTGAGTTCTTTAGTTAGGAAAAAAAGAAAAAGAAAATCTCCTAGTGAAAACCTCTCCAAGGCATTATGGGCTAAAAATAATCAAAACAAGAAAATAAGGACAAGTCTACTAGTAAAATTATTTCTAAGGCATTCAAAGATGAGGAAGTCAACCTTACTCCTCAGTAGCACAATTAAAAATTGGATCTACATCACTTGCTGAACAAGCATTAATGTTAATATGAGTATAGAGGAAAATCCTAGTGGTTACTTGTGATCTTGAGGGAAAAGGGCATTCTTACATAGTTTATCAAAAGAATCCTCAAAGATATTTTCTTGGTATTATACTAATATTCTTGGATTACATCTATATCCTATGGTGTACCACCTTTTCATGCATCCCAATTATAAAACCATAAAACAATAATTAATATGCATCCTAAAGAAGCCCTTTTGTCAACAATTGGAGGCACTCATGAACTCGACACAAGAGAGGTATGAATGCACTTACCTATTTACACCATAGTTGCAGAGCCCATACCAACTTTGAATCCCTTCTTCTTCACACACTCTGAGCTGTTGTGAATGATTTGAGTGACGAGTTTCTAAGCTCTGTCACTTCAACATTAACACCAACTTGTGTTGAAAATTTGCAATGATCCCTTACGTATGCAAATTTTAAATATGCATGCTTGATCTAAGAAGATCGATCAACCCCAAAGTCTTTTCATTCAATTAATTATGAATTCATCATAAATGTGGTACCAACTTGTATCACAGTCCTATTATAATAAATCAAGACTCTTGTGAGGTAGTGGGCTTATATTCATTTTATTTTAATCCATCCCGCTACACCGCATACTACCCTTGACATCATGATATGCCCATTGCAGGGCTACGGGTTATGTCATGGTTATTTACTTCTCACCGCCACCTCACACATACTCCTATAGACCACTTCAGTAGTGCAGTGAACGTATACATTGTGCCTTATATCCTGCAAGCCTGCTACACCCTATTCATGGAGATTACATACCCTTGTGGGATTGTGATATTTGATTTTATGCACATCTAGATAAAAATATAGGGATGTTGTATGGAAAAGTGATCTAATGAAGGCATTTACATGGGTTTTTTGATGAACAACAGGAGGATTAAGGTTTTTCTTAATGTATTTTAGGGTTTTAGGCTTATTAATGGTGGTATAATCATGCAAATTTTTCTAGTTCCAACACCTTCATTAAACCCTTATTGTAGTTTGGATCTATAATGAGGATCTTCAATATCAAATGTGTGATATAGATTTAGACAATTTTTGTACTATAATAAATTACATAAATTCTAAGTTGTGTCATTGTTAGAACTACATGTGGTGACGAACATTGAAACCTTTGAGGTAAAATCATATCAAAATCCAAGATAATGTTCATGTTGTTGTCAAATTTGTAAAGTCTTTACAAGCCCATGTTCAAGTTGGTCATATGTTAATTTTGTGGTGTTTTTCTCATACTATCACACAAATTGTTGATGCAAGGTATGATAGGTCTTAGAGTGTTAAAAATCTTGTGAGAAACTCAATACATACCCTTGTCCCATCCAAGAATGAGATAAGGTAAAGACTGTTATGGAAGTGTTGTCATAATAGAGGTTAAAAAGTAACATAAAAGATGTAAGACAAGTAAAAATCATGTAAGATGTTAAAACCCTTGTTGATCCCCTTATTGTATACTATCATAAACACTTTTCTATATCACTATCATTTATGCCAGCATTTTGAAAATTTCTACAGTAGTACAAGAAGTAATGTACATTCACACTATTGATACTACCATTCATAATACATATATTTTTGGTATGAATACTTTTTACATAGATTCTTGAAGCTCAACGACACATTAGTCTAGCCCATATTTGGCACCATGTCTTGGAGAATTAGAAAAAAGAGGGTGAGAGGCCATAAATTTAGAATGAATGCATGAATGTGTGAAAATACTTGAGTTGTGCATTAAACATGCAAAAAATTAAACATTGTGTGTCAAAATAGTAGTATAGGCTCTAGAAACATTTGGTGCATCACCCCATTAACATTTAGATTTCATTTCATGCCACTTTCTATCTCTTTCCTCAACATTTAACAATAATTTAGGTTAGTTTAGGTGAAGTACCAAGGGAACTAACCCTCTCTTTAGAGGTTGATCTCAAGTTATCAGATCCCACACTCTATTAGATCTTCCCATACTATATTAGATCTTCCCATATTTCACTAGATAGCTAAGTGAAGTACTTAGCAAGAGAGTGATCCCACAATAGTGGTTTACAATTTTTGGCCAAACTGGACACTGAAATTTTCATTTTTAACTAAATCTTCACATTCGGGCACCTATAGCGGCTAAATCGTGAGGAATTTGGAGATGATACAAACTAGAGTCTCATCACATTTTTTCTGTAGATTCTAAAAATATTTTTTCAAAATTTTGGAATCAAATTGCACTTCTTTTTCCATCTCCCACAAAACTAGTATTTTTCAAAAACAACATTTTTAAAAAGTGATGCACACCGTATAACACAACTTTTTTTCCATGAAGGATAAAATTCTAATTCTTTCGAATTTAGATTTGTGACTCCGATATCTAGTGCTTCCACTTGGTTATATAGATTTTTATTGAATATTTTTCTTTAATCAAGTTTCAAAGTCGAACCAATGACAATTCAAACATAGCGTGATCGTATAATGTATAGCTTTTTTTTATATATCGAAATTCAATTTTATTTTTTTTGTTGGATCAAGGACTTCAATATATGGTGCACTCATATTTTTCAAATATATTTTTTTGATAATCTACTATTTTTCCACATGTGCACAACAGAGACCTTCATTTTGACAAAAACACTATGTTTAATAAAACTAAAAAAACAAATACATAATAAAACCAAAACATATTAAAATTATATTCATTTGATAGCTCGTTTCGACGACTACCTGAATCCAATTGGGTTTGTGAAGATTCCACCATTTTTATCCTCAACCCAAGCTTCAAAGCGTAAAAAAATAGGTTTTTTGTGTGAACAAAGTCAAAAATTAGGGAAAAGGGGGGTTCGCTAGAACCTGTGGGGTTCTAGCGAACTAGGGTTCATTCGAACCCCCTTCAATATGCATTTTTCCTTTTTTTTTTGGGCGAGAAATGTGGGCCCCATAATTAATGGGTTTGGTTGAACCCTAGTTCGGTCGAACCCCTTTATGGTTCAGTCAAACTTGTAGGTTCATTCGAACCCCTAAAACCAATTTTTTTGCCATGGGTCCATTTTTTCTCAGTTTTCCTTCCTCCATCAAATTGTAAACCACTATTGTCGCTTCACCGAGGAGTGCATATATCCAAGTGACAACACTGACATGTCCAACTTATGGACCATATTTGAAAAGTAAGTCTAGAGTTAGAAAAAAATTACACATTTGAAAGCTAGGCATTGTTATCTATAATGGGCTTTAATTTCATCAAAAAATTGAAAAAAAGACTCGTCAACCATATTGCTAAAGTCAATTTTTCTCTTAATGTTTGCATGGTATTGTACTTGCAGTTCTGAGGCTAAGGGGTTGGTTTCCAAGCACAAAACAAAATAAAATCCATGGGTTTCAAATTTCAAATTTTATGAAATGTGTATCCACTATAAAATGTGTAGTCATTCTCAAATGGAGCAGGAATATGATGTAATTAGAAATAGGTGCCCATTTTAAAAAATAAAATGAGTACCCATTTTAATTTTAGAAATATAGGTTTGGGGTCTTTATCCTAAACATGAACCCATTTTTTTTTATATAAGTTCTCTTTTTTATTATAAATTTTATTTTTCCTAATACTTTCCGTAAATGTGGACCAAACTTCTTGCTTCCACCCATAAACTAGTTTAATCAAAATACCTCCATTATTTCACCAAGTATCTTATGTACCAAATTGATTTGCTATTATTTTCTATCCCCTTATTATTTTAATCTTCTCAACGAAGGGTATTGCCTACATTTCCATTGACTCAAAACTAGTCTTGATTGCTATATTATACATTAAAGCCTCAACATAGAAAACCTAGATGAACTATGGCATCTTATAAAAAAGCTTTAATTTAAAATTAATTATGCATCTTAATATACAAACCCTTGGCATACCAATTCTAACAATGGATCCCTCTAATAATAGATAATTCAATTGCAATATACATTTTAATCTAAATTATAATTGAATGTTTTTAAAAGTATTTGATTATTCCTTGGGATAAGGTAATGGAATTACTAAAATGTGTCCAATAAATGGTTTTAAGAAACTTGTGTAGGACTTGTACTAAACTTACATGAACTTTGTGTAACCATTATTTCTTTTTCTAACTACATTAGAGTTGTAATTAAGCAAGGTTCTTGAGATTCCAAGACTATGCACTCTAGAAAAAGACAACTTCATGACCATGGCAAGACCAACATAGTGCATGGTATTTCCTCTAATTGATCTATGTAAAATTATCTATATATGATTTGGAATTCCACTTACAAATACCCTACCCCCTTATGTACTTGTTTCTCAACCCTCAATATCTACTCATATTACATTACTTAAATTATTTCTTTTTGCATAATATTAAAACAATAATTAGATTGCATTTTAGTTGTTTAAAAAACTTCAACATACATGCAAATAACAAGGTATTACTTTAAAGGTGAATCCCTGAAAGGAATCTACTGTACTAACTGTATTCTATTCTTCTTCAAAATCATTGAAATGTAGTCTAGCCTTAATGACTCCTAGTCTTTTGAGTCATTCATCAACATTATTCTTTTGAAGACTTACATTCCTCCCACCTCTTCCTCCTCGATGCATATCAATTACTTCTTAGGCCATCATTATTTGCTATAATACCAAAATGATAGCAAAAAAAAGTCTGCTCCTGCAATTAGCCTCCAAAAAAATGCCTTATTCCTACGAGTTAAGGCTCAACTCTAGGAATTGTACCAAATGCAGCTGTAGCTAGAATGGAAAAATGCAGAAAAGAACTTACGAACACTTGATTATTATTCATAAAACCAGACTTTATAATGCATTACCACTAATTACGATTTTAGGAATGAATATAACATGCTAAAATATTGTGGCAGAAAATAGTGATACATGCAATACATATAATATATTGTCTATATCAGAAGAAGGAATATTTAAACATCTCTCCTATCTCCAAAAATAAAATACATATTTTCCCCTTATATATCCGCACAGAGGAAAGTTTCTAATTCGAAGTTTGAGGATAAAAGAATAGCTATTCAATCTTTCAGTCAACATCTGTTTCTCCAGTCCCTAGAATAACAGGGCAGTTTCAACCACTACTGTTATTAGAAAATCAGTGCCTCCAATTTCTTCACTATACCAAAAAATACGGCAGGTTCAGTGGTGCATCATTTGTGGGTTGCTTCAAATGCAGTCCTTGTCCTGTAAATGTGCTCTTTCCCATGCTCTCTGCAACTACCAATGTCCTCCGCAATAAAAATGCAATGTGTTCTATAGGAAATAAATTAATCGAGACATTATTTATAGCATTGATATCTTCAAATTATTTAAGTTTGGCTGTGAAGCTTCTCTGTGGGTGATTTAGGCGCTGCTAATGAAGGGAGACGGAGAGAATCAAATAATTGCGCCAACAATTAACTTTCGAAATCGCTATCCTCAAACTGCAAAATAAAATACAAATCATTAAGGAAAAAAAAAACTAAAGAGGGATTCCAAATTTTTTGAACTAAAAATCTTCAAAGTATTAAATCGGAAGCCGCGTTGAAGGAAAGAATCAAAGAGAGAAACATGACACATTTACCCCATCGTAGTTCTCTACATCCGCTTGCAGAGCTGCCATTTTGTCAAGCTGCCGCTCTTAACAAGCACACACTAAGCAATTTTCATTTTTGTTGGGATTATTATCTGGATCTTGTGCATAGTTAGGAATGAATATCCAGGGAAGAGGCAGTGCAGAGCTTTTTGTGTTGTTGATTGTGATGATAAACCTTCAATAGAGATCATTCGAAGGGCGTGATTAAACAGTGGGAGGCAGCCAAGAAACCCTTTGTTGCTGCTCTTTAATGGATTGGGCGGGAGATGCGGTGGGAGATGCTACGGGAGATGCAAATTCAAAATTACATTTCAAATATAACCGTAGCAGTGACTGTTACCGTGGACAGTGAGGGGAACGCAACAGGGAACAGAACAGAAACGGAAAGTTGAGAGGGCCCACAAGCGCCACCTAAGCGGTCAAAGCTTAGTGTGTGATCTTTAAGCCCGCCGTTCACGGAGTGGGTACGGTTTATGAAAGTGCCTACTGCCAAGCTCTGTAACGTTGAACACTACAGCGGACATATGCTGAATGGTCTTACATCATGATACACACGATGCTACAAAGATGATACTTGGATATGAGCATGCGATGAGGTAAATGGTAAGAGAAATAGAGAGATCACGGACTTGGTCTGAGCGAACAACGGCGTCCAAAGATTTACTTTCAGAATTTCCAGAAGACGTTAAGAAAAGGAAAATCAAATCGATTCTACAGCACAAGTGACGGTACATCGACCCAAGTAATCGGTTCAAGATTAATTAACAAGGTTAACAGGACTGTCAAATGCGAGAAGAATAGGTACATATATATAATATAAAAATGATGTTTTAAAATAGAAGATAGACTATACCCCAATATTTATAACTGGAGGAAAATAGATCAGATAGTACATGTTATTGGATCGCATTCGGCTCACTCAAAGGTGCCCTAATCCATCGTCGTAGACATGTTTTCAGATGCAGGTGCATGAGAAAGGTACGAGAGCATTAAGCCAATGCTGAAGATAAACACTCTCTGTGTCTAGAACGACCCCCTCTGTGTCATTATATTTGGGTGGTTATATCTCGTCTCCTCTTCCTTCCACGCCCTACTAGTAAAGATCACCCTTTGACTTCCCGCCGAAGGCACTTGAAATGCCAGAGGTAATGTGCCAAGAGATGTAAGGAAATTCATAACGGCCGAGTGGACATAAATGAACATCTTTTTGCATGTTGGATTTTTTCCCCCTTTAGGCTGTCCATAATATTCACTTAAAGAACCCTTTGCATGCATCGATTGCTACATGCTAAATTTTATTTTCATGATCTTCAATTAGTTCTTATTTCCCTCCCTTTTTTATTTGAATTTATCACCTTCTTTAAGTATTTCTAAATAAAAACTTACTTTCTTATTCCCTCTATTTCATCTATTTCATTTATTTATTTAGTCAATAATTATTTTTTCTCATTTAATTTCTTTCATTTCTAAAAAAATTTAGAATAACTAACTTTTATATATATATATATATATATATATATATATATACATCTCAAAAATTACTTTCTATAATATTTACTTTTTCCCATACATTCAATTCTTAAAATACATATCTTTTAGTTTTTAATTTTCTTAATGTTCTAACTTTTCTCAAATTAATATTTAAATCAAGAAAAGGAATGAGTTGTGACAAAATCTCTTGGAGATATAACATGGAGTGACTTCTTCCATAAGGATTATTGTATGGTGTTACCCTACCTCAAGAGTTTACTCTATTTCGGTATATATTAGGTATTAGGGCATATTGGCCCACAAACATCTCTTATGTTGTGTAATATCTATCTTTTGTAATATATTATTTATATTATTATATGTGTGGATTTTATCAGAATTGATGATGCATTGCAAACATAATCTTGATTGATAGAAGTGTTGTAGAATGTCACTTATTCTACTCTTGAACTTGCCTTCATCTTGTGTTTAGGATGCTCAAAAGATATTCAAAATTGCTACCACTTCAAATGGATGAAAATACTTATATTTGTATGTGTTTCAACCTTTTTAAAAATATTTCTTTTGATAAGCTGACAATAAAATATTTAATTTTGGGCCAAAATATGGTAGACAAGGTCGAGAGCGCCCTAGTCCAAACCTATTTTGGTTTTGAGATGCTCATTAAATAAATATTGAATTTAATTTCATATAATTAATTTGATTTTTCTAAAGATGATAGTAAAATGAGTGATTAATAAGCATAATTAGATCCAAGCACTTAAGGGGGAGGCAAACATAGTATATATATAGTGATTGTAGCTATTTTGGTTATAGTGAAATTGTTTTTTACTATTCCGATGTGTGAATGAGATTTGAGAAAGTCAAAATTTACTTTCATTTTACTTTATTTGAACACTATATGACATAATAGAAAGCACAAATTTGATGCTTGGATATGGTAAACAACTTTCATATAGAGCATTTTTAAGACATAAAAACCACACTATTATGTTTCAAAGGTAAAAAAAACATCTATTTCTATATAAAATTTGTCCACTTTAAATAATGAGAGATTTTGAAATGGTTTTTTTAAAGCCAAAAGCCATATGATCCCCAAAACACAATACAAAATGAAATTTAAAAATAAATAAATAAATAAAACAATGTTATCCTTTCGATTTTTTAATAGAAACTTTTTTTAAAACCTTAAAACCTACTTTGAAAAGTTTTTTAAGCTCTTAAAAAGAAATTCTTAAGCGCTATATGAGAGCATCAATGTTGACTATTTAGTGATTTTTTAGGAGAACCTTTCAAAATTAACCCATGTCCCAATGCTACTACTTAAGTCTATTTTCTACTTAAAATTAAGGAGTTAAGTGTCCCCATGATTTTCTTTTATGGGAATAAGATAATTTGGAACCTTTTCCTATTTTCTTGGAGCACCAACTCTGTACAAAAATTGGGGGGCTGAATATAAGCAAGTGCTTATACTTCGCCTCCTTTTTTAATGTACTTCATTTTTTCCCTCCAATTCTTCCCTCCATTTTTTACCTGTACAAAATATTATTAATACATTTTTTGTGCTAAATTTTTTTAATTTAAATTCATTGCTTAAAAATAAGCAGAAAAAATAAAATCATGGGACCACCAGCTCACAAAATATTGCTTAAAATGTTAAAGCAGTGGCTGCGAGTCAAAATAAACTAAGTAGCTGCATGAGAACCAACTCTTAGTGGTGTGGTATATTTAATTGCTCATTGTCTAAATGTGAAAAAATTATAAGTTTGACTGTTGGGTTTGACATGAAATGCTCCAAAACCCAAAAAAATTTCTCTACCTTAACTTTTTGAATACGATAAAATTCCAAATGCCCTTTTGTGAGCTGAGCTTAACCAACACACTCTAAGCGTTGACCGCTTAGGTGGCTGGTGTGGGCCCATTTAAATCTGTCCATCTTCCATTCACTTTTCATTCTCCGTTAACCTTCAAATTTTTCACTTACAATTTCAAACCTTTTACCTCTTTTTTTTTTGCACCTAGTTTTAAACCATTTATCCTTCCCACCCATTCAAAGCTCGAACTCATTGTCAAATTTACTACGCTACAGAGGTTTCGGTGATGTCAGTATGGGCACAGGTTTATAAAAATTGTAATATCAATATTTATTAAGTATTTATTTGCATGAAAATACTCCATCATTCACATGTCATAAAATAAATTAAGGTTGCTTATAATGGTCATATTATATTTTTTGAATAAATCTAACATTTCATAAGGATCATATAATAAATTTAATATTTTATAATGACTATGTTATGTGTGAGAGAAAATCTAGCGTCTTCCCACATTATAAATATAATTGCATTAAAATTTTAGGTATAGATAAGTTCACTTGTATATGTAAGTTTGATTTTGAAGGCTGCTCATTATTTAATATTTAATTATACTCATATTTTATATTGTGTAATGATGTAAATGATTTTTTAATTAACTTATTAGAAAATTATATATGAGATCTCTTATTCAATAATAATAGATATAAAAAGCTATACATAATAATAAAATTATATATTTTAGTTATATAAAAGAACTTGTTAAGTATTTTTTATTTTATTTTTTTACTATGTAATTTAACCACTATATGACTAGTGAGCTAAAAATTAACTATTTTATTTATACTTTTCACCTCTTTCCATCATGAAGACACTCTCATCCACTTCATAATATGCATATAAAAAATAAAAAATATCTACCCACATACTAGTTAGAGAGAGAAAGATGTAATATTTCACAAAAATCCTTTATTTTTATTCAAGGGGTAAACGCTTTTGACCGGAGCTATGAACCGGATACAACCATTCAACAATACCACCCCAATGGGGTTTGAACCTTGGTGGCAAGAACAACAATGCCACCAATAAACCATAACACCATGCCAATACCAGCCACAAAAATCCTTTATTATTAGCCAAATTAGCAAACAATTTATGTTTTAATCTTTCGATTTCTCTTACTAATCTATTGGAAAATGAGCAATCTCCAAGTATTTGAGGGGCAAAGGTGATTATGAATCCTTTATACATGTTTGAAATTTTCTTTCATATAAAAAATTTATAAATTTTAGATTGCAAGATAAGTTTTTAACATTTTATAAAGTCATGATAACATGAAAAATAATTTATAATACATGTTAAAAAAATTCAAAAAATTCAAGTACTATGAACAATATTTTGAAAATTTTCAAAATTCATTCTAAAATTAAATCATACTTGTAATTTCTATAATGGTTATCGAGGCTTGCACTTATTCTTTTTGTATATTTCTCTATGATTCTTGATTTTAATTATTTCCTACTTCTTCTGTATTGAGCTGTAAGTTATTTTATTTATTTTGGACTTGGATACTTATCAAAAATTTATAATATATGTTATTAATTATTAATTTTTGGTTTGTTTATAATTGAGGTAAGTTAAATTTTTGAAAATTTCCAAACCTTGCTAGAAAAGAACAACAAAACAACAATCACACAAAACCATAGCAACATAATTTCCCAAAATAAAAAATGTGACAAAAGAGATCAAGCCTGAATAATTCTTCATCCACAAGTATAAACACACACACCCTTAGAATTTTTGTGTGGTTGAGAGGCCAATTAGGAGATATCATCCTTTTAGGTTTGAATAATTTTCCATGAAGTGTTAACTTCCAAATTTGTAGACCCAGGAGAAAAGGGAGGGGATGCCCCCCAAGGGCTCATCTAAGGGCATTACTAAGGGATAAAATGTATTTTTTGATTCAAAAACTACCATATCAAGAACAATAAACTAGTAGTTTGAAGCTAAAGGAAAAATAAGAATAGTAGAAATAAGTTGTTGAGTATTAAGAACATTAACCAAAATATCTGAAGGAACCTCATAAGACCTAGAGGGTAAAGTTGCTATAATAGAGGAGAGTGGCTTTGATTCCCCTAAATCAACTATTCAATCTTTAGGAAACAACATAAGATGATTGAGAAAAAAAAATTTCCACCTAGCCAAGGAAGATTTCTTGAGGATAATGTGAAGAAAATCCAAAGGAAAGTTCCTATTAGTGAAGCAACATGTAAATCAAAGGGGGTGCCCTTGCAATTGACCAAATAAGATAAAGATTGGTTATTAAATTGTAAAGAAACCTCACATTGTAAATATTTTAACATATTTTTCCACCATGAAACACTCAAAAGAGGTACAAGTAAAGTTTGTTGAAGGTGGGTCCACCTTGAAGGATCAACTCTCATTCCAAGAAGAAATGGATGAATTATTCTTAGTGGTTATATCTCCTCTAGAATAGATGAAGGATATAATCACCATCTTGATAGAATTATTACCACTAAATATTTTGATGCTACTCTCTATCACATGAGTAATAAAAATTCTAAGGATGACTCCCTACTAAATTTTTCACAACACATCAAAATATTATTACATCAATAATTAAAAGTCATTGGAATTTTTATAACTAATAATTTTCATAAATATTAAATCACATGCAATTATTGTAACATAAAAACTATTTAAAGACTTATAATCATCCTTTCATTTGTATCTATTTTAGTTAATGTGATCCCTAAATGATTGTAACATATGTGTTTGGTATACTTATAATCATTCATAGACGATGCACCATTTATAGTGTTAAGTGTTAGATCCTATATAAAATCATTTGTATAAAAACTCTATGGTTGGGGTTTTAGCCTTTAACTTATTATGAATAAGACTCATTTGCACCAATTGAAATTGAGTTTGTCATTGGAGCTAGACGGATTTTAAAAAGGAGTCTCTTGTCCATATAACAATAGCACCTAAGGAGTGTGACCCTCATGGTAATTTAGTGTGAATGTGTAGGTTTTGGAAGTGTAAACAAGTGTGGTTGGGGGCTAGGTCATTGGAAACCACTAAGAGGTAGAGGTTTTAGTATAGGGCCCTCAATTGTTAGGGTTGACGATACTTGTGGCCTTAATCACACTTAACAAATCATGTATTGATGTGGCTCATGTAGGAGACTTGTTTGAAAAATACATAAAGTATAGCATGTTTCTACTCATTCAAGATGAAAATTGGTAGCTCAAAGAATCCTTGGTCCATCAAATGCATCAAATGAAAAATTAGTCTCCTATACTAGTGAGCATCTAATACTTTCTTTGGGCCATGAAGTATTGTAATATGAGGAAGATCAATTTGCATGCAAAGAGTTAATTTGTATATTTAATGCTTTATGACCTAGTTTAGTTTTTCTTCGAGCATGGATTACTAAAATTATTTTTAAAAGATAAAAGGAAAAATAGAAATATATCTAAATGCCTATGAATTTTTTGTTTTATTATGTCAATTTGTAGAGTATAGACCATATATTTTAGTGAATGTGTCTAGGTTTTGTGATAAGAATTTTCTCTTGATTCAACCATGATTTCTAGAGTATAGATTCAAGTTCCTTATTTTTTGTAATATTTTTGGGTGGATGCTTTCTTCCAATGGATTTGAAATATGTTAGGGATATTTTTGGAAATTGATCCAAAAATAGATGGTTTGATCCACTCAACTTTAGACACACCACATTAAAGGTCCCTAACCAATTTCCATTCACCTAATGTATGAGAAATAAACATAAATAAAACATGGAAGATCACAAAAACTAAGGAGGAATCAATAAAATATTATGAAAAATTATTTAAAAGTGTGGTTAGAAACTTGAAAGAAACCTTGACATAAAATAAACAAATTGAGTGTTTTATTTTAGTGTTAACCTCTCACATTATAGTAGAAGTAGAAGAGAAGATTTCCTCTTCATATAAGGATGTAGTAGAATTGATCACCATAATATAATCCTAGTCAAATATAAGGGAGAATGATTTAGTATGAAATGATGAAATTGATCATTTTAATCAGAGTTGGACAACGCAATATTGACATAATAAATTATAATGAAAGCTAAGAAAGATGAGACTTCTCCACCATCTAGAAGAAGTAAATTTTGGTTTAAAAATTACAATAGGAAAGAATATCTAAGGAATGAATTTTTGATAACCAAAGCAAAAATCTATAGCCTTTTCTAGCATCCTCCTCACTTGTGCCAAAATGGGAGCCTTGGAACATGGTATGGACATCCATCAAAGCACAAAGGATAGATATTTTTTGTCAGATGTTGTTATAACTGCTCCAGTAGACATGCATGAAAAATGTGGAAGCATCTAACAAAGGGTGTGAAGTTTTTTGAGACCACATTTCATACTTATTTATAAGGAATTCTATATCTGGCTATAATAAATCATCCACAAGAACCATAGTTCACCATGCTAAACATTGACCTACATGTATAATTGGATAAGTGATCCTAAGATACACATTTAAGCCCTTATAGATTATTGTGTTTTTATTATTACTTTGATGATCAATTCATAGCTAAGCTTTTCCTCTATTCATTAAGGGAAAAAAACTCAAAATGGTTCTACTCTTTATCTACCTATTTTATGGGTTCCTTCCTCTATCTCACATATATTTTCATGGAACACATTGAATTCAACATAGAATTGTAGGTCAATTTCATCAATGTTATACATTGCAATCAAGGTACAAATGAGAAGGTGATTAGTTTTTATCTTCTATTATTAATTCCTTCTTTCATAGATCTATCTTCTTCTTGACTCTAATATCAAGAGTATATTTATTAAGAATATTTTCCCAAAGCTTCACAATAAAAATATCTTACACAAATATCCAAATTTTATAACACTTTGTACCACCTTGTATGATTATACATAAGTGATAGATCACCTTAAGGTCATCTCTTTGAACTTGATGACTCTATTTTTTAACCCCATCCTCTTCTCAAGAAACCAATAATTATACAAAGAAGAACACCAATAACTTATAATTTTCTCCTTAATCCAACCCTAACAATTAACTAAAATAATCAAATTTTCTTTACTCCTCTTTGTCATCTAAACTTACTATCTCCATTCGCAAGCTAATTGTAATTGGATGAAGCTAGAAAAACTCCTAGTTCCATCTTTCATGAGTTTCTTTGAATAAACTTATCCAACTTCATCCTATCCAACCCTTGAACCCAAACCTCTTATTATTTCAAATTTTCCATTTCTTTATAGTATATTGACCTATTTCGCTATGAAACATGCCTTACTATTTTCCTCTAATTTTTGTTTTTCTTAATTAGCTCTTTGGAATTCTTTATCACCAAATCATGTTCCATTTTACCTAAATATTATTTTTTCATCTTCACTTTCATAATATTCTCCTAGGATATGCTTCTATTAATCCAACCATAGTAATTACTAGAGTTATTTTTCTTTTTCTCTTTTTCTTAAGATTCTACATGGAATGTTTTTCTTGACTTTTCTCTTTTTTTATCCTTTGTATTATTTTCCAATTTATCTTTTTTCAATCAGGATACACCTATTCTACATTCGTTTTCTATATTTGATTTATTTTCTCCTCTAATTTAGTTACTCATTACTACTTTAGCATCATAGATTACATTTAGACTAGACAATTATTCAATTTCTAATCAATGATGCCAACACATTATTATAGAACTATTAAATTTTGGACAACTATTAATATCATGTGATTTATCACCACAAAAATAACATGTGGATTTTCCTCTTTTTTTCCTTTTACACTCATTAGCATAATGTCCTAGTTTACCATAGTTATAATATTTTGGCCTTTTGGTCATCCTTCTTTCTCCAATGCCTCTATTATTATCATGGTAGCCTCCTCTACCACCTCGATCTCAATATTTATCATGGTGACTCATGGAGGGTCATATATCTTGAATTTGTGGTACCATATAGTTTATATTGTTAGGCGGTCTTATACTTTCTCTCAATTGAAGTTCCCACTAGCCACGTGCCAAATAAACATTCAATGCTTTTATAGCTAAACCCTATGTTCTATCCATACCCATATCCAAAAAATAGTATTCATCTTCTTAATGAAGTAGCATTAGACAGCTGTTTGAGTCATGTTTGTCCTAGTTTATACTTAACAATATATACTTACTATCTTTCTAGGGAATTTCCCAAGTTCCCCTCTTAGTTTGGTAGCCCTCTTCATTCCTTTGGTTATCAAATATTCATTCCTTAGATGTTCTTCCCTAGTGTAATTTTTAAACCAAAATTTACTTCTAGATGGCGGAGAAGTCTCATCTTTCTTACCTTTCATTATAATTTCTTACTTCAATATTATGTTGTCCAACTCTAATCAAAATTATCAATTTCATCCTTTCCTACTAAATCATTCTCCCTTATATTTGACTAGGATTATATTATGGTGATCAATTCTACTATATCCTTATACAAAGATGAAATCATCTCTTCTACTTATGCTATAATGTGAGAAGTTAAACATAAAATAAAACAATCAATTCATTTCTTTTATTTCAAGGTTTCTTCTAGCTTTCTAACCACACTTTTAAATCCATTTTCATAATATTTTATTGATTCCTCATTAGTTTTTGTGATATTCCATTTTCTTTTTGTTTTTGCTCAGGCATTAGGTGAATGGAAATGGGTTAGGGATCATTAATGTGGTGTGTCTAATGCTAGAAGAGAAAACAGCAACGAAAATAAGATGGAAGACTTTCAAGGTTTAGATATTGGTTACTACATACCTTATACCTTTTGGTATTATGGTATAAGTAAACCTACAAGAATGGGTTCCACAAGGAGGAAGGGAGATGGGAAGTGGGTTGAGGGAAACGAGTGGGGAAAATACTAAAAGCCCAAGATTTTGAGACTTAAAGGAAAATTGAATCCTCAAATTAGGAATTAAGGATGGTGAATACTCAATGCTAAAGGAGAGAAACCATGGAAAAGTGCAAGCAAAGAATAATTAAGGTTCATGGATTAGTCTTATAGCTTAAGAAGTGCATGATTACATGGAGACCTAAATCCTAGGGCCAAAAGTAAAGACAAAGGGAGTGGAAGCATAGATAAAGCCATGATAAAGTACCTATGTAATAAGAAGTCTGAAAGACTAAAACAATTAAAGGTTTCAAACGAAAATGTAAATGTTGGGTTTTAAGGAATGGAGGGAAAGAATACTAGCAAGAGGAAACCTATAAACCCAATAAAGGCTACAAATATAAACAATCACCCCTAACACATAGAAATTTCTATAGTTTAAGATATTTAGGCATGTTACAAGTATAATGAAAGACAAAACATTACAACAAGAACATTGTTTAGTAAGGGGGTATGTTGAAGGAATTCTTAGATTGGTTATAGATAGTGGCTAAAACATGGTTCTATTAAGAATGGAAACACTCAACTTAGATAAATTTGTACTTAATAATATAGGCCCCAACATCACTTAGAAAGGGGCAAGACAGAGATATCACATAACAGCTATATATATATGATCAAATATCAATGTGGGACTCTATAGGCAACAAAATGAAACTTAAAATGAATTAGAAGCACACTAGAGTCCTTTCAGTAAGAATGCTATGCAAGGCAAAGGCTTAAAAGGACAAACATCAACAAAGGGTTCCCTAATTTTGTCTAAAATTAGAGATGGTGTTGCAAGGCCTAAAGAAGTGGAAACTTTAGTAGAGAATGTTTATAAACATTCTAGGATAAACAAACCAACATAGGAACCCGTATATTAAGGTTTATCATAGTTAAAGATTTTCAAAATAACTTTATACAAGAAATTAATCTCCATGAATTAACAAGGCCTTGGATCAATCCATGGAAAAATATGTATGAAAGTGAGTTCATTTCCTCCTCATGAAATCAATTAAACTAATAATTAGCAGTAGGAATTCCAACAATCTTAGAGATAAATTTCGTTACAATGTGACAATTAACACATACTTGAAGGTTCTGAACAAGTCTAATAGTTGTTCTAAGGGGCATCTCTAGAAAACCAAAAGCAATTGACAACTTTTCACTATGACGGTAGAGAAATAATTTTTTCCCCTCCCTTTCCACACCACTAGGTGTCTTGCATCTCAAAAATACCTTGCTAACTTCATCTCCCAAGCCAAATTCTCCAATTTTGCATAGATTTACGGTGACCTCCTACACAAGAAGCACCTACAATTTTATGGTCTTCAATCCAAATACATCTGAGGAGCTTTTTAATTCCTTATCTTTCATCAATCCCCTTACCATTTGCTCACATGACCTGCCCACTTCTACATAGATGTTTGAAAGAAAAACATTAGTTGCATCTTTTTTAAAATCCAAATAAAAAAATAGCATTGCTGTAAATACTCCTAAGCCTATATTCATATGGGATCTTCAGACAACAAGAAAACAGATCCATGCATCCACACCAAGTTCAACTAGCATCTTGATGATAAAGTTAAGGGTGTCCTCAAAATAGCCAGCATGAACAAGTAGGTCAAACACACACATAATGATCAATTGAAGTATGTACAGCTCACATTCACTAAACCTGAATGGCTGCAGCAAAGCTTATAGTGTCAGGACATGCTCCAAAGTGCTTCATTAATTCAAATATTTTAAGAGCATCCTTGTAAAATTCATTTTGTGCATATCCCACAAACATTGCATTCCCTGAGACTACATTTCTTTGAGGCATTTTTGTCAAACAGTTTTCGTGCCTTGTTTATGCTTCCACATTTTCCATATATGTCTGCTAGAGAATTCCCAACGATAATATCTGACCAAAATGCCCCTTCCATTAAGCTTTATACATCTGACAAAATCCATGTCCTTTATCCTTTGATTGATTGCATACCTTGTTCCAAATCTCCCATTTTGGGACAGGCAGGGAGGATGCTGGCAAAGGTTCCGGCGTCTGGCTTTACACCTGCCAACTGCATTTGCTTGAAAGTTTTTGAAGCCTTTTCAACAAATCCCTTTTGCGTATATGCTGCAATCATGGCATTCCATGAGACCACATTTATTTGGGTATTCTGTCAAACAGTTCACGTGCCTTGTCTATGCTTCCACATTTTGCATACATGTCTACCAGGGCAGTTGCAGCTTCAACATCTAACAAAATTCCTTTCCTTTGTCCTTTGGTGGATGTCCATACCTCGTTCCAAAGTTCCCATTTTGTCACAGGCAGAGAGGATGATGGCAAAGATCGCAGAGTCTGGGTTTACACTTGCTGATGACATTCAACTGAAAGTTTCTAAATCCTTTTCAACAAATGCGTTTTGTGCATACCCTGCAATTTTAGCATTCAACGAGACCACATTTATTTAATGTATCCTGTCAAACAGTTCACGTCCCTTGTCTATGCTTCCACATCTTGCAGACATGTCTACCAGAGCATTTCCTGCAGTGATGATAGACGTCTATACCCTGTTCCAAAGCTCCTATTTTGGCACAGGCCGTGAGTAAGGATGGAAATGAAGTGTGTTCGGCACGGAAACCTATTTGTTGCATAAAATGGTTTAAAAAACTCAAAACTTTACGCGGGATTAACAGGGAACGGGAACGGTGATAAAAAACGGCGAACGGAAAAAATTAATGGGGCCCACAGCAGCCACCTAAGCGAGTCAACGCTTAGAGTGCGCTGGTTAAGCCAGCCCCTTTCTGCCTTCTGTTATCTATTTTAGTACAAATGTGGGTTTGAAAACCACACGCGTATAGGCGTTTCCAATAGATCGGAAGGGCAACACACTGGCGGATCTTCATTTCAGGATGGCACATATGGGCAGGGCACGAATTTGTAGCTTTTCCTTTGAGGTTGGTTTTCTTCCTCGTTAATTTTTAAGCGCTCGTACATTAATTTTCATGTCTATGTCTACCCTTTCCCCTTTATTTGTAGTGTATGTAGAATATTCTCCTTACTGAAAAGCTCTTTTTAGCTATGAATGCCAACGTAGCAGGCGACCATGGCAGATTCTCGTTACTTTTGTATGTAGAATATTCTTCTGTTTGCGCTGAATAATATTTGGCTTTAATAAGTGAAAATGGATGGAGCAGATAAATGTCATAGCTCTCTAATCTCAAATAGTCTGGTTGTTACTAGGTAACCCATCTGCGTGGATCCGATATAATTTTATTTTTATTGGCATGGACCTGATAAAATCAACAAATCTTCAGATCTCAGATGCCTAAAACGTCAGAGCAGCCTAATCGAAGTCAAACTATACTGGTTGAGAATTAGCGACAGCCTGTAAAAGAGTTTTTAACGAATGCCTCGAGTTATTAATGTTTCCCAGAAAATCGGCGAAGTTGATAAGTATTTCACATAATTATCAGAAACGCTGCATGAATTTATTTAGCACTATGAATAATATCATATTTAATTCAGATTCAGATCGAATATGTCTGTAAGAGCAAAGAAGCCCAATTAAAGCCAGACTCCCGTAGAAAATTGGCGACAGTTTGTAGAGAATATTTTCAATCGCTTCAAGTTATGAATGATCCCCAGGAAATCAAAGCTACTAGGGAAACTGATAATCATTCCACATAATTGTCAGAAGTGCTGCACTCTTACCAGAAACGTTTCCTGTTGAAACTCACAAAACACCATTTCGTTTCCATAAAAACCCTGTTTTTATTAGATCCGTACCAGATTTCGACTTAAAACATTTCTGATTTTTTTTTTAATATTTATAAATATCACTGCCCTTTCTAAATATTACTATCAAGATATTTCTGATCGGCCATGGAGAAATTTTTTTATTTTTTGACATTCCATTTATTTTTGAAGTTTTTCCAATACATCATTGAGAGGGTTAACAAAAAGTTTTCTTATTAAGAAATTTTTTCTTTGTTAGAAAATTTTATATTTGTTCTAAAGTTATTTTGGTTATTTATTTTTACTATTATTTTTTATAGATTCTTCTATGTTGAGTTATAGTTTATACGGACTAGTTAGGACTCAAATCTAAGACCTTCTATTTGTTGGTTGAGCGCTCTACTAATTGAGTTATTGGTCCTTCTTCGACCATCCATCGTCGATCTAGGTGTGGCTTATTTCTAACACTCCCTTTAAATCACACTGTAGATGCTTGGGGCTCCTAGCTTGAATTTGACACCACATGTTGAACTACAACTCATATGGACTAGCTAGGACTTGAATCTAGGACCTTCCATTTGTTTTGTTATTGGAGTGCTCCACCAACAGCGTTATTAACCCCTCTTTTGCTAGTTCATCATTAGTCCAAGTGTGACTTAATTCCAACACTTTAAAGGTTTATTTTATTGCAAGTTTAAAAAATTGTTTTGATATTTTCTTTGTTTCAACTGAAAGCAAGGAAAGGGATTTCATTATGTTTTTTGAGATTTTTTGTTTTCCTTTCAAATATGTTAAGAGTTTGGGCTTGCTTGATATTTGGCACCAAAGCATTACTTTCACTCTATATTATGTATCAAGTGAGTTATTAATGAAATTGTGGGAAATGAGTTCTAAGGAATCTTCTTAAGAACTGTATTTATTCATTTCTACCTTATAGCCACATATCTTGAAAATATCTCTATTTCACAGTACGCTTCTATTTATTCTTGTGTCATTAAAAAAATAGAATCTTGGGAAGTCATTGAGTGTTAGTTTATTTTGAGTGAAAATGACTCCAAGAGTAATCTTTCTTCCAATCAACAATATTACCTTACCACAAAATCCCACTAGACAAGATTTCACGAACTCACTCTATCAAGTTTTCCAAAAGAAGTATTCAAAAAATGTAAGATTTTTTTCTCTAAGTACACCTCTTCTTCTCAGTCTTAACTTTAGGCAAAGGAAAGAGTAATTGAAGAACACAAAATAGAGAATCCTTTCAAGATGTCTTAGAAATTCTCTTTTTTCCTTCAATATAAAATAGTTTTTAGGTCAAATTGGTCATGGTGGAAGGATTATAAATTATTTGTAAACATTTTTTTAACTACTCTCCTAGTAAAGGTTATAAACACGTCCCTTCTTAGCTGTCTATATTTCATAATTTCAATTAGATATTGTTTATTTATTCATCCAATCAAGTCTAGAGCAGAAAAAATTATATAATTTATAAAACCATTGTTGAACCTAAAATGTATTTTATAAAAAAGGTCTAACATATATTTCTATATAATAAGTTTAATTTAAATAATTCCTTAAATCATTTTTATGAAATATTTATGAAAGTTCCTTAACCCAAAATTTTAATCATAAAGAAGGTAAACAATTTAGAGATATAGCACCTTAATAAATAATTAGAGGTCGAAGATTAGAGTTGTAATTAATATTTGAAAACACATTATATTAGACTCTTATCATAAACCCCAAACATTAAAATGTTGTGCCCGTACCTTTTGCTAACTTCCTCCCCCAAAAACGTCCGACACCTTGCTATCCGAGCGCACAATTCCCCAATGGCAATTGTACTCCCCCGTCACCCACTAACTTCATTCATTGTTTCACTACATTTCGTTACATTTCCATATCACTAAGCTTCGAAATAATGTAATAACAAAACGAAAACTTGAAACTTACCCGTTACAGCAAGCAGACCGCTAACATCCGCTGAAAAGAAGTCAGCAGCAGGAGGGAAATGACGGGAGAAGTAAGGGATAAAAGGAGAGCCGATCCGCCAAATATAACTCCATGCCTAAGGTGCTGAAGGTCAGACTGAGAGACTTTGCAGGGCTGCCCACTATTGTATTCAAAACTGGCCGGGCTTTATGCGACTGTCGCCGAACATGCAGACATATCTAGAGTGCCATCCAATTCCATAATGTAGTTTCCGTTCAGATAGGTGGTGACAGTCGTTACTACCCGCCGCTCACATTCTAGTTCCACTTTTGCTACTGTAATTCAATGCATATTCGGCAGTAGCATACAGTTCATATGATCTTGGGTCTCAAGTTTTAGTTTTATTTTCTTCTTTTTCTTTTAAAAGCTAATGCTCATTTCTTACCATAATGGGAAGATAATGGTGGGCGTTCCGGCGCCGATCACAGAAAATGCTGCCCAAAACCATGGCGATTGCTTATGCTTGCCATCCAATCGCAAGAAAAACGAGAAGTGTGGGATCTAAAACACAGATAACAACCAGAAACGCAACAGCAAATACAGATTATTTATAACACCCCAATATTCTATTGATTCAATTTGATGACATCATGTCTCGATAGAGGTCTTCCTCAGACTTCTTTGTTCTCATTATAGTCTATATTTCAAACAACAAGAAAACTATCTTTTATAGATCTCAGAGCCCCTTAGATTAAACTATAACACAACTAAAAATTGCAGACGCAACTATTAAAATAGTCTCTCAACATGCACATTGTCATGCATAGTTGTAAACTAGCAGATAAACTTCTACTGCATTCATTCTTAGCATTACTTGCAGAACAGAGCAACAATGCTTTATACGTTTATATTTATTTCCTTAGTATTTGTCGAATTATTGCCCGTTCAACAGTTTTGTACATAATATTTTTATCCCTTTCTAAATTTTACTAACTTTCACCATTTTCTCTTAATTATTAAATAAATCTTCATTATTTAGTTATTATGGAAAAAATATTTTAATTCATGGTTTCTGATTAATTAACTATGTCGTAATTATCATTAATATTCCTAATTAATTAAATAAACCTTATTTATTTAATTATGTCATTAATTATATTTAATTTTTTATTTTAATTAAATAATTATCATTAATTGTTTAATTAGCATTCAACACTTTTCTTAAAATTAAATAATTGCTATTAATTATCTAAATGACCGTTTTTCCACTTTTGGATTAAATAATTAAATTAATTATTTAATTCTCCTTTTTCATCTCAACATTATCCACTCATTATTAATAAAAAAACACTTTATTTATTATTTAATCTTTACTTGCATGTTCCTCCAATAAATAATTATTTAATTAATTATTATCCTCTCATACATTGACTAACCAATCAATTTCATTGATTAATCAATCAAATCTATTGGCTAACCAATTTAATCCCTTTGATTGATCAATCAAGCCAATTAACTCTCCAATTAGTTCCTCTCAACAATCCTCAACCGTTGGTCCCAATCTTTCATCTTTGAATCTGGATTGTTCATCCAAATTATCCATTTTTATAAAAGTAAGCCTTCATATCACATTGATGGATAACCATGAGCTTTGGAGTTTTGTGTCATTACTATCATCCACATGCTTTTGAGCTTGAAGCAAAGAAGAAGCATACTAAAATCTTAGAGCAAAGCATTATGAAGAAGGACAATGGGAGTAATCCATGACAACACGGTGAAGGTAAAACACATCATTTGATTGAATCTGATTTCATTCATGTTGTGTGTTTTATATTGATTAATTTGGATTTGTGTTTGAGTATAGGATTACAAATTTTTGGTTGTTTGCTATGATTCCTTATCTCCATTGAGACCAATGTCAAATTTTCCAAGTTACAATAACTATTCACATAATAACAAGTTATTGATCAAAATATATTATGGGTTGATAAATTAATTTTAATTCAAGATATTTAAGTAGCTAAGTTTTAGGAAATAGAAGCTTGAAACATTAATTGTATTCTTTTAATGAAAATTTTGATTAATTTTTTAAAATAAATTAAAAAGATAATAGTATAATATTTATTAAAAATGGTAGTAAAAATGTATATTTCTAAAATTTAAATGGGATTAAGCTCAAATAGTCAAACCTGAACAAAATATACAAATTTAAGCATCTAATGTAAATTTAGAAGGAGGTGGGTGTTTAACATCAGGTTTCCCTAAACATCATTGAGGATATGATTAACATGAATTGGATCCTAGCTTGTAAGTGCATCATCTTCCTCAAATTTATCTTCTAAAGGTTTTATAGCACACACCAAAGAAATGTCCAACTCCATTCAAGGAAACTAACTCAAGTCTGACCAACAAGGGTCACCACACTCATGAGAAGAGGTTAAAGGTGGCTATGAGGGATGGGTTGAACTATAATATGTGGCATTATATTTATTTCCTAAGGGCTAAGAGCCATGAGACTATGAACTATAGTCTTTTTTGGTAGACTATTTGTGACCTTGCCAATGCCCTTGAGGGGAAAAAAAGGAGGGAGATGTGACTCTAACAACTATTCAAAGAGAATTTCCCCTATGGTCCAAAATATCCAACAAATGGGCCACTTCAAGTGTAAATTTGTTAATTTACATCTAAATATGCATAATCTTGTTAAAGAAAATCATATTTTTAATATAGAGAGAAATGCACATATATAGAATATCTTGAAAAACCTATAGCATTTCCATCTTTCTAAATGTCAAAGAGAATCTCCACCTTGAAAGTATGTCAAATATAGGTATACTTCAAAGGGAGACATGACTAGTCTCGTAAGAAAACCATATGTTGTCAAAAAGATATATAGGTCTAAATAGCGTAAAAAATAATGAGTCTAATTCTAAGCTTCTTGAGCTTTCGTATAAAACCAAAAAAGAATCTTGAGAATCTCTAGTTATCCTCAAAATGGACAATAGAGATTAGGAACTCTCAAATATATTAAATGAGAACCAAATGGAAGGGCTTGGAATAAATACAGTAGAAAAAATGGGTGAATTCAACCTCAAGAATAACTAATAAGATAGCTTCGAATATGCAATGCAAACTATAAAGAGAAGACTCAAGTGGAAGAACTTGATAATAAATACACTAGGAAAAATGGGTCAATTAAACCTCAAGGATAGATGATAAGATAGCTTGGAATATGTAATTCTAACTATGAAGAGAAGACTAAAATTGCCAACAATGGTTTAGTTAACCAACCATAGGAAGATGAGAAGATAGCCACAAATATTCTTTATGAGGCTTATAATTATGAAATAAAATATTATGATACCATTTTAAATCCTTCCACCAAGGCTTGAAATATTTTCATCCAATTTTTTAAATTATGTGGGGATGGATAATATCAATAATAGCCTAAATATTCTCCCGATCTTCATTAGATAGCACAAATATTCTCTTAATCTTTGGTCAAGGAAGAAAATTCTTAGTGGATCTATGAATGAGATATTATAGAATTCAAATACCTCATTTGAAAATTTTGAAGGCATGGATCCATGAAGCTTTGGCTAGTGTGTAGTATTAACAAGAAAGAATAGGATACCACCAAATAAATTTCTAGTTGGTTGAAAAGGCCATTGAAAAAATTATTTCCCACTTAGAGAAGCCAAGGCTTAATAGCCTACAAATTTTTAAATTATTTTATTAACAAAAGTTCAATGAATCTAAATTGGCTCCCTTATAGTGAGGAGAGTGCTAATATATAGTTCTTTCCATGCTAGCCATCTAAAAGGAACACCTAAAATGATTAAATGGTTGATGATAATTTTCTAGGCATAATATATAGATGATTAAAATAGTATATAATATATTGATCTAATAATATATAGTGTGCTGTGAGACATAATGTGTGTATAAATGTATGCACATTATGAATTCCATTTATTCTTTACTACCATACTATTCTCTAATTTACTACATAAGTTCTAATCTTCCTCTTATTTCTTACACTAAGGTATGAATACAACACTCAAGTAACATGTGCTTAAATTCTTTAGCTACACCTATTTTTTGTAACACATGTATTATATTAAGTAAGCGAATTCCAAATCATATTCCATTTTTATGAGCACCACCATATTTGAGTAGGCATTGATTCCAAAACCAATATATTTAGTGTTTTTCATTAATGATATGAAATCTTAAAAAAAAACTTATATTTATTCCAAATATATGAGATGTAATATTTTCATATAAAAGAAACGTATCATTTTTTTAATGTTGTTCAATTAAAGAAATGACAACAAAAGAAAAGTAGAAAAAAATTATGTGTTGAATTTCAAAACTTACAAAATAAAAGTATGAATCAAATAATTTTGTGTTAAATAATTATTATGTTCTACTAATTTTGAATATTTTGATGTTTATGAATTTTGATATATTCATTTGATAAATTTAAACTTAAATTTAATAAAACTAAACTTAAATTTAAATAAAATAAAACTAAAATTTAGTTTTTTTTTATATTGAATATAGAAGGTCGAACTTTACATTAGACTACTACAGCAGTTAAGCAAGAAGGAAAAGAACAAAAATATAGGACTCCTCTTACTTCGGATGTTCTTTACATGTGTAGCCAATACAAAACCATATAGACATATATGGCTTTCTAAACTTCAGATTTGTACCCACATATACAACATAAACATTCATTTTGAATTACAAGATAGTCAACAAGAAACCACATTTGATCACTCTCTCAATAGGAAGATATCTATTGATTGTTGTCACCAGCATTGGGCAGCCCAACTTCATCCTACATCTGCTTCTATAACTAGATTAACCATGGCCTCCAAATGGGGGTTCAGTTGTTGGGGTGCTCTTTGTCTTGCAAGTCCAACAACTTCATTCACTGCTTTCTGTAGTTCATAAAATGCCCTTCTGAAAAATTTCTACTTCCTTAAGGTTTAGGTGACAAGCATGCCCACCCTTGACCTCCTTTGTGATGGTTGTTGACCCTTCCCTTATCAACCTCATAATTTTTTCCATGGAGACTTCAATGTGAATTGAGAACTGTGAAACAACAAATGCACGTATGAGTCTTTTTTCTGACTAAGTAAGTACCCTCTTTACTCCCATAAATTTGTCATTGTTTCTTGCCTTCCATATATGCCATAAAATCTCATTAGTTAGCAAATTCCAAAATAATTTGCATTAAGTATTTATTTTAAATTTTAATGTTTTAAAAATTACTAAATGTAAATAAAGATAAAATAAATGAAATAAATTAGGAGACAAGGTATAGGCTCTAATATATACAACATTACATATTTACTTCAAGTTCAACTCTACATGTGATTTTCAAATCATAATAAAATATAGAATTGAAATAAGCACAATGAAATTTCTAGACAAATAAAATACTAGAAGATGTTCAAAATCAAATAACTCAATTGAAGAATCTAAACATAAATTATGAAGACAAAATTCAAATAACATATCAAAGTATACATGATATGAGTCACCCACATGAATCCAACTAGCTAATCATTTAGAAGCTCCTCTAGATGATGTATATAGAATATAAATAGAAATCAATTAGAAATTCCTCCATTATTTTACAAGAGTAAATATTTCATATTTAGGTGTTAACTCATCATCTATAATATCTACGTAGAAAGAGAGACGTGATAAGATAAAATCATATAAAATGCATTAAAACATCTTATTTCTTGCAAATAATTTCTTAGGGTTATTTTAACCTTGAAAAAAATTTGGTAACTATGATGTAATCAATGAGAGTTCTCAATATATGAAAGTTTGCAAATAATTAATGTGTCATGACATTACACATATTTTCCTTAACATCAACTATGAATAATGTAGTCATTTTGTGGAAATTTTCTACTAGAAAAAGAAAATATATTGATACTTGGAGCATGTGAATATATTGGCTATAGGGCCATCCCACATTAATGTGAGGATTAATTTATCAATTATGATTCAAATAATTTCATGATAAATCATAAGTATATGCATTATAGATAAGTAATGGTTAATCATTTCCAAGTTTTTTAAAATTCTTGTATTCAAGGAATATCTATTGGAAGACTAATTTTCAATGGGGACACGATAAATCTCCTTAATTAGGAGTAACAAATATTTGATTAATTGTTTTATTATTTTTAAGGTTATCACAATGGAATATAATCTTCCTCAAGAAAATTATTTTGTATAATTTTATTCCATTGTGTATATAATGTGATATATTCATGTTTATTTTTGTTTCAAATAATACTTTTCTATGTCATTGTTGAATTTCAAAAGTCACACTTTACAAAATATATTGTAAGAGACTTTAGATAGTCATATAATATTTTGGAAATTTCACTCTATATTTATGTCTTAAATAGGTTTTATGTAGCTATTCAATCATTCCACATAAATAATGTGAAAAAAGTACAAAAATATGGAATAGCATCATATAATTTTCTTATGATCATAAACAATGTAGAAACCTTATATGTTAAACTATATAGAAAAATAGATGCATGTGAAAAGAGAGGATTTATGACTCAACTTTACTTCTATTATCTATGAAATTGTAGATTTTTCTTATTGAGCCATCATTCCTTGCTAGCAAACAAGATTTTTGGCACCTCATAACTAAGGGTCTTGAGATCCTTATGAATCTCTCTTCCAATTTTTTATTATGTTTATTTTGATTATTTTCATAATGGAGATTAAGAAGAGGTAAAAATTTATGGACATTATATTCTTTTTGGGTTGCATTGACCTCCTTTCCCATCCTCACATTACACAACTTCCATTATGATAAAAATATTCTACAAACCATTTAAGGATCAATTATAGAATCTAGAATGTATAAATCAAGGGATTATTAATGTGTTTAATCACGTTTGAACTAGTGAGTAGGAAATACAATCTCAAAACTCAAAATTCATTGGTCAATTTATTATAAATATTTTAAAATAGTATACAAAGAAAGGAAAAATAAAAATGGGGAGGGAATAACTTATTGCACACCTATTAACCTTTTATGAATATCCATATTTGAAGCCTTATAGAAGTTGAAGATTTGAAAGATTTAATCTACTTGAAAGAAAATAATCAAAAGAAGATAAGACCTCTTCAAAAGAGTATTTAGTAACAATAGTTTCTTTGAGCATGACCATAATCTTCATCTAAACATGTTCAAACATAAATTTTGGACACTAAAAGATTCTAAAAGTCCCTTATAGCCATATTTTCCAAAGAAAAAAATAGGACCAATATCCTAGCCAACCACAAGGAAAGAGGTTGATGCAAGAGGGAATTCTAAACTCTCCAAAAATATACATAAATATGAAACATGAATAATGTGTCTATTCCATTATTTCCACCAATTTATCCAAATACCCAAAGTGAGGGGACATTGAAAGAAAATATGAGCAGTTCATTTCTTTATTACTTTTGCATATAACACATTTCGAAGGGCCTAAAAATACTCTCTTTCTAATATTATCCCATGTGAGATACTTATTCTAATATAGTATCCAGACTAAAAGATTGCATTTAGGCCACAAACTTATTCTCTAATTTTCTCCTCTAGGGAAAATCTCCATTCACATCTCTTATTCTCTAGGAATTGTTGTCCAAAAGTCATAGAATAAGTCCATTTATAATCATAACCCAAAGAAATAGAATCATATTACTCTAGACAATAGAAAGTCTAATCCTTAAGAATGAAAGAGAGAGTAGCTCAATCTTTGAGCCAACCTCCTCTAGGATAGGTAATAGAATCCTTATGGCAGATATATTTGAGACTTCCTAAGAAAAGGGAAGTATTAAATTTAGCCATAGTTTATGAACTATCTTCCTAAAAGAAATCACTTAAGGGCTAAATAAGAAGATAGGAAGAAATAATTGGTAGATGAAGATTTCAAGAATCATTCCAAAAATTAGATTTATGAACATTTTTTATAATCCAAAGAGTCTATCCTTGACAATGAAAAGCCCTCTCTTAAGAGTATCCCAAAATATTGAACATCTTTTACATAGATTCATCCTTGCAATATTGGAATTAAGAGTTCTAGAACAATATTGTTTAGGAAACTAGCACCAATATTTGTATAATTTAGATGCCAAAGCTTGAATATTGAGTTCAATAAATTGAAGGCTAAGAGCACCATACTATTTAGGTTGACAAAGTTGATCCCAATTAATCAAACTCTGTTTATAGGATTCCAAATTCCTAACCCAAATAAATTTCCTAGAAATGGAGTCAAATTCCTTTAGAAAGATTTTTGGAGTTGAGGGCACCAAGAATTTGTATATAGGAAGATTTTGTAACATAAAATTTAACATCAAACATCCTACAAAATATATAACAAGAATGTCTAATGACTAAATAAAATTTGAAACCTATATAAATTTTTCTTATTTTCCTCTCTTCTTGTTTTTCCAATAGATAAGAGCATCCCCAAATAATCCAATGGAAGAGATCTTATCTTGGAATGAAATATTTTTTCAATTATTTATTAAGTAGGAATGAGAGTTTTACATGAAGATTGTTTGACTTATCTTCATTAATCTATTTTCCTAAAGCTACACAATAAATGTCCAAACCTTTTCAATAATTAGTTGCCCCACAGATTTTAGTAATATCCATCCAAGTTCTATCACCTACAAATTTAAGGTATGATTGTGAATGCAAATTTTAAGTGCAAGACTAACCTTGGATATAATCAATGATTCTTTGGTGCTTAAAAAATCTACCTAAGCCTTATGCCATTAAAATGAAAAGATAAGGAGAGACATGATTTTCCTAATGGAGTCTCATGAAAGAAAAAAAAAAATAGAGATGTCATTCTAGTGATAAGACCCAAAAAGGAAGAAAAATCCACAAAATTCATGACTTAGTCAATCCACTCCTAATCAAACCCAAAAGAAGATAAAATATTTGAGAGGAAATACCATCTATCTCTTTCATAAGCCTTAGACATATATGATTTAATAAACATAGCCTTATCCTTATATATAAAAAATTGAATGAGTAGTCTTTGCAAAAAGAACTATACTATCAAGAATTTGATACAATTTCACAAAATCATCTTACTTAGTACAAATAATAGAAGGAAATTTTTGCTTCATTTGGCTAGCTATAATTTTTGTAATAATATTATAAATAACATTACAAAGGAAAATGTGACAAAATATTTTAGAGTAATTAGACCCATCTTTCTAGTTAATAAATATGAGCATCTTCTTATTAGCACAAGATTCCCTAACAACATCTAAAAGATGAAAGTTCAAAACATCCTAGTTTTTTTAAATAGAATTCAATAAGAAAATCATTAGAACCATAGGTTTTACCTTCATTTGAAATACTTACTTCTTAAGACCATTAATTTTAATTGGCCCCAAAAGTAATCATATCATTAGAAACCAGAAGTAGAATGTACTCCAAAAAAAAGAAAATTTGTTGACCATTTTCCTCAAATAAAGAAGAAAAATGTATGATGACTTCTTTAGAAATATCTTTAAAGGGAAGAAAGATAAGCACCTTAAACAAAGTTAATATGCTAAATAACATTACCATTCCTCCTTTCTCTAATAGAATTATGAAAAAAAGTTGATATTCTTATCTACCTCTTGAAGCCAATTATTACAAGATTTTTATTTTTAGAAAATATCTTTATAGAATTCCCATTCATCAAGTTCTTTGAAAAACATAGTTTCCTTAGTAAGCCCTATCCAACTGAAGGAAATTTTAAAATGTTATGTTAAATAATAAAAATAAAAAGGTAATAATAATTTAGAGGAAGAATAAATATATATTCTTTTATAAAAATATAACTTCTCTAATAGATTCTAAAAAATATACAAATATATAAATAACATAAACCAACATTATGTAACTCGTTACAGTTAACAACCACCAACTCAACTCCAATATCTGTATTCCTACTCATATGTTTTGTTCACCATTATATAGATATACATAATAGTTATAAAAGTGTATCATTAATTAACAACCACGATTCAACTTCTAAACTTACATATAATCTCTCCACTATAAATTCTAAAACATATAACATAAATCAAAATTATGTAACTCCTTACATTTAACAATTGCCAACTCAACTCCAATATTTGTATCCCTAATCATATGGTGAACATTTTTTCCACCAAATTATATAGAGTATTTGAACACTTATTCATGCCAACTCATAGTTATATACATAATAGTTACAATCATATTTTAATTGCAATACATGAATTAATTTTGGGAATAGGGAAAACAATGTAGAAACACTTTTATGGTTTTTAGCTTTGAAATTAATATTTTGATTTTCATTTATCTTTCTAATTTATAATATTATCTCTAAGAATGACTTTTTTGTATTGATAAAAAATTTATTTACAAAAGGATTTCAGTGTAAAACTATAGTAAGTGCTTGTAATTACATAGAAAAATAGAAAAAATAGTAGTAGGAGACTAGTAGTTACATGGTAGCAAAAGCTTGCAAGAAAAAAGTAGAACAAAAATAATAGCTATAGTAAACTAAAACAAACTACAATAGAAGAGTTGTGAATTACAAATTAAATGATAATTACATGACAATATAGTATACAAAATAGATATCAACATAACATTATGACATGATGAGCCATCTAAAACATAGGAAAGTAGCCAAAAAGAGAAAAATCAGTCTTGAAAGATAGACCTTAGTCCTTGAGCTATAATAACCTTTTGTTTGTTAACCAGTTGAGTAACTTGGATTTTGATGTATTGTATTTGAAATCCAGTCTATAAATTATTCTCTACCTCAACCTATAGAAGAGAAAAAGGTGAAATTAGACAAGAAAAATGTCAGAGTAAAGCCCTAGAAGTGTAGCTCACTGGTGATCATTTGAGTAATTAAAGAAAAATTTACATTTGTTTCTCCATATATAAGATAAAATAGCATGCCTAAATCCATCAGTGGTGATATTATGATGTAACCCGAGCCTAAGAAGGGCTTCTTTCCAATTTAACTTATGCCCAAAGATAGCTGGTAGATCATTAAACACAACATTCCATTTCTTT
This sequence comes from Sequoia sempervirens, assembly GCA_007258455.2. Classification (NCBI taxonomy): domain Eukaryota; kingdom Viridiplantae; phylum Streptophyta; class Pinopsida; order Cupressales; family Cupressaceae; genus Sequoia; species Sequoia sempervirens. The sequence continues at coordinate 231,283,133 of VDFB02271358.1, forward strand.
TTAACATTCCATTGACTGGTAGCCCTAAAAAACATGCCTTATATTTTCTTTCCTTTGAAAGAAGGGACAATTAACTGGTTGGACCATCATACATTTCAGCTTTTTTGCAATCTAAAACCTTCCAAGAAATTAATGGAGAACTTGTATTATCCTTTGAATTCCAAATCTTAGCAGACAAATTTTCCCAAATCTTTTTATTAAACCTACAATTCCACTTGGAGTTCAATCGAGAATTTAAAAGCAATTTTGGAAGCAACATCAAGTAGCCCTTTTTGAAAGGAAAGAAAAGAAAAGGATAGGATGAAATCCATAGACAATCTTTGTAGAAGTTGTAATGGATAGGAGTGCATAATTTCATAGCCAGAACAAGTGAGACTAGAGATTAGACAAAAATTAGAAATACTTTGTGTTAGTGTGTTAAGTTTTTTACTTAGGTTAATCTCTTAGGTAGTTTTTGTTTCCCATATTGGGAAGTTTTACACTCATTTTTTCTTTCCTTTAAAAGGCTATACCATTATGTAATTTAATCATCTCAATATATTCACTCTTTTTTGGTGAAATAGCATGTTCGCTTCTCATGTATCTGTAAAGGCCTTTTGTTGTAGATGGTGCTCCTGGGAGGTGGTTGACACCAACATGGTATCAAAGCCAACCATTCTACTCCCCTTCCCTTGAAATTTTTCATCAAATTGTTTGAGATCATTATTTTTTGAATACATTTAGAAGAATGTTCATCTTTATTAGTTTTGTTGATTTTATGTTTTGAAGCCTAAAACGATTGTAAAAAGTTTGTTGTTGGTGTTGATTTTCTCTAAAAGGCTAAATTTATCTACATAAACCCATATTTGACTGCACAATTTCCATGTTGGAGGAAATGATTTTTTTTTTCTGCTTGATTGGAGGTAGTAATTTCCCTTGCAAAAATGATTCATTTGCATAAAGGCATGGTTTAACCCTTTTCTGGTCATGGATCATCCATCTGAGGCTGTGAATCATCAATTTCAGCCATGAATCACCTGTGGAGGGAACAATTTAAATCCTCTTTATTTTGTAAGGTGTTTTTGGTTGTGCAAAGGCTATGCTAGGCATTGTTTGTGAGGGCATCTATGTCCAGTATTGGAGGCCATGATTTTAAACTATAGGCCCAATTCTACTCAAAAGGCAACAAGATTTTACTATTTGTAATCCTAAAATATGATTTGGAGGCCGCACAACCTCTATTAGCTATTGTTCACTTAAAGTTGAGGTGTTTCCTCCTTGCTGGGAGTAATTCTTTTCTTTGCTAGGATGCATCGATTCACAGTTTGAAGGTATTTTCATTCAAAAAGAGGAGGCTTGCCGCTTTCTCTAGCCATACATTTTAATCAAACTTTATATTTTATAAATTTTGCCCCAAAATTTAGGGTTTCCTTGTTGCATAGTTGAAGTTGAGGTGTGCCTATGGAAAGGAGATTGGTAAATCCATTATCCCACATTGACAGTGTGTAGGATCTTTTTGCTATTTAAATAGCATTGTAGTGCCTTTGATTGTTGTGGGAAAGTCTCACAAGAGGCTATCATGTTTATGTTCTTGGTGGAGTTTTCTTGGTGTTAGCATGGAGATCAAGCAATGGGTTGCATCAAATTTTGTTGCAAATCAGGTTTAATTCTTTTTTAGAAGTTTTTATACTTGTGAAAGCACTATCTTTGAAGTTTTGAAGAATTGTTAAGTTATAATGGTTTATTTGGACAAAGGGAACTTTAGGCAATGGAGTGATGTTGTTCTTCTAGTGAGTAGAATCTATTTCCATAGTTGTATAATGAAGTTCCTGCTCCAGACACACATAGTAGGTATACGCTTGGGAAAGGATTTAGGGCTAGAGTCTATGGAGTTATTTTTTAGCATATTAATGATGAGGACCTTTTGGATTCACTTTGTCATTTTGAGAGCCCTTATGCTCTTTGGACTTACTTTCAAGAATCATATGGAGATCTTGATACTCTGCCATCTCTCAATGACCCTCCTTCCAATACCAGTGTGTCTCCTTATTCTTCAGAGAAGATAAACCATGCTCATGATCCTTTGGAGGTTATTGAGACTTCAAATGAGGTTTTGGTTGCTTTAGAGGTTTTTGATTGTTTTTCAAAGATAGTTGATCCACCTTCATTGAGTACTTCCATTATTCCTGAACAACAAGATTATGATTGTCTTCCTGATTAGGATTCTTATTTGTCAGACATTGGTTCCTTGTTGTGGAGTCTCACATTTTAGATTTGGAGGACACATTTGAGGGGTTATCTCTCCTCTTTGATGATAGTTATTACACAATTTTTGTCAAACCATCTTAGTCTCTAGAGAATGTTTTGAATCAGTTTCCAATGGTACCTTGTTTGTCACCTTCTATTGTGATTGAGAAAATTCCTAATTGGTTCATGACATCATCTTTGAAGGTCTTGGTGACACATGGGTAGATTTCAAAGATATTTTCATCCTACATATGTATTTCACTTGATAATTCCTATCTAGAATGGGAAGCATACCTATATTTTTACTTGGTTATGTTTCTTCCAAAAGGGAGACAAGTCTTTTGTCGACATTGGATCATGTTTTGTCTTTAGGAACTTACCAGTTTTTTAGGTGTTTACAAATTGTGGGGGGGTTGTATAGTCTCTCTCTTTCCCTCTTATGGAGGGGCTATTGATTGTAATTTATATGTAGTCTTTGGGGGTGTGATTGAGTCCTCCATCCATGCATCATTTTTGTTTTGTTTTTCTCTCTTTTGGAGAGGGGTTTTTTCCCATAGGGTTTTTCTCCTTTTCTTTGGTTGTGAGAGATTTCTTTTTGTTGTTGTAAATGGGTACTTAACATGGTTGTGTATTTGAGACCTATATTTCATCTTCATTGTCCCTAAGTTTTCACTTAAGGGGGGGTGTTAGTGTGTTAAGTTTTTCACTTAGGTTAATCTCTCAAGTATTTTTTGTTTCCCATATTGAGAAGTTTTATACCTATTTTTTTTCCTTTAAAATATTGTACCATTATGTAATTTAATCATCTCAATCTATTCACTTATTTTTGGTGAAATAGCATATTTGCTTCTCTCGTATCTATGAAGGCCTTTTTGTTGTAGTTGGTGCTCTTAGGAGGTGGTTGACACTTGCAACTGGTGCTCCTAGGAGGTGGTTGACACCAACACTTTGTACTTATTTCTTAAATTAAATTATGCTTTGACAAAGTGCCATCATAGCTAGCTCATAGTTTGAAAATCATAAAGGTCTCCAACATTGTAGACTATTTTTTTAAATAGTGAGTAAGATTGTTTAGGGAATCTTAAAGCAAGAGGCTAATCCTAATAGAGTATATGCTTATTCCATTAAATAGAGGAAGTGGAGTTGTTGAAATCATGTTGAAGTGAATTTCTCTCTCCATTTTAAGAGATAGCAAGTGTGTTGCCAAGCCTTCCATATGGATTGGAGGGAAGGAGAAGCCTTTATAGAAAAGAATGGGGCATGAAAAATATTTTCAAGCCAACTGACCTACTTCCATTAGCCTTGATAGTGGCAACGTAAATATGATTCTGCATAAGTATCTTCAACAGTTCATTCCCATGGACAACTCTAATTATCCATTTGGTAGCCCAGAAACATCCTTGATTTTTTGGGTCTATAAGCCCCAAGCCACCTTACATTTAGATTGAATACAATGGGCCCATGATGTGGAAATAAAACCTCTATTTCCATCCCATTTATCCTAAAGAAACTAATGGATAATTTTAATTAAATTGTCACACCCCTTTTTAGATGGCGTCTAACATGAAGAGTAATACACATGCATAGCAAGAAATATTTTATTAGCAACCTGTATTTTTCTAGTCAAGAAGAGAAATTTATTCTCCCAACTAAAATGTTTATTCTTGAGTTTGTTAAGGTACCAATTCCACATTTCTAAAAGAGAAACCCCAATGCTAGATGGTATACCAAGATATCTCATAATTTTACCATGTTTAATTTGTTTCCATTCATGAGGAATCCAATGGGGAATAGAACCAGATTGAATCATCAAAAATTTATTTTTATCATGTGCAAGTTTGGATCTTGAAATGACACAATATAAATCTAGTATGTCCATCGTATTGGAGATGTTTTGTTTAGAATTTTGTAAAACTAGCAAACTGTCATCAACATAATGAAAGTTAATTACAATAGTGTTATCAAAAATGGAAATTCATGTGACCAACTTCATATCATGAGCACTTTGAAGTAAATAACCCAAAGCATAGCCATAAGTACATAGAGATAATGGACTAAAGGACAACCTTGCCAAATAGATCTTTGTAAAGGAAACATTTTTGTCATCACATTATTAGTAATTATATGAGCATTAGCATCTCAAAATAGCATTTGGACATGAGATCGCATTTTGGGGCCAAAACCTATCCATTCAAGCATTTTAAGAATAAAACTCCAACAAATTATGTCATAAGCTTTATCAAAATCAAGTTTAACCAAAATAGCATTTTGACCAGTTTATTGAGACCATTCACAAGTCTCCCATGCTAGCATAAGATTATCAAGAATGAATCTTCCAATAATAAAACCTATTTGCTTAGTTCTAACAATTCCTTGCACCACTAGTTTGAGCCTAATGGCCAAGGATTTTGCTATAATTTTGTAGGAAGTATAGAGAAGCGTGATAGGATGCCAACTAGAAATGGAGTCTTCCTTCTTCCCTTTAGGAAGGAGTTTGATTATGTTTCCATTAATAATAGGGCCCAATGATCCATTTTTAAGAGCCTCCAAGTATAAATAATAAAATTCATCCTTAATGTGATGCCATATAGCTTGGTAGAATTCAATAGGAAGACCATCAATTGTAGGGATTTTATAAGGGGCCATAGAGAAAAGAGCCTCTTCTAGCTCTTCCAAAGATAAAATTTTGTCTAAATATTAACTATAATAATGGTCTATTGTTTTAGGAATATAAGATTTAACCATATCCTCAAGGGCTTCTTGAATATCCCGTCATTGGTCATCTTCTAATGTTGGTAGGATCATTATTAAGGAGTTTTCTAGCCTGAACAAGTTTTCCATGATTGGATTTTTCCTTATGTTTGCATTGCCAAGTCATTTTTTTTTCCCAAAAGAATGTAGGAAGTTAGTGCACTAAGTAATGGCCTTACACCACCAGTCAATCCAAGACTCCCCTTCATCTAGTTTAGGAAAGGAGTTCCAAATCCCCACAAGAGTAGCTAGACAAGCATGGTTCTTTAGATGTGAAACATTTAGTTTGAAAGGAAGAGAGTGATTAATGTTTGAAGTTTAAGACAAACTTAGGCTGTAAATTATGGGAAAATTATCAGAAAGTGTAGTAGAAAAATCCACTTGAACATATAATCCCATTGATCCTTAGACCAAAGGTAAAATAGGGGAAATATAAAATTTGTCCAACCCACTCAACTTCCTATCCTCTCCCATTCTACAATTAGACCAAGTAAACCAACTATTTGATTAACTAGAAAGCTTGTCATAAATAGGATTTGCCACACCCAAAGAATTTTGATAAAATAACCAGCTATCAAATTCGTCAGAGTTGAGATTAAATTGTTTAGACCAACTGCAATCATGAGAGTATTCAACCATATTGAAATCAGCCCCTATAATCCAAATAGCATTAGGAAGGTTATTAGATGTCTAGTTCCAAAGATCAATTCAATCTTTAAAAAGATTGGAAGCATAAATTGAACAAAACCCAATGAACTAATTATTAATAAAGGTGAGAGCCCAAACACAACTATGAGAGGGATCTTCACTTTTACTAATAATGTATTTAGCAACCATGGAACAAATCAAATAAAAACCTTGCCTCTGTCGTCATGATGGGATGTATGCAAAAATCTAGCATCTCTCCAAATATTGTATAGTGATGACTCAAGCTTAATACTCTTGACTTTAAATTCTTGGAGGAAGAGCACATATGGCTTCCATTTTGTAACCCTATCCTTCACTTTATACTTGTGAGGGGGGAGTGAAATGCCCCGTGCATTCTAAGACATGATTTTATAATTCATGATGAGAAAGAGAAGGGTCCTCACCTTCAAGCAGAACACTAAAGCAATTATCTCAAGAGTCAATTCAATATCCTTGGCCTCATAGTCTTTAAAGGTGGAAGGAGATCTAGATCGATGATAGGAGAAAGAGGAAGGGGGGAAGAATCTCAAGAATGTGGTTGAGGAGAGGAATGACAGGGAGAGGAAGAAGAGCCTCAAGTGTTTAGAAAAAAGGGGGAAGAAAGAAGACTGGAGGAGATGGGTGGCTCTTTCCTTTTCCTGACCAAAGTCCAACCATTTGACATGATAGCATCCCTTAAAGAGGAGGCAAATAGCTCAAGGGATGCAAAAAGATTGTTAGAGGTAGAAGAGGAAATAGGTGAGTTCTTTGTGACTTTTGAGGGGGAAGAAGAGGGGTGATTGGTGGAAGGAAATGGAGCACGACTCAAAGATGACAAGTGGCTATTGGACGGTGCAAAATTGGATGAAGGTTGAGCTAGCTTATTTTTCTTGATAGGACAATCACAAATTAAGTGCCCTTCTTTTCAACAATAAAAACATACATTTGGCTTGTCCAGATAGACTAATTGCTGCTCCATTTCAAAGCCTGGGCCGATAAGTTTAATGGGTTATGATAATGGTTTGTTTAGATCTATTTCCACACAAGCCTTACGATGAACTCTTAGACTTGAAAATTTATCAAAGTTATGTTTGCACCAGATTACTCTCCCCAACTGAGCAACAATATTCTTAAAAATGGTCTAAAAGCGAGATTGAGGAATAGATGCTCAACCAACATGGAATAATGTGAGCTGGATGGTCCTTCGGCATGAAAATTGAAGGTCCAAGCTTGCAAATAACAAATTTTCCCACAAATGATCCAAGTACCGTATTGCAAAATAGTTTGAACACGTTCTCCTAACTTAAACATGCATGATACATACCCTTTTCCTAGACCTTGTAGGGTTTTGATCTCCCAACGCTGTTTTTCTTAGTTTAACCGAGCCCATTTATAAAATTCAATTTCAGATGGGACTCCCCAAAAGAAAAATAGAATGACTATTCTGTTTTGATATTTTGAAATAACCTCTACGATGTCATCAAGAAGTTCAATTTCGAGGGTTTTACCTGATCAATCGTCTGGCATTGGATCGTCAGATTCCCTTCTCTGGTTCTCCACAACCGCATTATCAGAGGCACCAGAAAAGGATAGACCATTTTCCATAGCTTTCCGCTGCCCTTCGTCCGTTTTGTCTTCAGGACTAGGAGATTCCCCACTCAATCTAGCTGCCGCTTTGATCCTCATCAGGGCTTCGTATTAGATGTAGGTTAAAAAGTAAAGGTAGTTAAAGAGAACAGGGAGGGAAATAGCACAACAGCGCTAGGGTAAAAAGTTGAGCAAGCAGCGGCGGTAAAGAAGGAAAAGACTAAGGTGATGCGCGCACAAGTCGAGGGCAGAAAGCCCACCGCCCAGGCAGGCCGCACAGGAAAACACTAACCCGCAGATTAAACACGTAGGACGGGTGATAAATCTGGAAAGGAATGGAGATTCACGGCAAGAAACGGAGGAAACGCAGGGTTAGGCTTTAGCAGCGAGAATGCACTACGCAGCAGCGTCTTCACTCTAAACACCTTTCTTTTTCAATCGGACAGCCCCCTTATGGTAGAAGTTGCTGCCTTGAGCCTTCGTATTTTAACAGGAACTCTAAGAATGACTTATATTTGGAGCTAGTAGAAAAAATTCTAGAAACAGCTCTAATAACTTTATTGTGCTCAAATATATTTTTTATATCTACTATTTTATTTAGATAGATAATGTGGAATGATCTTATGGAGGACTAACTGTAAAAGCTAATTAGACGACGCAGGAATGATTTTATATTTTATTTACTATATACATTGATACAAATTTTATTTTATATTATTTTAAATAATAAATAATATTTATAAATCTATCTTAAAAATTATAATTTTATTTACAAATTTGATTTGTGTTTGTTTTATATTTTTAGTTTTTTTAAAATAATATTAAAATTAATGTAATAATTTTTTCCCTTTTCAAAATATAGCAGAATCAAAATATAACAGAAAAGTCAATGGGCCCTTAGTCTAAAGTTGAAACTGTAAAAAAAAATTAATTATTTTTATTAATTATTAAATATTCACATTTTAACTTATAAATTATCAAATTTAAAATAGAAAATAAATTCTCGACACACTTACACCATTATATTCTATGGTAGGTTGCATTAGTAGCCGAGTCGGACAAGTCTCGATTCGATCTATCTCGCTGTCTATTCATTACTCCCCGTACCGGGCCCTATCTATTCGGCTTCTTGATCGTGATATTCCACGGGCGAGTTAAGGGAACAGCAGCGAGTAAATCTATTCGTAGACTTCCTCCAGGCTTTCTAAAAGTTCCAGCGCTATATATATTTTAAATTAGCTACTCTGAAATCCAAAACCGCGATTTTAGCTTTATTTGGCGACACTACGAACAGAGGGACAGCAAGTTTGATTTTCCAACATCTCTCTACGTGGAAAGAACTCTCTCGGCATGATTCTAGTCCATTCCGTGCCCCTAATATGAGAATTTTCACCTGAAAGCGGGAGAAAACTATGCTCGGTGTGAAATCAGTTAAGTAGGAAACCAAACCCTTTCCTTGTTCCTCATTACCATTATTCGATAGGGATGGCAGGTGAGGCATGGATACGGCCATCATTTTGAGAAGAATCGCCATGGAAACGAGAAGCAAGTTTTGATCAACTTGCCCGTTACAAGCACGGGGATGACCAACATGAAGATTCTGATTTAATCCTCACTGTCGCTTAAATGAATAGAAGAAACATATTATAGCAGCAAAAAGGAACGTATTGCAGGATTGAATATTCATGATAAAGGAATGTAACTTAACAGCAGAGTCATTTTCAATATAAACAACAACTTACAGTAGACAACAAAGAAAAAATCTCCATAAAGCAGAACTGTGAAATCTATGTTGTCTGTTTCTTCTCATGATTGACTATTATCAAACAGCAGAAAGGGCAATTCTTAACAGAAATGGCAGCCCCAAAAGAAAAACAGTAAAACTATACTAGCCCTTTTCATGCATTCAGCATGCAGAAATCATATCATTCAAAATAGATTTTTGTGAAACTTTGCTGAAAACATCGACTGATCTATAAAAATTAATTTATGACTTCTACATTAAGATTCTAAAAAGCATATATGTTTCAGTAACTGCAGTTGCATTTAAATTGTTTGATGAAATTTAGCTGAATTGTAAGTTGCACTGCAATGTATGCTGGCCTCACTTATGAACATACTCTTTGATGTTAATTATAGTCACAACATAGTCTCGGAGTGTCAAAAATTCAACCCTTACAACTGTCTTAATAAAGATATCTGCATGGTATTCTTGAGTTTTAATATACTTACAACTCTACTTTCTTCTGGACCAAGTCTTAAATAAAATAATATTTCAAATCAAAGTACAAAATAAGAATTATTGATTACTATTTCTCTAATAAAACTAATGAGCATTGAAGTCATTGAAGAAAGCGGAGTAGGACACCTTTAAGCCATAAGTTTTAAAATACGTAGACGCAAGTTTAAACTTGATACAAGCAGCATGGATGGTCAATTAGAGCTCATACAAGAATTATAAAGGGATGAAACAAAGTTAACGAGATGACATGAGATCACTTGCATCAATTATTAACAAGGTCATGAACAACTACAAAGGGCCAAAAGAGCATGGAAGCTTAGAAAAAGGGGGTCCTAATTTAGGAGGAACTAGGGCACATTCAAGAAGCTATCAGTATTTCTCCTCCACTCAAATGTTTCACAATTAAATCTGTTAGATCTAACTTTTATTTTTTAGGTTCCTTAGACATGTAAATCCATTAACATAAGACATACACAACCTGATAAGTCAATGATATGTAATAACATATAATATAAGTATTATAATATCCTTCGAATGTTGAATAATTTATATCCATGTTTATACATGCAATGTAGTTATCTTCCATAAGTATACCTTAAGCATCTAACATACCTAGCTTAAACTTCTCACATAATATAATAGATAATGAAATTCAGCTCATTATCATCTATCCTAATCAAAATTTTATAGCTAGATTTTTTTTTAAAAAAATATTGAAATTTGGATGTGGTCCAAGCAACCTTTATATAAAAAGAAAAGCTAATATTATGCCTTTGTTATTATATTGAACAGTAAAGTTTCTGCCCACAATCCTTTTTATAGATTGAGCACTAGTGACTAAAGTTTGCAAAACAGTTCACAATCTTTTTTTATACCTCCAGTACCAGTGACTAAAGTGTCTGCAAAACAGAAATAAGATTTAACGGTTACTAAATAGTAATAAATTACATTTAACATAGATTTCAAATATGAAACTTATTTAGTAACGCCCGAATTTGAAAATGGATTCCTATAAATCTATATCAATCCCTAACGACTAATAAAATCATATCCTTGGCGAAAACAAATTCAATTGAATGTCATGAATATTGAAATTCTAGTATCACACCAAAAACCCCCACACACAAGTCATACACCTCACACAGCCAAAAGGAAAGCATAGGTCATAGCAATAGTGACACAGGCCTCTAACCTACACACTAGCTCGCTCCAACAGGGAAAAACTCACTCCATTGTAGACCGTTGTCAATAGAAAAACCCTTGTGCGCTCTCTAAAATTTTTCTCTAGTTTATTTTTCTCTTCAGCCTCCTATCATTGTTACCATGTATTTTTATCATTAAATTTTTATCCGAAGTATCACCTTAATTTATTTTAATTCAAAATTTAATTTAAAACTTTTTTTTTCAATTCCAATTCATTTTACCTAGATTAATAAACTCATTTTAAAAACGTCAAATTTGCAATAAAATACATTTTTTTTAGCATAGAAAATTTATGTAAAGTATTTTTGTTTTCCTTATATTTAATAAAAACTAGTTTTCTTAATTATGGGCATTTTTGTAACAAATACTATTTTATTAATCAAAATGCAAATTTTGTGAATGGTTACATATTTTATAAAGTTTTGGTATCTATTTTCCTTTTTATGAATATTACTTATTTAAAATTGCATTAATACAAATAAGATAGTATAATATTCAAGAAAAAGGATGGTGATCAAAAGGAACACCCACAAGTTCAACTAAAATAAATAAAAGGGCCTAGCCCTGATACATAACTATGTTGTTGTAGCTACGCCAGGTAGAGGAGGAGGATCTCGATCATCACATTTACCCCAAACATTACTAAGGGTGGAGTCATCAATTAACTCCCATCCTTTGAGAGCAACATCGTGTTCATTCTCCTCATGAGGTTGCTAAGTTTCGAACCAAAGAGTTGGTGAGTGGCACATAGGGGAACTTGTTGGTTTTTGGCCATCTAGGGTCCTACCTAGAAGAAAGGGGACACAAAGGTTGAGGTCATCCTTCATGGGTAGAAAATTCCTTTGGATTTTGAGGTATAGGACAACAAGATAAAGATCCATAATCTCTAGGATTATCCCACTAGAAAGAGTGACTACATCCATGCCTATCCCCCATACGAGGATGTGAAATTGGAAGGAAGCTAAGCAATGGCACAAGGAGCATTGCTTCGATGGTCTATTAGCTTCTAGAGATGCACAAATTAAAGTGAAAATTTTATTACATGCACCTAATTTTTTATTACAACATTAGAGAAAATGATAGATTTAGTATACAATACAAATGCTTATCAACAATGTTGCAACTAAAGAGAGAAAAATTCTTATATTTTCATATATTGAAGAGAATTGCTATCCTGAAAGTGTGACAAATTTGAGTATACTTGTGAGGGAGGCAAGGCCAATCCCTAAGGAAAATCATATGCCAAGAGAGAGGGGTAGACATGAAAGGTCTGAAGAACTCATGAATCCAATACCAAGCTTCTTGAGCTCAGGGATAAATCTAAAAGAGATGTTTGATAGACTCAACTTGATCACAAAAAGGGAAATTAGGACTGGGAATGCTCATATGAGTGAGATGAGTCTCCAAAGGAAGATCTTGATACAATTAATACTAGGAAAAAATAGCTAGCTTAGGCTCCAACACCAAAGACCAAATTCCTTGGAATCTTTTCTGCCACATTCTATTATAAGAATGTAGTTGCAGGTGATAATTAAGTTGGCCCACCATATGCAAGTACATAGACAACCAACAATGTCCTTTAAAGGGCATGTAACTCCAAAAGGGATTATCTGGAAACCATTTCCAATTTTTCCACCAAGGTTGAGGCACACCCATTTTAAGATGTGACTATGGAGGGATGGAATCAATAACCATTTGGTAAGTCTCCTAGACATGATTATAAATTCTTACCTTTAACTTCAAATTTGGCCAAAGAAGCAAATTCTTGGTGGTCAAATGAATGAAATATGATAGAGTTCTTGCTCCTCTTTTCAAAAATTTCAAAGCATGAGTAAAAGTTAAGAGAGCCAAAGACCTCCCTTGAGAACTTAGATGAGGCGACCACCAAATGGAGTATTGGTTAATGGAAAATCCATTACAAAAATGATTTCTAGCCCAATGAATTGAGGTCTTGATAGCTCCCAAGGCTTTACAAATATTTTTAGTAACAAAATTACCTTGAATGAGAATTCGTTCCCTCAAGTTGAGTAGAGTGCCCATATCTAGGCCTTTCCAATCTAAACAACCTTAATGATTGCTAGCACCAATGTAGTGATGAGCAAGAATATTCCAAGCCTCATCACCATTGAGTGCCATAATAATCCATTTAGTACACATAGAAATCCCTTGGAAATATATGAAAATCAATCCAAGACTTTTTGGCATCACTATGGAGGTAATAGAATTCATAGACACTCGATAAAAGCCTTGATTCCCATCAATAGAGGCCTCTAGGAAAATATTTGATGCGATTTTCCACCTTCAAATAAGAAGCCTTGGAAGGGACGCAACATGAGGAATAATAAATGTGAGTGGTTGTAAATTATATCTTAGAAAAAATCTAAGATTTCTGGACTAACAAAAGGGGTTTGGTGATCTAATACTAAAGCTTCTTCTACATTATTACAATAATAACTTGCAAAAGCTTAGAAGGAATGGCATTGAAAGAAAAAAGTATTCAAAAGAAATTGAATGATAACCCCATATTCAATCCATTTCCAATTGAAAAAATAAATCCAAGCTAGCTTGGGTAAAAAGAATTACCTATAGCAAGAAGTCGTTTAACATTAAATGCTAGAACCAAAATTTCAACAAAAAAATGTAAGAATTGGTATCTTGATTGATGTTATTTTCTTCCCTGTGAAGAGAGAAAATAATTATCATCCAAATGACCATTAACAATTTATTTGGGGGAATTAGGAAGGAAAACCCCCTTGATATGGGATTGAGAAATAACTTGGGCAAGGAGGTAGCTAAACCTTTTGTAGCCAAAACATAAAGAGTCAAAGCAAGAGGAAAACCTTCTCTAATGGATCAAAAGAGTCCAAAAGAGGAAGATTGTTGACTAGAAATGGTAATGCAAGAAAAATCATCTACAAAGAGCATTTGGACAATTTGAGTGAATCAAGGGACAACATCAAGAGCATGAAGTATGAATGAAATGAAAGACCACTCAATACAACCACAAGACTTAGAAAAGTCAATTTTGATGAACATAGAAGGCTATTGAAATTAGTGATCCCATTCCAATGTTATGTAGAATAAATTTGTATTTTTAAGAAAACCATTTCATTGAGGCCTAAAAATAAGTGGTAGAAATGAATGAAGCTTAAGATATAGTTCTTTGGCTATGATCTTATACAAGACATTCAATAGAATGATGGATTTTCAATTATTGATATCCTCTTGATCAACCATATTAGGCATGAATTTAATGTTTTAATTCTTAATGATCTTTCCTAATGACCCAATTTACATGGCTTTGAGACATACATCGCATAAGATGCTACCCATCATATCTCAAAAGGATTTGTAAAATTCACAAGGGAATCTGTCAAATTCAACTAATTTATCATTGGCTATAGAAAACGCTACATCCTTAAGGTCACCTTGTGAGAGAAGATAGTCACAAGGAATGTGTTGGGCATTCAAAATCTAGAATGGTACTGCTTCAAGACATTTTGTCTTGTAGGAGCATACTATTGGGCCACAAACACTTTCTCATACCTACGAAAAAAGTGAAGAATATTTGGAAAATCTTGAAGAATTTTTTGTCCTTTTCAAATTATCTTGAGTGAATGAGAGGACTAATGAGGTTGCAAGGATTGAAAAAATGTTTTGAAAAATTTTCTCTGATTCTAAGCTAGTGTATCCTAGCCTTAATTTAGGCACCACAAGTAGCATAAACATCCATAAAAAAAAATTGTTATAGTTGGGCCAGTTGAAGTTGGGTGGTAGAATCAAAGGACTAATCTTCTAGAGTGGTAGTGGTGAGGTGGAGCCCTTGAGTTGTGGCCTTGTATGAGATGTAACAAAAATGAGCTATCTAACACCTATATATGCAAAGAAAACAAGGCATATGAGTTATGATATCATTCCACTGGAAGTAATCCACTTGATTCCTGATGAAGGGCATGGATCTAAATTCTATAAATATTGGATATGAGTAGACATGGCCTTGTAGCTGAGTAGAAATGTGTTGAGCAAGAACTAATTCTTTATAGCTTTAGGAGCATAAATCTTCCACTCAATGTGAAACAATATAGGAAATTTGTCAAATAAGATAACATCAACCATCATTTTGATAAGTAAGAATAATCAATAAGAAAATAAATAAAGGATTATTATAATATCATGGCACAATCAAGCCATTTTAAAACCTTGTTAGCCTCAATCCACTAGTTGCTCCATGTGTACCAAGTGTATTGTCAAGAAGGTGGTTGAAGTTGGGGTCAAAAGGACCCATTTCATTGTGCATAAATAACCAAGCCTTCCTCTAACCATTTTTCCAACACATAGATAATTTTTTACATTTATCATGTGACATCTCAATCATGTTAAAATCTGTGCACAAGATCCAAGTGGTAGTCACTATTTAATTGGTGATCCAATATCAAAGAGAGGATCTTTAACAACATCATTGGAAGAATAAACATTAATTACCCCACAGGAATGATTATTAACATTTAAAACAGCCTACACTACCTAGTTACTAGGGTCACATCCATGATCAACCACAAGTTGATGCCATGTGGGTGAGAGAAAAGTAACAAATCTGCCATGGCTTGCCTCATGGTTAGTATGGAGAAAAAAAATAGATGGCTAAATAACATGACATACAATAGAAAGAAAAAAACATGAAACTTTAACCTCTAAAAGGTAAATAATCCTTAGCTCTAAGAAATTAGCATAAACATGTATCATGAGTAGAGTATTTTTGAGGGAGGTTTGTGATAGCTCTCACGCTCTAGGAAATAGAATTCATGTCACAATCAAGAGGAATTTCTTCTTTATCTAACTCATTGAGGGCATAATAACTATTCTAAATCATTGGTCTGAGTGCCTCATAACTTCCAATTTAAGCATTAAGGTGTCTAGGATATCTATGCCATGACAAAAACTCACCCTCTTCCAAATGCCTAGATGGGTTCCAAGATCTCTAAGAGGTATGTTGATCTTTACCAACAAAAGGTTGAGAAGAAACTGAAGCAGATCGAGTTTTGGAAGTTGTTTCCATGTCAAACACAATTGTGTCAATGGTTCTTGTGATCAAAGGTCTAGAACCAATAGCAAGTGTTTCGGAGATTAATTTATTAGATGCCTTGGGATTAATGGTTTTGACCAATTTTAAATATCCACTACCTCTTTGAGGCTTTTAAAATGGTTGACCTCAACATAGACTTGGTAGTGACAGGGTGAGAAATAAAATTTCTCAAACTATACAGAAATGATAGCCAAATAAAGAGATAATCTAGATAAGAGAGTTCCAAAATGGCGAAGATAACCCTAGGGCTTCAACCTCAACTAGAACATAGAGATAATTTTTGTCAAAGACTCAAAAGTTATGAGTTCAAGGTTTGAGCACAAGGAAGGAGGAATGGAAAATCCTTGGGCTCCAAGTGAGAACAACCTAGGAATTATTGGATTTAGTAATATGAGGAAGAAAAAAGACCCCTTAATGGGGGTTTTGTATGGTGGAAAGATGAATCCAATGTGGAGGCTAGGATTTTACAACATAGTCATGAAGCATAGTTTTAGGGGGAACTCTACCCAAAACATGTCAAGAAAGAGTGAAATTATCAAGCCATTTATAAGCTTCATCAAAATTTAAAATGGAAAGGACGACATCTAGAGGTGGGTCAGAATACTTACCTCATGAAATACCTTTGGGATGAACATCCTAGGTCATTTAAGTGGGGGAGCCATTGGTGGTCACCATCAAGCTTTAAAATCCACTAGTAGTTGTAGATGAATGAAAGGATAAGGCCATATAAAGAGGCAAAAAAAGGCCCTCAACCTTGCAAATGGAAAAGTACTAAAATAAATGTAAGAAAATGATTAAAGGATCCTACAAAATACTAGAGCTTGACATGCATACTTATAAAGCCAAGAAACCCTATAAAAACTCCAAAGCTCATTTGTTATATGTTTGATACCTATTTTTTCATTTGTAAGACTTTTATGGAATATTTTGTGCTAAACATTTTCAGCAAACATATTTAAATTCTTATGATGTCAATGCTTATCCTAAAGGATCTATTTAAGAATTTAATTAACCATAGATTTGGTTTGAGCTAGATGTTACATACCAAAAATTTTAGTTGTTATATTTTACTAGGGATTTAAAAATCTCATCACTAAAAAGTGTTGGAATTTAATCCCAACTACCTGCCTTTACTCATCCCTAGACTATTTCACTCCCCTACCATCATCTTGTCTTCATCAACCATTCAAGCATGTGATATTTACTTCTCCAACTCAAACCCAGTGTAGCTATGACCCCATGTATAAGCTACAAGACATATTTAAATGTAAATTTATTTGCATAATCTCCTTTGTGTTATTTTCCCACATTGTAAATTCAATACAATTAATAGTTTTGTTTATCTTCTATTTTGTTGTTCATATACATCGGTTTATGTAGTCTTTTGTCAAAATATATGTATTAAAAATAGTAAGAGCATATGCTAACTATTGTTGTAGCAACATTTTAGACAACTAGTGAATAGGGCACTTTTTTTTGTCTTTGCTAAGCCTAAAGAAAGAGAAACAACTTTGTTTTTATGCAAAGAGAAGTTTGTATGTTTCTTGGAATATATGTCAATCTAGAGTATTATCTCTATGCTTTTTTCTCTCTATTTTTGTTTCTCTCCTCCTCTACCTCTTCCTCCATGAGGTGTCAAATCCAATGGTTATTAGAGCTAAAGGCTTCCAAGAAAGTATTTAAAGGAGCTAAGGATTATCTAGCACAAATTTTCATGGTCAAGAATGGTAGCTTCAAGAACATGGTTGAAAAATCCATAGATTATTTAGTTCAATGGGAGAAAATATTATTATTGGTCAATAAAAATGAATGCATTATTTAGTTCTTAAGATACAGGAGCTTGTAGAAAATGGTTGTGTAGAACCCATTGATGTAGGAACATACAATTCTCTAAATCAAGTAGAGAAGGACATACTCAAGGATAATAAAAAGGGCTCCAAATCTCTCTTTTATATATTCCAATCAATGCATGAGTGTAATTTTCCAAGGGTTGCAACAATAATAAAGTCAAAGAAAGCATGGGATACCCTCCAAAAAACATATCAAGGCATGGCCAAGGTGAAATTAGCTAGATTGCGAAAAATGAGAAGGTACTTCGAGACTATATAAATTAAGGGGATTGAAATAGTTGATTCATTCTTTAACAAAATTATTGGACAGTTTAATTAAATCTGATCTCATGGTGAGAATATTGAAGATTGGATAGTAGTTGAAATGATTTTAAGAATAATGTGAAATATTTATGGATTAAAAGAAGTTTACCTACTATCCATATTTTTTAGAATATTGAAACCATTTTAAGAAGTTTATAGGTACAAGGTTTGAATCCATTGTAGTGGCCATAGAAGAGAAATAATCTCTACAATTTTTAATATATGATCTTCTAATCCCTCATTTCTCATGAGCATAGGCTAAGTAGGTCAACAAATTCATCTTTGGAGCAATACCATAAAAACCTATATTTTAATCAATTATGGTAGAGGTAGGGGAAGATCAAATTTCAGAGGAAGAGAAGGAAATTCATATCGAGGTGGAAGAACCAATTCAACAAAATCAAGTGGAAGAGGCAACAACCAAAATTCTAGTCAAAGTCAATGACAAGGCCAAAGGTATGTCAATTCTCAAGTGCAAGGTCATGTTATTGAAAAAAATATAGACATTACTCAAATGAATGTGGAAAGAAACAAATATGATTCTAGGAAACAAAATACAAATTTTACTAGAGAAAACAAAAACCAAGGTAGTATGCTCTTATCATGCAATGTTGCACAAGAGAATCAAAAGGATGTATGGTTTCTAGACTCAAGTTGATGCAATCACATAATAGGGAACATAGATACTGTTAATTTTATGATCATATTTAATGCATAGAAAATTAATTCAAAAATCAAACAATAACACAACAGATACCTTGGGAAAACCCTCCTCTAGAGGGAGAAAAACCTAGCAACAAATATATCTCTTATATATATGAGCAATGGCAACAAGTATCTTTACAATGAGGCCACACACAAGGCCAATAAACAACACCATCAATGGCTGTAACACACACTAATAATTTGCACTTGAATAGACTCACAATCTACTCCTATATGAATTCACACTACTCTTCTTAAAGAACTCACACTTAATGGAGAAGGAGATCGAACTTTGCTTGATGATGAAATGGAGTGAAATGAACTTCTATATATACATATTGATAGAGAGTTCGCATCTCTACAAGAACTAGATCTTGTCAAGGTTAGAAATGGTAGATATCTAACAATTAAATGCAAATGTAATTAATAAATAGATAAACTAAAACACACATAGAATAAATTATAACATAGAGAATTTAACGTGGTTCACCCAATCTGGGCTACATCCACCAAATCGTAGCCATCCAATACTTTTATTATCTAGTGCAAAAAACCTATTACAATCTTGTGAATAATCACGTTTTTCATCATACTGTAATACCCATTCGAACCGCTTTTTAACAAGCTTAAAAGCTTCCAGATTTTGGGTTCTACAAAATCAAATTTTCCTTTTTCATTGATTTTTCACTTTTTCGGTGATGACGCAAAAAATTAGGAGAAAATTTTTTCTTGAGGGCTACCGCCCCCGAACCCCTACTTAGGGCCTGACCCGGCCCTAGACCCCAACAAGGATATGTGTCAGGGTGTACAGTATACCATGGGATATATAGTATAACATGATCAGTCGCCACATACCAACAATCTCCCACTTGGAGACTGATCCTAGATGACATTGCTGCGGTTACAGCTCCCACTGGAAATAAGTACTTTGGACCCTACTGCTCTGTTATACTTGAACTTAACCTTGAAGGCCAACTGAAGCTGAAGAGGAGCTCAACTTCTCCCTTGTCACCACCTTCATAAACATATATGTTGGATTGACATCTATATGTATCTTGTCCAACTTGACCTGTCCATCCTCCAACACTGACTGAATGAAATGATATCTCAATTGTATGTATTTTTTTTGAGAATGCAAGGAAGAATTATTTGAAATATGTATAGCACTATGGCTGTCTATAAACAAGTAATTTCCAGCCTATTGTTTTCCTAACTCATCCATGAAAAGTTGTAGCCATATCATCTCCTTTGCCACCTCTGTTGTAGCAACAAACTTTGCCTCTGTGGTGGATAAATCAACCACCTTTTGTAATCAAGAAATCCAACTCACTATTGTCCCACCAACTATAAGTGCATAACCTGTGGTACTTCGCCTGGTATCTATATCCCCTGCCAAATCTAAGTCAACATAGCCTTGTAAATCAGTATTAGAGCCCCCGAAACATAAACATTTATTGGATGTACCTTTCAAGTACCTTAAAATCCATTTTACTATATTTAAATGCTCAACTCTAGGATGACTCAAATACCTGCTAACAACTCCTACAACATGTACAATATCCGGTCTTGTGCATACCATGACATACATTAAACTGCCTACAACTGAAGCATATGGTACCTTGGACATTTTTTCTTCCTCCTCTTGTGTCTTCAGACACATATCCTTAGTCAATTTAACATGACTAGGCAAAGTTGTGCTGACAACTTTTGCATTCTCCATATGAAATCTCTACAAGACCTTTTCAACATAATTAGCCTGAGATAAAAATAATTTTCTATTTTTTCTATCTCTACAAATTTTCATACCAAGGATTTTTTTTGCTGCCCCCAAATCCTTCATAGCAAAAAGATTTTGCTAACTATTGTTTTAGCTCACTTATGTGATCCATGTTAGACCTTGCTACAAACATGTCATCAACATATAAATATAAAATAATGTAGCTGTCATTATCCAACCTCTTAAAATAAACACAATGGTTAGAATTACACTGACTGTACCCTTGCTCAGCCATAAAACTATCAAATTTTAAGTACCATTGTCGAGGTGCTTGCTTCAAGCCATATAAACTTTTCTTCAATCTGCACACTAGTTTTTTTTACCTTTGACCTCAAATCCTTGTGGCTGGTCCATATATATTTCCTCTTCCAAATCACCATGGAGAAAGGTTGTTTTAACATCAAGCTGTTCTAAATGCAAATCTTTAGTAGCCACAATACTTAAAACAATACGAATAGAAGTCATTTTAACAACTAGAGAAAAAATCTCATCAAAATCAATACCCTTTTTCTATGCAAATCCCTTTACAACTAATCTAGCTTTAAATATTTTCTTACCTCCATCCTCCTCTTTCAGCCTATAAACCCATTTGTTTGGTAAAGCCTTTTTACCTACAGGCAACTTGCATAATTCTCAAGTCTAGTTTTTCAATAGGGAGTCCATTTCTTCTTCCATTCCATGCTCCCACTGAACCTTGGTATCCACCTGCATAGCTTCATCATAATATTCTGGTTCACCAGCATCAGTTAACAAAATAGTATACAAAGAGGGAGAGAATCTTTCTGGAGGTCTACTTATCCTTGAAGATCATCTAACAGGAGTTTGTGGTATTTGTTGTTATTGTTATTGCTCAGCATGAGGAACCACTGAAAACATGTTTGGAATATCATCCAACACTACATAATCATTTTTTTTCTTCTCATGCTATAGCAACAAATCTTTTTACAACACTTTCTCATTGAATATGACATCCCTACTTCTCACAATTTTTTGATTTTCAAAATCCCAAAGCCTATAACCAAATTCATCAATGCCATATCCAAAAAATACACATTTCTTTGATTTTGCATCAAGCTTGGTTCTATTTTCAAAATCTATATGTGCAAATGCTTCACAACTGAAGGTTTTGAGAAAAGAATAAATCACCTTCTTACCTTTCCATACTTCCTCTGGAATACCACAACCCAAAGGATTAGAGGGACCAATATTAATTAAATAAACAACAGTGTTTACAGTCTCTGTCCACATTTTTAAAGACAACCCAACATGCAATCTCATAGTCCGTGCACGCTCCATTATTGTTCTGTTAATGCACTCAGCCACTCCATTTTCCTGTGGAGTCCTTGGAACCATTTTCTATCTATGAATACCATTAGAGGAACAATAATCTTCAAACTCTTTGCTGCAATACTCACCACCATTATTAGATCTGAAATATTTTAGCTTTTTACTCGTCTCATTCTCAACCAAGCTTCTCCATTTTTTAAAAGTTTCAAAAACATCAGATTTCTGCCTAAGAAAATAAATCCATACCTTCCTAGTTGCATCATCAATGAATGTAACATAATACGAAGAGCCACCAAGAGAAGATACCTGAACTGGTCCCCATACATCCATATGCATAAGCTCCAATTTCTCATATTTCTTTTGCTTCCCATCTTTGAGAAAACTTACTCTCTTTTGTTTTCCATACGTGCACAACTTTAACATAAATCCATATTAACACATTTTAGACCTGGTAAAACATTATCTGAATGAAGTACTTTCATACCTTTTGCACTCATATGCCCAAGTCTATTATGCTAGAATCTACAACAACTGTATGATCTTCTACCTGCTAAACTACAACAATTGTTCCTAAACATTGATCTTTTTCCTTAACAATTAAAGTAGAAGGAACAATATGACCTGTATAAAGATATAAGGTGCCTAATTTCACACCTTTTGCTACCACTAAGGCACCCTTTGTGACCTTCCAATTTTTAACACTAAATGTAACAACACAACCTTCATCATCTAGTTGCCCTGCTGAAATTAAATTTTTGCTTAACTTTGGAACATGCCTTACCTCACGTAGTAGCCAATGATTCTCATTCTGCAACTTAATCTTTATTCTTCCCTTCCCAACAATCTGACATGGTTCATTATCTCCTAAATAAACCAACCCAAAATCCCCTTGGACATAATCAAGAAAATAACTTCTATGGGTGGTAGCATGAAATGAAGCCCCTAAATCTAACACCCAAGAATCATTAGCATTGTCAAGGGAAAGAATCAAAGCATCATCATCAGATTTATTACTTACCACATTTTCCTCTTTACTTCCTTCCTTTTTGTCTCCTTTATTTTTCTGAGACTAGCAATCTTTCTTCAAATGACCCGGCTTACCACAGTACCAGTAATCCCTCTTGTCTCTAGATTGGGACCTTTTGTCCTTTGATTTTCCTCGTGACTTCCTATGATTTATAGAATTGTTTCCTCTCTCCTTTGTTGAGGTCCTGCTTTCTGCATTCAAAACACTTCCTAATGTGGATGTTCCACCTGAGTTTTTCCTATGGATTTCCTCGCTCAAAATAACACCAACAACATCATCAAATTTAAATGTATTCGAACTAGAAATAGAATTGCTAACAGCCATTACCAAACTATTCCAAATTTCAAGCAAAGAACACAGAATCAAAAGAGCTCTAACTTCTTTTTCAAAGTTTACTTTTACAAAAGTTAATTGACTGGTGACTATATTAAACTCATTTAAATGATCAGTAATTGACCCACCTTCTACCATTTTCATATTAAATAAACACTTCATAAGAAATACCTTATTTGAAGCAGAAGGATTTTCATATAACTTCTCCAGGGTTTCCATCAACTCTTGAGTTGTCTTTGCTTTTGTAATATGGAATGCCACCGATTGTGCCAGGCATAAACGAATACTACCAAGAACTTTTCTATCCAAAATCTCCCAGTCCTCATCAGAAATTGCTTGGGGTTTCTTGGTTTTCCCTTCCAATGGCTGCCATAAATCCTTCTGATAGAGATAGTCCCCCATCTGTATCTTCCATAACTGATAGTTCTGCCCATTAAAGTTCTCAACCTTCTTACCCTCGTCTTCCATTGCTCCCACTCAACCGTGAGACTCCCACTCAGCCGTGAGACCTTCCTAACAATTAAATACATATTTAATTAATAAATAGAGAAACTAAAACACACATAGAATAAATTATAACATAGAGAATTTAACATGGTTCACCCAATCTAGGCTACATCCACCAAAGCGCAACCATCCAATACTTTTTATTATCTAGTGCAAAAAACCTATTACAATCTTGCGAATAATCGTGTTTTTCATCATACTATAATACCCATTCGAACCCCTTTTTAACAAGCTTAGAAGCTTCTAGATTTTGGGTTCTACGTGCCGGGGTGTATAGTATACCATGGGCTATACAATATAGCATGATCAGTCACCACATACCAATAGATCGGCCATCAAAAGAGAAAATATAATTACAAATAAATGTTGAGTCAGCCACCAAGAAGACTATAAATTATAATAAATATGATTACAAAGGAGGTCAGCCATCTTAGAGATATGTTGTCATTAGATAATCACTAATAAATAAGGAAGTATGAAGCCCAAAGCTAAAATAGCATCAACACTCCCTCTCAACTAGGGAGGAATACTTCTTGCTGCACAAAAAACATCACCTCATTGTGATGCCAACCACAATGGCTACAACCATATGTGGAAAAGAAACAATATCACCTCATCGTGATATCAGATATCACCTCATCATGATATCAGGTATCACCTCATCGTGATATCAACCATAATGGCTACAACCATGTATGGTATGTACAAGTGTTCATCACTTGTGTCATGTTTTCACCTCAACATGACTTTCACCATGGCTCTCCCAGAGGGTGAAAACACAAGTACAAGAGGAATCATCACAGACTCTCTCACGTGATGTTGTCATGGAGTCACACACATGACATCCACCATGGATCTCCCAAAGGGTGGAATCAAGGGATTTCACCTCGAACTTATCTTACAGAGAAGAACTCATTAATTAAGGGATTTCACCTCAAACTTCTCTCATAGAGAAGAACTCATTAATCAAGGGATTTCACCTTGAACTTCTCTCATAGAGAAGAACTCATTAATCAAGGGATTTCACCTCGAACTTCTCTCATAGAGAAGAACTCATTAATCAAGGGATTTCACCTCAAACTTCTCTTACAGAGAAGAACTGATTAAAGAGTATCACTGATACTAAGACTCCTCAGTTAAGTTTGTATTCTCCACCATACCAAGCTTATCTCAAAAGTACACAAACTTTATCTTGGATAGAGGCTTGGTGAGAATGTTTGTTGTCTTCTCATTAGTATTGATATACCTCAACTGAAATGATTTCCTCAATAACATGTTTAGTTCTGTCATGAAACACTGTATTGACAAAAGGCTCCAAATGGCTTAATTAACACAATGGATGATAGTCGGCTCCAACGATTGTCCAACCAATCCTGCAAGGAGCTTCTGAAGTTACACTGCTTCTCAAACTTCCACACATGTTGTAATGTACATGACCTTTGTGGTACTCAATGCCATTGAAGACTGCTTCCTGCTACATTAGGAGATCATCACAGATCCCAAATTGAAGCAACATCTAGAGGTGCTCTTCTGATCAGTGACACACCTTGCATTCTAAAAATTGGTTTCCATAAATCAACATAAAGAACCAAGATCAACTAGATTACCATCTTATTTAGCTTCAGTAGGCTCCCTCTGAATCTTCAAGCACTTTCATCAACCTTCTGATCTCTTCATCCAAGATTTCCTGCAACACTTGCCTCAGTGCACACCTTTGGTATAGTAGAGAGTTCAGGGTAGACCTCCTCAACCTCATAGTAGATTACTCTATTTTGAATAGGTTTTCGGAGTTACCAATATCAAATCCAGATGACTATCTTGTGCAATTCTAATCTCAACAGCTGAAGAGATATTTCAAGGATTTAACACTTGGCCTTGCAACACTGCAACCTTCACTTCTTCTCAGTGAGTCATAGAAATCCCTCTTGATTCTTGCTTCAGAGATTGAAAAGAAGACTTCTAGAAGTGGACTCCCTCTAGCCACCAACTCAGTCTCATGGCTACAAGTTGTGACTTCACGCTTGATCATTTCTTTGGTCGGCATGACTTCCTCACAAGATGCCTTAATATTTTCATCACTAAGCAATCTCCCATCACCTTCTTGCTCCTAGGAATGTCCTGAAAGCATTTTAGAGAGAGGTTACTAATAGTTTATAGTTATCTAAAGAAATATCAAGCCTAGAATCATACAAGGTTTACTATCTCAGGTTATAGCATAAATACATAATAATTTCTGAGCAATATTAAAACATAAATGAATCAACCTATAAATGAAATATATCAAAAGATCATAATGAATGGATAAAGAAACTTATCTTTATTTAATTTTGATATAACTCTTTCTTCCATCTTTCACTCCTCTCGAGAGTGCCAAACTCGGCACAACAAAAGAACAATCTGCACAACTACAAATTTATTGAATGCAATATGCAGCTAGCATGTAGAACCAACTCTCTCCAAGAGTTCAAGTCTCTATCACAGTTCGTGCATTAGAGAATGATACCATCAAAATTATAATTCTCTTTTTATTTTAGAGTCACATTAAAAAATATTCACAACCAACATGTAATAAATGAAATCTTCAAAAAATATTATGCTAGTGAACACAATTCAAGAGAAACCACTATCTCTCTTTACTAATTACAAGGTCCAAATAAATGATATAACTCAACAAACAAAGAATACTTATCTCTTTAAATATTCTGATGGATGCAAATACTTGGACGTAGTAAGATACGATGCTCTTGTGCTTAGATCAACACACAACCTTCATAGCTTGAACATAGGGCCATGACTTAGAATAGAAATTCCCTAGAATCCTTTTGAGGAAAGATCTCATCCACATCCACAAATGAAGCATGCTGATTTGGCCTAGTTGGGCAATCATTTGCATAGTGACCGAACTTGTCACAACAAAAGCATTGGACTTGGGAGAGGTCCCACTTCTTCTTGAATGCGGGAGTACCATCTAACCCTTTATCTCTATTTCTATTGAAGTATCCTTTCTCTCCTCCTTTTCCTTTCTTCTCCAATGATTGAGCAGAAAGAACATGCATGTCTTCATTTGTAGAGCTTCGACCAATACCTCTCATAGCCAACCTAGACTCTTCTTGAATATAGTCCGCCCTCAAATAATCAAACTTGGGAAGTTTCGATCTCGCGTTGATTCCTTGAATGTAAGACTCCCAAGATGAAGGAAGACCATTAAGGGAAAGCATGGTCAAATCCTTGACATCAACAAAATGACCAATAGAAGAGAGTTGATCTCTTAATTCGAAAATCTTCATGAAGTAAGTGATGATAGATTATCCTTCTACCATCTTCACATGATGAAGTTGTTGCTTCAATGCAAGTTCACAACTTGTGTTGTTGATTTCACACATCTCCTCCAAAGTATTGAACATCTCTCTTGCCATCTTCAACTTGGAGACAATAGGAACAATATGATCCTTAATGGAATCAACTAACATCTTCTTCGCCTTGATGTCTTTCTTTCTCCACTGTACTTTCTCTTCTTCTTCCAAGGAACTTTGGTTTCCACAAACTCAGCCAAGTCATTCTCTTCCAAGGTGAACATGATTTTGAGCCTCCATGATGTGTAGTTAGATTCTCCCTCGAGTCTATCTTCAATCTTAAGACCGTTCACCATCTTGACTAAAATAGAGATAGATGAAAAACAATAAAGAGAATAAAGAGTATCATTGCAATAAAAAATCTGATCATGATCTTCTTCACACCCGCTTTGATACCATGTTAGTTTTATGATCATATTTGATGCATAGAAAATTAATTCAAAAATCAGAAAATAACACAATAGATACCCTAGGAAAACCCTCCTCTAGAGGGAGAAAAACCCAGGAACAAATATATCTCTTATATATATGAGCAATGGCAACAAGTATCTATACAATGAGGCCACACAAGGCCAATAAATAGCACTAGCAATGGCTGTAACACACACTAATAATCTACCCTTCAATTTGCACTTGCATAGACTCACAATCTGCTCCTATTTATGAATTCGCACTACTCTTCTTGAAGAACTCACACTTAATGGAGGAGATCGAACTTTGCTTGATGATGAAATGGAGTGAAATGACCTTCTATATATACATATTGATAGAGAGGTCATACCTCTACAAGAACTAGGTCGGCCACCAAAAGAGAAAATATAATTACAAATAAATGTTGAGTCGGCCACCAAGAAAATTACAAATAATAATAAATATGATTACGAAAGAGGTCAGCCATCTTAGAGATATGTTTCCATTAGATAATCACAAATAAATAAGGAAGTATAAAGCCTGAAGCTGCAATAACATCAACATATACACTATCCAATTTGGATGAAATTGTAAAATAAGGTGTCACATGGGGAAATGACAATAAAGTGTTAGTTACAGGCAAAGGAAGCATCAATATTCTAACAAAAAAGGGAGAGAATTTTTTTATTTCTAATGTCTATTTTATTTTTGGCTTAAAATATAATTTGATGAGTATAGGATAACTCATTTAAAAGGGATATAGAGTATTATTTCAAAACAAAGAATGCATTATTTTAGATAAATTTCAAAGTAATCAACTTATTACAAAATTCCAAATGACTAACAATAGAATGTTTCCCCTAAGGATAAAACTAGGTTTGACCGAAAAATTTGTTCAAGTATACCCCTCAATGAACTGACAAGTGGATGAAGACAAAACTACAAGAGTCACTCAAGCATTTTTTTAGGAAAAAATAAAAGATGAGAATTGGTTATGGAATCTACGATTTGGACTCCTAAATTTTGGAGCTTTAAACCTACTACATAGAAAAATCATGGTAAAGAGTTTTCCACTTATAGAAAAACCAAAAAGAGTATGTGAAGGGTGCATTTTAGGTAAGTGAAATAGAGAATAATTTTTAATAGGTAAGTCAATTAGGGCAAATGAACCATTAGAGATTGTCCATTCAGATTTGTGTGGACCAACGCAAACACCTTCAATTGGTGGAAGATATTATTTATTCATTGATGACTACACAAGAAAAATATGGGTCTAGTTTCTAAGACATAATGAAGCATTTGAGTTCTTTTTTCAAATTAAACCTCATATTAAGAAGCAAAGTGGACACTATATCAAAGCATTGAGAATGGATAGAAGTAGTGAATACAACTCAAATGACTTTTTAGGGTATTGTAAGGTTCATGAAATTCACAAGCAATTCATTGCTAGGTATATACACCTCAAAACAATGGTGTACTTGAAAGGATAAATAGAATAATTGTAGAAATGGCTAGGATCATGTTAAAAAAAATAAAATAAAATTCAAATGAATATTGGGTTGATGTTGTAGTATGTGAAAACTATACAATGAATAGATGTCCAACCAAAATGGTAAAGAATATGATGTCAAAAGAAGTGTGAAGTGGAAAGAAACATTGTATTGCTCATATGAGAGTGTTTGGATGTGTGGCATATGCAAATGTCTTGGATGAATTGGGAATAAATTAGACAACAAAAAAGAAAAATGCATATTTGTGGGATATAGTGATGAATCAAAACTTTATAGCTTGTACAATCCAATAATCAAAAGGGTTATAATTCAAAGAGATGTGTTGTTCATAGAAGATAAAACATGGGATGAAATTTTGGTGAAAATAGTAAATATATCAAGAAATTTATGATAAGAGGCTAAAGAAGAATTAATACCAACTTCCTTAGTGTCTCCTTCTACTCCAATTCAATCTCAACAAAGTGGTCCTCAAGCAACACTTTCAACAAGTACAAGGACAACCCACACATTCAAGCAAGCATTCCTTCAAGCGAATAAAAAACACTATCAATGATAGACATTCTTGGTGTGGGATCATCAAGTTCACATTCTGCAAGTTCTTCTTTGAGTGAAATGTCAAATCCAACATTGACAAGCTTAAGGAATAAAAAAGCTAGAAATAAGAGAGATGTTTATAACCAAAATGAAAGTGAGAATAGTGCAGGTTTGAATTTTCTTTTTGCTTTATATTCATGCGTAGATGATACAATTAATTTTGAAGATGCAATTAAAGATGAAAAATGAGTACATGCAATGGATGAAGAAATAGAAGTTATAAAAAATAATAATACATGGGAGTTAGTGAGACTTTTACAAGGAAAAAATGTCATAGGAGTAAAGTGGGTCTATAAAACCAAAAGCAATGCAAAAAGAAGAATTAAAAGGCATAAAATAAGGATATTTATTAAGGGATAGGAATAATAGTCTATAAAAGACTATGATGAAACATATGCTCCAATAGCAAGAAATGAACTATGAGGGCAATCTTAGCAATTCTAGCCCATCACAAGTGAAAGGTATATCAAATTGATGTGAAGTTATCCTTCTTAAATAGAGTATTGAAAAAGGAAGTGTGTGAAACAACCACTTGGATATGAGGCTCTAGGGAAAGAAAACAAAGTGTATAGGCTAAAGAAAGCCCTTTATGGATTGATGCAAACACCATAGGCATGGTATAACATAGTAGACTCATATTCATTGAGCAATGACTTTAACCGGTCATGGTGAGCTCACTCTCTACATCAAAGCAAGTGATGGTAAGATTTTAATTATTGTCTTCTATGTAGATAACTTAATTTTTATGGTTAATGATAACATTCTCATTACTGATTTCAAAGATGGCATGAAAGATGAGTTTGAAATGAAATATTTAGGATTGTTATGGTATTTTGTAGGCATAGAAGTGAAGAAAATGAAACGTAAGATTCTTATTTTTCAATCAAAGTATGTAACATAGATTTTGAAGAGGTTTAAAATGCAAAACAACAAGCCTGCACCAACACCAATAACCATAGGTCTGAAATTAAGAAAGATTGCATCAACAATAAAGATCCAACCCTATAAAAAAGTATGGTTGAAAGTTTGATGTATTTGAATGCAAATAGACATGATATAACATATACAATGAGTTTGATTTCTAGATTCTTAGAGACTCTAAGGGAGACACATTTTAGAAAGTAGAAAAAAAGAATTTTGAGGTACGTTAATGAAACAAAGGGATATAGTATTTGTATACTAGAACAAATGAGTTTAGGCTGGTTGGATACATGGATAGTGATTGGGCAAGTATAGATGGCATGAGGGAAAGCAATTTAGGATATGTGTTCCATTTGGGTTTGAGAGTCATTTCATGGGCTTTCAAGAAACAACCCATTGTTTCTCTTTTCACAATTGAAGCTGAATATGCTGCAGCAAAAGGAACAAAATTTTATGCAATCTGGATAAGAAGAATACTAAGAGACTTAAGGTATGAAGAAGAAGAAGTGACTAAGATCTATTGTGACAACAACTCTACAACAGCACTATTCAAAAGCTTTGTTTTCCATAAAAGAAGTAAACATATTGACACAAGGTATCACTTCATAAGGGAGTTGATCAGAGAAATTGTATAGGATAATTGAAGGTCTAAAACAGCATGCATATATCTTCACCAAACCATTAGGAAATGAGACATTTATCCATCAAAGAGATACTTTAAGCATCATGAATGGCAGCGATTGTGATTAAGGGAGAGTGTTTGGAATTTAATCCCAACTACATGCCTATACCATTTCACTCTCCCTGCAGTCATCTTGTTTTCGTCGACCATTCAGACGTGCGATCTTTACTTCTCCAGCTCAAACACAATTCAGCTCTACCTCCAACTCTCAGCTGCAGGACTGATTCAAATGTGAATTTATTTGCATAATCTCCTTTGCAAGATTCTCCCAAACAGCAGAATTAAATGCAATTAATAGTTCTGTTTATTGCCTCTTTTGCTGGGCATGTACGTAGGTTTAGGTAGTCTTTTGTGAAGATGTATGTATGAAAAGGAGTTAAGAGAAGATGCTAAGTATTTCTGTACCAACAGTTTGAACAGCTAGCGAACAGGGCACTCTGTTTCTGTCTTGGTTGAGTCTGAAGAAAGAACTGTAGCTCTATTTTAACGCAATCAAAACTGTGTTTTTCTCAGAAATATATATATACTTATCTTTGTGTTTTATGCTCTCTATTTTTCATCTCTCCTCCTCTACCTCTTCCTTCAGAAAGAATGTTGCTATCAATAAAATTTCAATTTACAAACTGATGAATTTCAACGCTTTGCACATCAGGGGGGAAATAATTTGCAGTCTTTGTGGTTTCAAGAATTACTGAGTACCACTCCTCATTGCTCAGTGTTAATCGGGATTTTTTACTACTGGCATTTGTCAAATTGAGTTCATTTATATTTTGATCTCATGCTATGGTACTCAAACTCCATTCAGCCTTTGCGCTAAGCTTTTTCACAGAAATTTGACGTTCTGTAGACAAAAATGGTCTTCAGGACCAGTGAAAGTGCTTTTACCTGTTTAGAAGATTGTTTCTCGAGGAGGTGTTCCGTTTTAAAATAAATTATATAAACATCAATTAAATTATTTAGGTAGATGTAATCATGTCTAGTAAGATTTTCGTTTGTGTCTTGATTGAAGCTTTCAGTGTACCGGAGTATGACTGAAAATGTATATGTAACTGTGTTGTACAGCTCTTAGAATAAAAGGTTAGTTGACCTGCCTAAATTGTTTTATTTCTCTTTTTTGAGAAACTAATTTTCTGGTAATTTGTTCATATCCTCTTTTAGATCAGCTATAGTGTGTGCTGGATTCACAAACTTTGCATTTTCAATGTGCAAATGGTTTTATTAAAAATTGAATGTAGATATACTTTTCTTACAGTGATAATAAAACACAATGCCTGCAGGTGGATTTAACTGCATGAATTGAACATCCTTACATTGTGAGGTACAGGGATGCTTGGGTGGAATAGCTATGTTCCATCCAACCAGGATTATTAGTTTGAAATTGATATATCATCTGTGGTAATACGTTCTGCACCTAAACCTGCATTGGAATGTGGACAATAATGTATCTCAAATAGTACCGTTACCTTAAAAATCAATTCCTATGACCTTTCTGTGTTGAGATATTAAATATTTCCTTATAGGCTACATTTTTCAGATTATTTGTGTGCATCCTCATGAAAAATTTCGTATATCGAATGTTGCATTGTTTGGAAGGAACTTCAATATTTTCCCTAACATTGCATTTGTGGTTTTTTACCAGGTTTTACCTGGTCTGTTTACTCTATTCCTTGAAAGACTTATGAGTGTTCTTTCACACACAAGTGACAAAATCATTTTGTGTTGCAGTAATGAACTCAAGGCTACCGTGTAATGCTGTTTTTATTGCATTTCAAGGATGTTATCTTTGTATTGTAAGAGGACATCGTAAAGGTGGTGACATGTAAGTACATATGCCAGTTTTAAAAAAGTAGTCAATTCATTTTTCGTTTTTAAGTCATCAATAAACCTGAAAATTTCACAACTTGAAATTTATTTTTACCGTGTCTCCAATTGCAGGGTAGAGATGATTAAGAAAGCTAACGGCACAACTTTTCCTGAGGAGTTAGGTTCCTTAGAAATGAGTACTGTTATTAGAGATATCTACAGCTTGCCAATATTCTATAGACTTATTCTGTTTCTATTCTCCAGAAATGACTGAAATGGCTTCCGCAATTGGTATTGCGATTTTATCATCCGCAATCATCCGCAATAAAGATTTGAAGATGTGTAAGTTGTTCTTGTAACTCATTGGTATCATTTTCCGTATTAGTTATTTCTGCCGTAAATCTATGTCCTTATAACCATCAATCTTCAGAAATCATAGCTGGCTTGGCTTATGCCATATTGCAACTCATCTCCTAATGAATTTGATTTTGGTTCATTTTTTTGTTACAGTGTTCTAACATATTCCAAACCAAGAATCAAGAAGTACGACTTGGTAAGTTGAGTGTACGATGATAATTTCTAATATCCTTTTATTTTCAGCATATAGTGCCTAAATTGAATGGGATTCCTTTCTCTAATATCGCTAAATCTTTTGACCATTATATAGAAGCCATAGCTGTAATCTAAAAATTTCATATCTTCTTCTTGGAATTGAAAAGCTGAAACGCAGAGTTAAACGACTTTCTGAGTCTGTAACGGTTTATAGGGATATGTCTCTATGCTGTTTCTGAGTTTCTAGAAACAACAATCTTTTATAATTTGAAAAGACTATTTAGGTGACTTCGGATTCGCTAAAACAGTAAGAAAGTTGATCTACCTTTCTCTATAAGTTCAGTTGGATGAGTAAAAGATATCTTAAGATTTCTTTGCCCAGCATATAAGCATAGTATATGGCTGTTACACATGTTTCTAAAGAGGCTGTTTGGTTACAAAGAATTGGTACATCTATTGGTTTTTATTGCAAGATTATGAGGATAGGATGTGATAGTCAAACTGTCATACATTTGGCCAAAATTCCATGTATCATGCTCGTAGCAAGCATGTTGATGTTCAATATCAATCCCAAGTCT
The DNA here is from genome assembly GCA_007258455.2 of Sequoia sempervirens. Lineage (NCBI taxonomy): Eukaryota > Viridiplantae > Streptophyta > Pinopsida > Cupressales > Cupressaceae > Sequoia > Sequoia sempervirens. The sequence continues at coordinate 231,317,085 of VDFB02271358.1, forward strand.
TTCTCTCACCATTTGTCTCGCACATGGGAAAACTTTTACATTTATCATGTGACATCTCAATCATATTAAAATCCCCGCACAAGACCCAAGTGCTAGTCACTATTAAATTGGTGATCCAATGTCATAGATAAGATCTCTCAACAACATCATTTGAAGAATAAACATTAATTACCCAACAAGAATGATTATTAACATTAAAAAGAGCTTACACTACCTAGTTACTAGGGTCACATCCATGATCAACCAAAAGTTGATGTCATGTGGGTGAGAGAAAAATGGAAACTCCACCATGGCTAGCCTTATGGTTAGTATAGAAAAAAAAAAAAAACTGGATAGCCAAATAACATGGCATGCTTTAGAAAGAAAAAGCTTAAAACTTTAACCTCAAAAAGGTAAAGAATGTCTAAGTCTAAAAAATGAGCATAAACATCATGAGTAGAGTAATTTTGAGGGAGGTTTGTGATACCCCTCATGTTGTAGGAAATGGAATTCATTTAACAATCAAGAGGCATTTCCTCTTTATCCAACTCATCGAGGGAATAATAACTATTCTAAATCATTGTGTCGAGTGCCTCACAACTTCCAATTTGAACATTGAGGTGTCTAGGTTACCTATGTCATGACACAAACACACCCTCTTCTGAATGACCAAATGGGCTCCAAGATCTTTGAGTGGTATGCCAAACTTTACCAACAAAAGGCTAAGAAGAACTTGAAGCAATTGGATTTTTGAAGTTATTGCCATGTCCAATGTAATTGTGTCAATGGGTTTTGAAATATGTAGAACCCAAACCCCTTGCCCTATAGATTTGAGGGAAAGTTTGGAAGAGATAGTGTTCTTGGCTTTGTGATTTACTATTGTAGACCAACCCTCCTCCTCTTTTGTAGGGAGTGGCAACCAAATAGAGGGCTATGTAGGGGGGCTAGGTTATTGTGAAGCCAATGGACAATCCTTAATCTTGTAATCAAAGGTCTAAAACCTATAGCAAGTTTTTAGAAGATTAATATATTGGATGCATTAGGATTAATGGGTTTGACCAATTTGAATGTGCACTGCCTCTTTTAGGGTTTTAGAAAGCTTGACCTCAACATAGACTTGGCAATGAGGGTGAAAAATTAAAATTTCTCAAACTCTATAGAAATGACATAGCCCACTAAAGAGACAATCTAGATAAGAGAGTTCCAAAATGGTGAAGGTAACCTTGGGAATTCAACCCAAACTAGGACACGAAGGGAAGTTTTGTCAAAGAATCAAAAAGTCATGATTCTAATACTTTAACACAAGGAGGGAGGAATAGACAATCCATGGGCCCTAGGTGAGAATAACCTGGGCATGATTGGCTTTAGAAATGTGAGAAAGAAAAAAACCCTTAATGAGGTTTTGTATGGTGGTAAGCCGAACTCCATGTGGAGACTATGATTTTCCATCCTAGTCATGAAGAACAGTTTTAGGGGGAAATCTCCCCAAAACATATCAAGCAAGAGTGAAATTCTCAAGCCATTTGTAGGCTTCATCAAACTTTGAAAAGGAAAGGACAACATCTGGAAGTGGGTTAGGATACTTACCTCATGAAATACCTTTGGGATGAATATCCTCGGTGGTTTAAGTGGGGGAGCCATTGGTGGTCACAATCAAGCTTTCAAATCCAGTAGTTGTAGAGGAATGAACTTGGGTAGGGTCATATAAAGGGACAAAAAAAAGGTCCTCAAGCCTTGGAAATGGAAAGCTTCTACAATAAATGTGAGAAAAGACTTAAAGGATCCTACAAAATACTAGAGCTTGACATGCATACTTATAAAGCCAGGAAACCCTAGCACAACTCCAAATCTCATTTGTTATATATGTTGGATATCTAATTTTCATTCGCAAGAATTTTAAAGAATTATTTTATGCTAAACATTTTTATCAAACATATTTAAATTCTTGAAACGTAGAAAAAGAGATGGATGAGAATGAGAATGTTCCTAATTCTTGAAGCAGCCACCAGCAAAGAGCAACCGAAGTCCAAGCACAAAAATCTCCCCCATGAAACAAGATAGGGCACAGAGTACCGAGGGAAACAACTGTAAGCAACCACAGGCCACCAGAGACGACCCAAGAAGGGGAAACTATAGGAAGAAGAAACCAGATCTTTTGCAGCCCATGAACCAAAACACCATGAGAATGAACTGTCGAAAGACAGAGAGACTCTAATGATTCCCAAAATAAGAAAAGACCAACAACCAAAAGCGAAAAGCTCCACCTCAGATCCAAACCCTGCACGGCAGGGCAGCAGTAAACCCATCACCGTTGCCATCGTCATCCCACTGATCATCTTCGTCAATTTCAAAAGACATCCCATGCCCTTTCTCCCACCCGCACCTCTCTCGCTCGTAGCCATGGTCTTTTTAAATATGTTATTTAATATTAAATATATAATTAGTATGTATTTACATGTTTTTAATTTTTTTAGTTTTAAAATAGTGTTTCAATTATCATAAAGAAATGATAATGTTGTTTCTAAATTATTAATTATATGCATTTATTTTAATAATATTTTATCCTCCATTAGATTATAATTATAACATTTGTACGACAGTTTTATAAAAGAATGATTCAAACTTAAAATATTGTCATATTATTATATTATAATTTTATTACAATAAAATGTTATTGAAAGATAAGTGTTTATGTATGTATATGAAAATAAAACCCCCATTAATATAAATGTATATGTATATGTATATGTACATGTAGAGTGGGAAAAGTGATCCTAGATCTAATTAGGATAACTAAGATTATCTCCTTTTCACTTGACTCAACATTTAAACATAGATCAATTAGGGGTTCATGACTAGCTTGCTGCCCCCAAGGGATAGCCAACCTCCTAGGATTTATGTTTGTTTGCTTTTTCGTTGTGTGGATGATAAATTTGGCATGTGATTTGACAAACCTATTTGACATATAACCCTAGATCTGAAAATATAATTTATAGCACAAATGAAAATAGAAAATTGCAAAATAAATTTAGATCTAAGACTGAGACATAGAGAGGAACCTATGCGGATTTCTCCTTTTTTAGGTCTACAAATTCTAGATTGTAGGTTGAAATCTACACTATGTTTTCCCAAACTATCACTTGATGAAATTTCTAGATCTAACCTATACACATGAAAAGAGAAAAAAGGTTGTGTTGTATAGGGGCTTGCCGAAGTCAAACCTCATTTTGGTATTTCTACCTCCATGTACAATGATTGATGATAATCAAGAGGGCATGCGCTAGGCTAGGAAGAGGCGAAAACAACAATAATTGACTGGAATTGATAAATGATAAATGATAGTATTACCTTGAAGTGAAAGCCCTTGATTAAGAGATGTCACACAAGTTTCCACAAAAACATTATTAATGGATTGATTCCTTTATTACTTGATAGACACACAAAGGGTTAACTCACATACACAATAGATTGTTGCAACTTGTATTTAGAGGATAACTTAATACATCTTCATAATTTTCCATGATTAATCATGATGACCGCTTGCACATAATTGCTTCCTTCATCTTGATATCTTACAAGATTAAAATTGAATGATAAAATTGTTGCAATAATGCTACTAATTCTTCCTTTGAATGCTCTTGACTAAATTTTGAAATATAATTTTTTCTCTCCAAAATTGCTAGTTTTCCTTAGGATTTAAAATGGTGAAAATACTATGTATTTATATGCAAGTATTCTAATTTACTAAAAATTAAATCTAGATAGCCAACAAATAAAATTGGAAATTCAAATAATAAATTAGTGACATTGATATATTCAAATTTGGAGCCAAAATAGGTGGTCTAGGGTGTAGAGAACCCTGGACTAGATCCACCTTTTTTGGGCTCTAAAAGTGTTGGGGGAAAATATTAAATGCATAGTTTGATTTCCCATGTTTTATTTTTTAATATTTTTTATAAAATGGGAAGTTAAACACATAATTAGGTCCAAGAACATAGAGGTGAGCAAAACATAATGTGAAAATATCAAGGTTGACAATTTTCAACATTAAATTTAGCCCACACTTTATTGAGAGTATGAACTTACACTTAGAATCACACTAAAGTAAGAATATGTTAAGAGGGGTTCAATTATCCAAATATTGAAGAGATGGGATGATAATGAATCTAAGGGATGTGTTAGCCACTAGGATTCAAGATCTTATGTCAGGACAACATTGTTAGAGTAATCATGCATTAGCTAGTAATTAATTATTTGTCTAATTTATTCTCATGTACTTAAGCTAAACTTAGGAGTGATTTACTATGTTAACTCTAATGAGCTATTATTATCTAGATCATCATGTTTCATTACATGATATGTTGACACTTTTCATGATCTAATCCATTTCTCATTTAGGGTTTCTCTCTATATAATACTCAACCCTCATTGTATTATCATTCATTTGATAGAACTCTAAACCTTTTAGGACTTTTGTTTTCTTCGAAGATTCTTGGGGTTCATTATTGTATCTTTTCTTGTTGAGGAATATTGCAATTCTTTGTTTGCAGATCTCTTGCATGGAGGGTGTCCTTGTTCACTATTTGATCCCATGGCTCATGTTTTTCACAATTCCAACAAACATAAGTACAAAGGAACACACATGTATGAGATGCAATGCAACATGACAAACACGAAGAATACATGATGCAAACACACAACATAACATAATGAAAAGAGAAACATGATATAAATGAAATGCAAACATGATGTAAACAATAAGACATAATCAAAACACAAACACATGTGTTAGTACTTGTAGAGGAGGGGGACCAAATGCTTAGGATCCCAAGTCATAGAGGGTCTATAATGATCAACTTCCCTAATCTACCTCATGCTAAGGATTGTTTAAGGTGACTTTAGTGTTTTAGGAGGGTGGAAAGGAAGGGATATTGGTCTCCCACTATCCTTCTAAAAACCCAAGATTTTTAAGGAACCAGCTTAGCAAATTTTTCAAGCCCAAACTATGACTTAGGTGTTATGCCTTGCATAACCACAAAATTTAATTTTGGAACAAAATGGGTCCCCCTTGGTTTGTTTTATTTCTGGTGTTTTGTTCAGGTCTTGGGAGTTGTTTGTTTTGCTCCTAAGTCTTTCTTTCTTTTGCATTGGCGGAAGCAGACCCAGAATGGAAACTAGACTTAGAACTTTTCCAAAGTTCCAAGTCTGGGTTCTGTTTTGGTTCCAAGCCCGCCTTTCCCTCCTTATTCTTTTTGTTTTCTGTTGGTGTGTTTTGCGCTCTTGGGTCTATTTCTCCCTTGATTTGTTTGTCATTTTTTTGTGTGTTGTTTTTCCCAACCAGAAGTGAAACCGGAGTTGGAAGAAAACTTGGAGCTTTGTAAAATTTCACAATTTTGTTCTCACCCCGATTCCAACTCCACTCGTTTGCTTTGTGTTGTTGTGTTTGTTGGTGTTTGGGCCGGGTTCAGCTTTTGTGCCAATCTCGCTTCCCGTCAAGATTGTTTTCCTTGTTTCATTTTTTGTTCCTGTGTTGAGAGCGGAACCGAAATCGGACCCAAACTTGGAATTTTGTAAAAGTTCCACTTCTAGTTTTGGTCCTGGTCTTGCCCCTGTTTCCTTTTGTCCTTTGTCTTTTTCACAGAAGCGGAACCGGGTTTGGAGTTCAATGAGGAACTTGTTAGGACTTTCTTGTTTTGTTTTGGATCTGAGTCTGCGTCTGCCCTACTTTTGGTGTCCAGAGGATTTAACTATTTGTTTGCATTGTTCACTCCACTCGACCTACCACCTTTATTGCATTAATTGCAAGCTCTTCACATGTGCGAAATCTTTTTTTAAACCTTAATTAAGGTTAATAGGCTCATTATCCTTGTTATCTAAACTGTTTTAGTGAACCAAAGCCAATAGAGTTTTGAGAAGATTGATTTGATTATTGGGGCATGGTGATTAGCAAATTTCTTTCAGGTTTCAGTCTTTCCTTGTGTGTGTTTCAAGGTAGCATTCCTTTTCCTTTCTTTTCCCATTTTGCTTTGTCATTTTGCTTTCGCGTTTTGCGTATTGTGTTTCTGCACATTCACAGAATCTTTTTCTGTGAATCTTCACTCATTTCTTTTTTTTTTGGTTCATTTTTGTCTTTCTCTATTTTCTCATTCTATTTTCTTTCTTCCTGTTTGTTGTTTTCCGTTTGTTGTCACTTTTGTGGCAGGTGTGCTTTGTCGTGCCCTAGTTTCTAACTAGGGTTTCTATTTGCTATGGTTTTCGGTCCTTGAAATGTTTTAAAATCTATATGAAGACCCCTTCAAGTTCACTATTGTGTCGATTCTCTAATTTCCACATTGGGTTTGTGATGCCCTAATCTTCTAAATCGACATGTCATGTAAACTAAGGTTTTCTTGATAGCCTTTACAAAATATTTTCCTCTAGGGTTAAAACTGGTTTCTATACAGTTAGGGGGTGGGGTAAAGCCCCTCTATTTTGATTTTATTGTTAGCCCATGTGACCATGTCTTCAAGAAAGTGCTATGTTTTAATGATTAAAATTGGTGGAAGCGGACTCGAGACCGAATCTATCCTGTTGATGTTTGCATTAGGGTTCATTCCCAAAATGATCCCGCTTCTGGTCATTGATAATTTTGGTCTTCACACTTTCCCTTAGATGGAGCTGGAATTGAAGTGGAAGTCGAATCATCAACTGGCGATTAGTTCCGTATTTGGTTTCTGTTCCGATTATGATTCTAGATCCTAGTTCTAGTTCTAATCCTGCTTTGTGTTGAAACTGTTTCTTGTTCTTGATTCTTCTATGGCTCCACCTCCAATGAAGTTTGAAATTTGCCTATGTATGAAAGTTGTCATGTAGAAGTAGAGAAATATGTCGGCCGATGTATTGACTTTTATGCTTTTGTTCATCTAATATAGGAGTTTATTGTAGAGTTAAAAAGATGTTAGGGGCATCAAAAGAGGCTTCTCAAAGGAGACAACCAGCAAAAACTTGAAGGCAAGGAGCTAAGCCAAAGAAGAATAAAGTGGAGCAGCTCCCCTACACTCTAAGATATAAACATAGGGAAGCTACTCTCACTGCTAGCAAGGTTGATTCTGATTGGGCAAACATTACTGACACCAACTTAGGCCCCTTCAACTAGGAAGAACTGGTTGAAGAAACTTTTAATGAGGATGTTACACCAGGGGCACATCGGATTGTTCAATCAACTTTGGTACGTGTTGCACTTTTTCCTCTTTCTATTCAACATTTGAAGTTGATATTGGTAGCAGCTGGGGCCTAAAATCCTACTACTAGGCAGTGCATGGATTCGCAAGGAAATGTTATCATTCATTTAGCATCACAAATGATTAGGTTTATATTTGAAGAACCTGCTCCACAAAATCCTAGGTAGCTAAAAGAAGCAGAAGGACTGAAACTTTACAGTGATAAGAAAGAAGCTAGCAAATCCCACATGAACAAGCATTGGATGAGGGTGGAGAAAAAGTCTCTGACTAAGCTTCCTGACTAGCCTAAAAGGGAAAACTTCAAGAATGAGATTGGGGACAAAATAATGATGCTCTCTAGGGTATTTGGGAAAGAGATGACTCCCAATTTAAAGAATGGATGTTCCCATTTATCCAAACCATCTTGGATGGAAAAAAATAGTTTGACTAGCCTATGGTGGTGTCAAAAAGCATACATAATCAAATGCTCAAAGTGAGAGAAACTAAGAGTTTCTTAATGACCTCTTATGTGATCTATGTAGTTGTAAGAAGGTGGATCTTTCTTGGACTGAATATAGTGGGCATATTGGGAGAGGCCCAAGGACAAAAAAAGGTGCGGGAGCACTATGATCAGCTTACCTTGCAAACCTCTGAGTCACATTATAGGAGGGTTAATGATGCATTTCTTAATGTTATCATTAATAGGCTCATAGGAGATGTTGGTTACAGATTGAGTAGGGAGGCAATGGCCTTCATCAATGAATGGGGACACTGGTTTATTCAATACCCCACATTTACTTACTTCAAATTGGGAGGTTTTGATGGTCACCCTCATTTGTTCCCTAGATGTTGTAACAATAGAATTGTGTTAATGGAGTTCATTTACCAAGCTTTAGCTGTCAACTTCAAATTTGGTACCAAGCACAAGACTGGTTGTCACAAGTTCTCCATGAAGTTGGGTGAGTATAGTTGTCCACACATTGTGGCATCTAAGGAAGTTTGTGATGAATTAATTCATTTGAAGTTGGGTTTGTACACCTCTAGGAAGCATTTTGATCCTAGACACAAGATGTAGGCCTTACTTACTAGTATTTTTGACATACAATTTAATCTATTAGAGGACTTTTGGATGGATTTACAAGATGAATATGATCTCAGGAGGAGAAATTATGAAAGATTGCTTATCCCACTCATGGTTGAGTATGGGATAAAGGACGACATTCTAGAGACATTTTTTGATGATGGGGTAATTTTGGATCCCCAATATGATGCAGGTAAGATAGGCACCAAGAATCTTGATCTAGTGGATTGGAATGCAAAATATTCCATCGATATAAAATAGATTGCAAGGCTAGTATTGGAAAGGAGCATTCAATGGGTTATCATGAGGGTAAAGGAGCCAGAGGCTTGAACATACAAGAAGAGGAAAGCTGCTAGAACCACCCAATATAAAAGGACAAAAAGGAGAATGCTTCCTAAGGAGCCTTTGGAATTTCTTCCTCCCAATTCAGGAGAGGAGACTGTTGCTCAAGATCTTCCTGAGATACAGGGAGAGGTTGCAATAGAAGTTGGTGCTTCAACATCAGTTATAGGAGAAGCATCCACTCAACCTCTTGTTACAAAGAGACCAAGTGAGGGAATTCCCATGGGAACCCTCCACAAGGAAGTTGAGTTGTTGAAGGAGGAGCCTGAGATAGAAATTCATGATGTTGAGAAAAAATCTAAGGCTACCCCATCCAACAAGGAGACTCATGTGGTGGCATCCCTAGATGTAACTGAGGATGCAGGGACTGAGCATGTGTTGATGAAAGAAGATCAATGAAAATTGTTTGAAGATGCTAAGAGGGAATCAGATGCCAAGGCACAAGTTGAGGCACTAGCTAAACAATAGGAGATGGTTTCCAAGGCATAATTTGATGCTAGAAAAAAAGAATTGGAAGCTAAAGCTAAGATTGATGAATTGGCTGGACAACAACAACAAAAGGAGCAGGAGCTCAAAATGAAGGAAGAAAGAGATAAATTGGCTAAATTGCAACAAAAAATCCATGATCTTGAGGAAGAGGAGGCTGCCCAAAGAAGAGAGAAAGAAGCCCTTGAGGCTAAATACAAGGCTATGGAAGAGGGCCACAGAAAGAAAGAAGAGCAAGAACGCCTGGAGAGGGAGAACATGGCTGAAGAACTTGCTCAATATGAGAAAATGTCCAAGGAAGCATGGGGCTATGTTGAGGAATTGAAAAATCAAAGGGACAAGATGTATGGAGAGAGGAAATTGGAAGAAGAATGTTTGAAGGAGTTGGAAGCCAAAAAATTGCAAGAACAAAAGGATAAAGAAGAGGCCAAGAAACTTGCACAAGAAGAGGCACAAACAGAACAACAAAATGTGCAATAGGTTGACTCTCAACCTAGGAATACAATACTACAACCTTTATCTTCTACCACTGCTACTTCTTCTTCAGCACAAATAGTCACTACTCCTACTGCTAGACTGATGCAAGAAGTTGGGTACACAAAAAGCTCAAAAAAGTGGAAGTGTTTTTGTTGTTTTTCAAAATTTGTCATACTTGGACTGAAAATTTGAGGCACTTACACAATGGATATTTAAAAAAGTGACTAATATAAAGTTTATCATTTTGATTCTAGTTTCCAAATATGTAAATTATTCAAATACCTAGATTATAGAAATTAAATTTTGATAGGGATCTAGATAAAAACCACTTTTTAAAAATCCCTTTTTTACCATACCAATCACGTGTACGAACACCACTTTTTGACCCAAATAAAATTATTTTTCTAATTCCTTTTGGGAAAATAGAGCTAACAACATGAATACTGATATAAAAAAAAAATTATAATTTTTTGTTGAATATTTTTTTTTATTGAATTTTTATTGGCCTTAATTTCTATTTTTAAAAATCAACATGTACAGACAACATAATTGGACCAAAACTAAACATTTTTTGAATTTTTATTTTTTCATTGTGTAGAGAATTGTCTAAATTTTGATGCCATATAATTTATTTTACAAGAAACTTAACCAAAAAAAGTTATTAAAAAACAAAAAAAGCCTAATATTTTAAGTTTAAGGACTAGTTTGCTTAGAAATTAATTAAAAATTAGAAAAAATAATCCAATATTAATAGAAATTATATATTTGGAAATCAGATATCGTTTTCTCTAATGGGTTTTAATTTTATAGATTGATTCAAAAAAAAGTCCATCAGCCATATTGCCAAAGTTGGACATTCTTCTTCAATATGCCTTAGTTTTTTAGTTGCAGGTCAAAGGCTAAGGCTCAGATTGCCAACCCTTTCCCAAGCCTAAAACCAAGGCTACATGTGGGTTGGGAATTCAATTTTTAAATAACACATACACATTTTTTAAAAACATGTATGCATTACAAAATGCATATAAGTTCTTTATTTTCTTGATTATTTTTTTTAAAAAATACTTTTTAGAAACACGTACGCATTTTAAAACACATGCCCATTTTTTGTTACAAAACGCATACACCTTTTGCATTACAAAACGTGTACACATTTCTAAAAGGAATTAATTTTTTTTAAATAAATGACTTGTATGTGTTATAAAATGCATACACACATTATAACGCATACACATTTTATATGCGTTCTTTTAGGCTCGAGTACCTGAACCATAACGCATACGCATTTTTTTTAAATAACACGTATGTGTTTTCTACGAGATTTTTTTGGCTGAAACTTTCCCTCTTCGTGTACCCAACTTCTTGCTTTTACCCTTCTCTTACATGGTTGAAGCTTGACTTAGAAAATAAACAGATAGTTCAACCTCAGCCTCTCAATTGGGATGAGATGATGAAGGAGATCGAGAAGGAAAGACCCAAAAAGAAGGCTCGAGTTCTTCACTCCACCAAGTTCACAAATACAGGGGAAATTATTGCTGAATGTGTAATTCCAATGGTGGATAAGAACAGGGATGATATGCAAATGACTGATTATCAATTGGGTACGATGAATTTGGGGAGACCAACAAGAAACCAACAAATGAATTCAATTGATATTGTAGCTTCCTCTACCAAATCTATGATGATTAAAGACAATGAAAAGAAGGATGAGCTTAAAGCTCAGTTGGATCAATTGCATAAGTTTTTAAAGGATGCCTACTCCAATTTCTCAACAAGTTGCTGCTCCTGAATCCCCAATCTTACTGACAAAGAAGGAAGTTGATGACTTGGTGCAAATGAAGAGTAAGGTGGAGATGCTTGAAAGATGGATTGATAAGCTCAATTAGGAGTTTGTTCAAGTGCTAATTGATGGTTTTAAGGTTCATTAAATAGCACTTGAGTTGGCAAGAAATTTGAAGCAACATGCTGAAGACCTAGACAAACAAGATGAAGACTACAAAGAATATATTAAAAAGCTTAAGGACATTAGCAAAGTGCCTAAGTCAACTCTATTTGCACAATCAATTCTTGAAGAGGATAATGCAGATTTATTGAGAAGACTGTGAGGATAATAAGATTTAAATCCAAGTCTATTCATGAGCATAAGAATGAGGTTCAAGAGGTGAGCAAGGACTTGAATCAACAGATTGATGAATTGGAGGAAATAGTGGCTATTTTGGTCAATCTAGACATCCGGGTCAAAGAGAGTCTTTCTCTGGGCAAGATGAAGGAGAAGTGGAGTAGTATATTTGAAGAGGTGGTGCAAAAGGGAGATGATGGAGAAGATTTATTATTGGATAGGTTTATGGACATTAGGGAAGAAATAAAAGTTGCTAGAAGGGAAGTAACCAAATTAAAGGATGTGCAAGAATTGGTTTCAGCAAAGTTAAAGAGGATCAAGTTTGAGGATGATTGGTTGGATGGGCCTAATTAGGATATCCTTCAACAACTGTTCTCTAGTTATGATGAGTATATCCTTGAGCATACAATGCATGAATGAGCTGATAGTTGAACACTCTCTTCACTTGACACATCTTCTTCTCTCCTCTTTTGCAGGGTTTTGATATGAACTTGACTCCGTTTCTATCCATCAGTTCCACCTTCTTCCTTGGTGATGAATTTTTCACAACAAAGCAATCCAACCTTGTAACTAAAGATCAACAGTTTAGTTTCTCATGTAGTCGCGGTCCCTTGATTTATGGATCTGAGTTTTTGATTGAGAGGAACTTGTGCATAACATGTCTATATGTACTTTTGAGCTCTATTTTATAAAGTTCGGTGGATTGAAGAAATATTAGCCACCTAATGATAGCAATAGGAATCATAGCTTTAGAATTTGACCGTTATTAGCAAGATACTTTGGAAGTTCAGTTGAACTTGGATACAATTTTTACAGTTTTATACAAATTTTCATGTTATTGTTAAGTTTGTACCTATCTGATAAGATTAATGATTCATAATCAATCTATATGACAGTGATTTTTTGTGCCTAAATGTTTTCTATTTTATGAAAATCAATAGGGAAAACCGGATTTAAAGATTACCTCATTGAATTATCTTTGAATAAGCTATTGTTATATCTATTTGATCTATGTTTTGATGATGAGTGGATGATATATTTCAAGTTCTAAAGTAGAGTTTAATGAATGGTTATGAATATTGAATTAGCACTACGGATGTATGTAGTGGTATAGATCATTCTATGGATTACATCATGTTGTGGTTGTGGTTGGATGAAGAAACATTTATTATTGGTATGTATGCCTAGATATTAAGTAATTTTGTTCATTTTCTTTTGCTTTAAAGATCTTATCTATCTTTTATCTTTATTTAAACCCCCAAGATGTAAGTTAGTTGATTGAATGCAGTTTTGTTCCTTATTACCAGCAAAGGCCCCTTGAATATTATAACTACATTGATCATTGAGCAATATCAACACAGTTGAGAACCAACTAACAGGACCTTTGGAGTTAGATTACTATATGTTGTCTTTCTTTTTTAGGAGAAATAAAATAGTGATATTCTATTTAATGTTGTGTTGTTTTGACCATCAACAAATCTAGCACTAGAAGGAGGGCCTGAAGAACAAGCTGGCTTGAATTGGGTCATTCTCACCAAATAGGTACAAAAGAGTTCTTAGATCTTCTCATAATCTTGAACCTTTGGTTGAACTCCAAACCCCTGTCAGGTACAAACCCCAAGCCCATAGGTTTTTGATCCCACCATTTTCATCACCACTTACTCCACCTGGATTTCCACCAAATCCACCTATTCCACTTGTCCAACTAGTCCCACCACCTTGACCCATGGCTTTCTTTTTGAATAACCCCTCACCACTGGGGACCATCGCTAGAGGCATACATGATATGCCTAAGAACCCTAAGAGGTTCTATCTCAAGTATATTCATGGAGAATCAAGGAGTGTTGAAGAGCACATACAGGCCTTTAAGGATGTCTGTACTCATTCTCAGGTAGCTCATCATGATGTTGTGTGTAGATTGTTCCCCTATTCTTTGGGTGACATGGCATACAACTGGTATTTAAACCTGCCCCAAGGATCTATTTTGAGTTGGACAGACTTTGAAAATGCCTTTATTAATCAATTTTGATTCTATGTAGACCCAGCCATTCTATATCACCAATTTGCTACAATAAGGAAGGAATCCCATGAACCATTGCCTTTATTCAACACAAGATTCCAAAGAATGTACTGAAGGCTATAGGATCCTTACTTGGTAGCTGAGAATATTTCCATTTTGGCATATTTAAGGGTTGTGGATCATTTGGTTGGCCTATTTTGTAGAGGACATATGTTGCTAATGAAATTGATTTGTTGTCTAAAGTTTATCACCTAGCCATCAAACTGAAACAATAGATAAGCTTACAAACAGGGAGTTTGGGAGGATTTCTTCCTCCCATAGGATATTAGATGCCTAACCCAACTCCTTTGTTCAACAAGGTCCTGGGGATGTCTTATTCTCAATATGGACCCATGTCTAAGTTGTAAGCCCCACCTCCCTTTCCATTCTTCACTAACGGTACTCAAGACTCCTCCCAGCAAACACAAAATTACCAAAATCAAGCTAGAGGATCAAATCCTATTGGCCAACCATCTATAGTAAAGACTGTAAAAAATGAAAGAACTCTCCAACTGACTAATGAGATGGAAACTATCAAGAAGAATCTATCTCAGATCTCTAATGATATGGCCCAACTTAGACAGAACCCCCCTCAGAACCAGAACAAAAGTTTTCAAAATAAGGGAGGGTATTCTAATCAGGGTGGTTACTCTAACCAAAACTCCATTCACAATTATAACACCAATTAGAACACCAATAGGAACTTCCAGAACCAGAACTCCTCTAACCAAAACTATCAAAATAAGAATAGGGGATATAATCAAAGGTCCAACAACAATAGACCATGGAAGTTTCTCATAATTATTAGGCAGGTGATGAAAAGCCACACACTGCAAATGTGGTAGATCTCAACTTTATGATGAATTGGTGTAGGTTTCATGATACTGCAACTCATTCTAAGGTTAATTGCCTGAAAATGGAGAAGTTAGTCAAAATTTCACAAGTTGATGCTCCATTTCAAGGTTCATCCAACAAACCTGGTCGATCAATGGATACTGCCATGGCCTATGACATATTTGATGAATAACTTCCATTCCTCGACCAAGAAGAGAATGAAATAGTGGAAGATGTATACGATGCCCAGGCCTTCCAAACCAAGTGAGGCCATTTCCTCATAAATAAGAAAAGAGGGCCATTCACCACATGTGTGCCACAATAGTGGTTTACAACTTTTGGGAGATCCTTATTTTTTTTGAAATCACATATTTTTAGAAAATATAATGATTTAAGCCTTGAAATGTTCCATTTAAAGGATTCCAATTGAATAGGGTTGGATCAAACCACCTTAGACCAAGCCCCCTTGAATAGAACCTTGCTAGTTTTAAACCATACCTATAATGGAGTCTCCATTACACCTATCAAAATGCTGATAAAAACCACTTTTGATTTACCTTTTGGGGGATCAAATAAATTCATTTAAAATTTATTTATTTGTAATTATGTAGTCCTTATTAGAAGCTTCCAAAAAATTATAATTTTAATAAAATTTAATTTGATTATTATATTTATTTTTTATTTCTTGTGAATGTAGGTTTTTCACCAAAAATTAAGCTCTTTGTTCTACACATGTGGAAAAATATCATATTATCAAAAAAAAAATTAAAAATATGAGTGCACCAGATATTGAAGTACTTGATCCAACAAAAAAAGAAAAATTGAATTTTGATACATACAAAAAAAGTTATCCGTTATACGGGCGCTATGTCTAAATTGTAATTTGTTTGACTTCAAAACTTGATTAAAGAAAAAATAGTTAATAAAAAACTATCTAACCAAGTGGAAGCACTAGATATCAGAGTTAAAAAAATAAATTCTAAAGAATTAGAATTTTATCCTTCATGGGAAAAAAGTTATGCATTATACGGCGAGCGTCACTTTTTTAAAATGTTGTTTTCTAAAAAAAACTAGTTTTCAAGGGAGATGGAAAAAGAAGTGCAATCTGATTCCAAAAATTTTGAAAAAAATATATTTAGAATCTATAGAAAAAAATTCATGAAACTCTAGTTCGCATCATCTTAAAATTCCTCACGGTTTAGCCGCTATAGGTGCCCAAGAGTGAAGATTTAGTTAAAAAAAAATATTCCAGTGTCCAGTTTGGCCAAAAATTGTAAACCATCATTGTTGGATCACAAGTCTCCTCCTAATAACATGGTCCTATCGAATAAGAATGTGGATAATAACCCACCACCACTAAAGGGGCTATCAAACTCTTAGAATAAAGGTAATCCACCTTCTTTTCCTAGGTATCAATTAAAGAATGATTCAGAATTTGATTTCATTGTAGAGATGCAGAGGCACAAAACTTCATTGTCATTCTTTGACATTATGAAGTGGTGCCCTGCTCAAAAAGGAATTTTTTTGAAAGCCTTGGAGGAAGTAAATAGGTCAAAAGGGAAAGGAAAGGTGACTCCCACCAACGAGATGAATGCAACCCTCTATAAAGGTAAGACTGGTACCCCACCTTCTAAGTTTAATAATTTTTTGAAAGAATCTGCAAAACTATCTACTAGATTCTGGGGCGTAAGGGAACGTGATGCCATTTTCAATTTGTAGGAAGTTAGGTCTGATTCCACTACATACTAACAAAAAAATTATTCATTTAGATTAAATATAAGTCAATGTGGTAGACCTTAAAAATATTCATGTATAGGTTGGATCTGACCCAAGGATCCAAACTTACATAGATATCCAAGTTGTCGATATCCCAGAAACCTATGGTATGCTCTTAAGCAGAGACCTAATGAAAAGTATTGGGTTATTTTTCCTTGGATTTCTCACACATGTGGCTTCCCTGGAAAGGGATAGCAACCTAGATCAGAATTGAGAGTGAGCCTAGGCTCAAGCACATGATCACCGAGTATGATTCCCCTAATGAGGTAGCCTATTTTGAAATTGAGATAGGAGTTTACAAGCATGAGGAAATCAAGACTTTCTCTATACTTCATTTTGATGATCTATTGCCTCTAGAACAAACTTACCCGATGACTACAGTTAACCAACAAGTATTAATCAAAAAGTTGCAATAGGATAGGCTGGTACTGGGAGAAGAGGCTAATATGTGTAGCTTTTTGCTTCCCAATTGGTGTAGGGCCTATTACCATAATCATTTCGAGTTAAATTGTCAACCCTATGTAGATATTTTAAACTATGTCTCCCAGGTTGAAGAAACTTGTGAATTTCAACCTCAAACCTCCACCAATAAATTTTCATTTGAAGCAAAAGATGCAACCATGCTTATGAGAGCTAGTCTTGCTCAAGAGGAAGATTCTTTCCAACTCAAGTAGACTCTTGTTCTATGCTATGAATTACAAAGAGAGGCTAAGGAATCTCAATCTTTTCTTATTACACCTACCTCGAATACCCTTCCAATGCCCAATGCATTGGTGAAAACTATATTGAATTGTGATCTAACCCAAGAGGAGGTTTAGGAATTAATTCCTGAACATATTTTGAGTCTAGAAGTACCTTCTGGTGAACCATGTCCCTAGTTACCTTTAAACCTTAATGGCCAGCATTAGTTTAAGCCATCACATAGTCCTAGCAAGCAAACACCTATGGCCCCAAAGAAGAAAGAGATCTAAGCTCTAGACAAATTATGGAGTCTTAAATTTGATGGCTCCAAGTCCAAGTCAAGAAGTGGAGTAGGGATTGAATTAACTAACCCATAGGGGAAAGCTTACTTTTCTTCTTACAGGTTACAATTTGGGTGCACTAATAACATGGCAGAGTATGAAGCACTTGCTTGAGGTCTAATGTTCACCCATTAGAAAAAAGTCACATCTCTCATGGTCATGGGGGATTATGAAGTAATTGTCAAGTAGGTCCGCAGCCAATACACTTATCATATCAAAAGATTGGCTAGTTACATAAATAGAGTCTAGAATTTGATAGAGGACATTGATGCTTTTGGAATCACTTTGATTCCTAGGGAAGATAATCAGATTGCAAATGCCTTGGCAATTGCTGCTAGCACATTGGATCCCATGCAGGACTCCAAGTTGAAAATATTTTCAGTCGAACTGGTCTCCATCCCAATAGTTATGGATAATGTCCAAAAATTTTAGGTCTTCGATGATGACCAACACATACTCACCTTCTTGGAAAGTTCTAATGTTTTTAAAGGAAAAATAATAGATGAGTCAGAAAGAGATCATGGGGATTGGAACCCTGAGAGTTGTGACACTAAAGGGATAATGAATTTGAAAATCAACAACATTCCTAAGGGGATGGTAGCTTTGGAAAGAATATTTGACTCTGATCCTCAGGCTCGTGAAAGGGTGCCTATAGAAAGTGATGGAGGGAAGTACGAATCTATTAATCTGGTTGATTTAGGTCTAGAAAGGAATGTCTATATAGGAAAAACCTGCCTTGAGGAGATCAGAAATGAAATAGTTAAGGTGTTAAAAGAGGACATTGCAGCAATTGCTTGGAGTTATGAAGATTTAAAGACTTTTGACATCTCGGTGATCATGCATACCATACCTCTAAAGCTAGAAGTAAAGCCCTTCCATCAAAAGAAGTGCCCAGTGAATGCTTTAATTGAGCCCTTAATTCAGAGGGAGGTGCAAAAGATTTTTCCTGCAAGAATCATCTTCCTAGTGCGACACTCTACTTGGGTTGCCAATTTGGTTCTTGTACATAATAAAAGTGGGGAGATCAGACTATGTGTTGATTTTTGGAACTTAAAAAAAGCCTCTGAGAAGGATAACTACCCACTACCTTCTCTTGATGAAGTATTACAATCTGTCAATGGATCTCAAATGATGTCATTCTTGGATGGCTATTCTGGGTACAATCAAGTGCTTGTTAGTCATGAAGACAAAATGAAAACTACCTTCACTAGCAAGTGGGGGAAATTTTCCTATCGAAGGATGCCATTTGTCCTCATTAATGTTGGAGCCACTTTTCAATGTGCAATGGGCATGGCTTTCAAATATAATTTAATAGGTAAGTGTATCATTATCTATGTTGATGAATTAACTATCTTCTCTAAGAATAGAATGGATCATGTTGTTGATTTAGCAAAAGTACTTAGGAGATGTATAAGCTATGGTGTGTCCTTGAATCCCAAAAAATGTGTGTTTGGAGTTTTCGAGGAGAAACTTTTAGGCCATGTAATATCAGAAAAGGGAATATCCATAGACCCTGATAGAGTGGAAGCCATCTTGAAACTAATAATGCTAGGAAGCAAAAAGGAGATGAGATCCTTCTTTGAAAGGATTAATTTTGTGAGAAAATTTATAATAGGGTTTATAGAAATTGTCAAACCACTTAATGAGATGATGAAAAAGGATGCAAAAATAGAATGGAGCAACGACTCTAAATATGCTTTCTCGCAAATTAAACAATCAATATCTAAGGCACCGGTCTTGACCAGCCCAGATTATCTAAAGCCCTTCTATATTTATTCCTTTCCATCTTACCATTCATGTGCAGTTTTTTTAACACAAAGAAGAGGAGAGGGAGATGAAAGGCCAATTGCTTTCATGAGCTCCCCATTCAAAGATGCAGAAGTTAGATACCCACCTCTCGAGAAGCAGGCCTTTGCGTTGGTGTGAGCAGTAAAAAAATTTAGGTATTGTATTCTTAGGAGCTAGGTTATTGCCATAGTTCCTTATCCAGCTGTTAAGTCTCTCCTTATGTAGAGTGAGTTAGGGGAGAGAAGAGGAAAATGGATGGATATTTTGCAAGAATATGATCTATAGATCCATCCAATGAAGCTTGTCCAAGGATAGGGTTTGTCAAAGGCTATGGAAAATGCTAACAAGAGCATCACTTGCCAGCAGTATACAGTGAAATCATTCACCAAGGATCCATGGTACATAGATTTAAATATTTTCTTCCTCCTCAACAAAAGATGCCTAGAGGGAATGAATGTCACTCAAAGGAGAGCACTGCAGATGAAGAGTGGTCATTTCATGCTCAAAGGAGGTGCCTTATACCAAATAAATTATGAAGGAGTTTACCTATTATGTTTAGATCAACAAGAAGCCAAGCATGCTATTGTTGAATTTCATGGTAGACATGGTATAAGGCATGAATCTATAGATTCCTTGGCCCATCAAATTCTTAGGTCAGGTTATTATTGGCTTCACATGTTTAGGGATGTACATCAACATGTCAAGACATGTCATACATTCCTGACCTCTGCATTGAAGGAACGTAATCCAACAATGCCTTTACAACCGGTTTTCGAGGTAAGCCCATTTGCCCAATGGGCACTGGATTTTGTAGGGGTAATTAATTCAAAATATTTTGCATGGCATAAGTTCATCTTGACAACTAAAAACTATTGAATGTGCTAGACTGAGGCTCAGCCATGCAAAAATAGTACCACAGAGGTGGTTATTAGATTTCTTAATGAACATCATTACCAAGTTTGGAGTACCCTTCGCCCTAGTATGTGACAATGGCCCTGCTTTTTCGTTTGTTGAGTTCATACAATGGGCCTAGGAACATAAAATTATTTTGAAATATTCATCCAATTACTACCCTCAGGGAAATGGTGTAGCAAAGTCTACCAACACTTGAATGTGTTGGAAGTGATAAAAAAAAATCTTCAGAATAATCCTAGATACTGGCATACCTAGTTGAGATTTTCCTTATGGGTAGATCAAACCCATATTAAAGTCACTCTAGGAAATTCCCCATTTAAGTTAGTCTATGGCCAAGAGCCAGTCTTCCCCATACATTTCCAAATACCTATTCTCAGGTTTATACACCAGCTTTACTCAAAGGATGGTTGGATTGAGGTAAGGCTAAATAATCTATTAAACATAGAGGAATAGAGAGACAATGCTTTACAACGGTTCTTTAAACACTAGGTTGTTGTCAACCATTGGTTTGACAAAAGATCTAAGATTAAGGCTTTCAGGATATCAGATCTCATGTTGTTGTGGGATAAGCCTAAAGAGAAAAAGGGGGACCACTAGAAGTTTGATAGACTCTGGTTGGGTCTATATCAAATAGTTGAGATCTTGGGTGAGAATGCTTTTTTCTTGACCACCTTAACAAGAGAACCTGTTCCATTGCCCATCAATGGAAAATTTCTCAAGCATTACTTTGGTCCGTGAGGGTCTGATTTCTGAATTGATTGCATAAATGTATTTTGTGTAATTACCTTTTCTTTGTTTCTGTTTGTTTGCTTGCTTGTTTCTTCTTTTTCTTTTGTTTCTTTCTGTTGTCTTTTTTTTTTTCTTGTTCTTTGGGGACCTTCATTTCTTTCCATTTTGAAATGAAGGGGTTGTTATTTAAAGTATGTTGTAGGCACTAGGTGAGAAATTGATTTAGGTATTTTCAGGCATATCTGTTAAAGGATTTCATTCTAAAGTTATGTCTTATGGTCATTATAACATTGGTTTAAAAGGTTATTAAGAATAAGGTACATTGTAAATAATCTCATGGAATATGATTGAATTATGTCACAAAATAGATAAAATATATGCCTATGTAAAGTGCCTATTTATCTTGGGGTGACTATATCTTTGATTCAAGTGAAAAATCTTATTCTCGAAACTATCATAGAATCCACTGTAGTTCTCAACCCACATTCTAGACCAATAATGTCTGAGTATTGAGAAAGTTATTTAAAGAATTTTCACAAGGCCTATAAAAGAAAGTGAAAATAAACTATTGAAATAAAGGCAAACTCAATATTAAGTGGGTAATTCAAGTATCTCTACCGGGGCTATGGATGCTTGACTGGAAGTAGAGTAATTCTTTGAGAGAACTAGAGGTATCTCCGTTGAGGCTATTGATGCCTAACTGGCAGTGAAGCAATGCCTAGGATTTTATTGGATGACAGTTGAAGGACTCAACCTAAGTAGCTTGAATATTAGGTATAGTTGTTTAGGGGTGGATAAGTTTTTATGAAGAAGGATTCACCATATATGCACACACTCAAATTCAAATGTAGTTCATGTTGATATACATCTGAGATTTTGACTCAACTTTACTTAATATTCTGATTATACTTAAGTTAACATGTTTCATAAACCAGAGGTTCTGGGTGACTGAATTCTTCAGTATCTTGAAAATGGGTAAACCATTTCCCCAACCGAGTCACCAGTTGTTATTCCTTTCATAACCACCCCATTTTTATTTTGGAACAAAATGGGCCCCCCTTGGTTTTTTTTTCTTTGGTGTTTTGTTCGGGTTTTCGGAGTTGTTCATTTTTCTCCTAAGTCTTTCTTTCTTTGCTCTGTCGAAAGCATACCCAGAATAGAAACTAGTCTTAGAACTTTTCCAAAGTTCCAAGTCTGGGTTATGTTCTTGTTTCGGGTCCGCCTTTCCCTCCTTGTTCTTTTTGTTTTTTGTCTGTGTGTTTTACGCTCTCGGGTCTGTTTCAACCTTGAGTTGTTTTTCATTTTTCTTGTGTGTTGTTTTTCTCGAGTGGAAGTGGAAGAAAACTTGGAGCTTTGTAAAATTTCCCAATTTAGTTCCCACCTTGATTCCAACTCCACTTGTTTGCTTTGCATTGTTGTGTCTGTTGGTGTTTGTTCTGGTCTCGCTTCCCATTGTGATTATTGTCCTTGTTTCATTTCTTGTTCCTTTGTCGGGAGCAGAACTAGGATCAGACCCAAACTTGGAACTTTGTAAAAGTTCCACTTCCAGTTTTGGTCTGGTCCCGCCCTCGTTTCCTTTTGTCCTTTGTCTTTGTCGTAGAAGCAAAACTAGGTTTGGAGTTTGATGAGGAACTTGTTAGGACTTTCTTGTTCTTTTTTGGATTCCGGTCCACGTCCGCCCTAATTTTGGTGTCCACGGGAGTTAATTGTTTGTTTATGTTGTTTGCTTTGCCTGACCTACCACATTTATTTCATTAAGTTGAGGCTCTTCACATGCACAAAAACATTTTTAAAACCTTAATTAAGGTTAACTAGCTCATTATCCTTGTTATCTAAACTATTTTAGCAAACTAGATCTAGGAGAATTTTGAGAAGATCGATTTGATTGTGGGGGCATGGTGATTAGCATATTTCTTTTATGTTTCAATCTTTCCTTGTGGGCGTTTTAAGGTAGGGTTCCTTTTCCTTTCTCTTCCTGTTCTACTTTGTCATTTTGATTTTGTGCATTGCGTGTTGTGTTTCCAAGCATTCATAGAATCTTTTTTTGTGAATCTTCACTCGTTTCTTGTTTTATTTTGGTTCATTTTTTTCTTTCTCTATTTTCCCATTATATTTTCTTTCTTTCCATTTGTTGTTTTCCATTTGCTGTCACTTTTGTGGCAGGTGTGCTTTGTCTTGTGCTAGTTTCTAACTAGGGTTTCTATTTGATAGGGTTTTCAGTCGTTGAAATGTTTAAAAATATGTTTGGAGACACCTTTAATTTCACTACTATGTCAATTCTCTAATTTTCACGTTGGGTTTGTAATGCCCTAATCTTCTGAATCAACTTGTCTTGCAAACTAGGGTTTGCTCGATAACCTTTACAAAATATTTTCCTCTAGGGTTAAATTTTTTTTCTATACAGTTACGGGGTGGGGTTAATCCCCTCTATTTTGATTTTCCTTTTATCCCATGTGACCATGTCTTCAAGAAAGTGCTCCATTTTTATGATTAAAATTGGCAGAAGCGGACTCAGGATCGAATCTGTCCTGTTGATGTTTGCATTGGGATTCATTCACAAAATGATCCTACTTCCATTCATTGGTAATTTTGGTCTTCATAATTTACCTTAGGTTGAGATAGAATTGGAGTGGAAGTTGAATTAGGAGCTAGAAAATAGTTCCAAATTCAGTTTCTGTTCTGATTCCGATTTAGGTCCCATCTTGATTCTGATTCTGATCTTGCTTTCTGTTGAAACTATTTCCTGTTTGTGATTCTTCTATGGCTCTACCTCTGATGAAGTTTGAAATTTGGCTATGTATGAAAGTTGTCCTGTGGAAGTAGAGAAAGATGTTGGTTGATGTATTGACTTTTATGCTTTTGTTCATCTAATACAAGAGTTTATTGCAAAGATTAGAAGATTTCAAGGGCATTAGAAGAGGCTTCTCAAAGGAGCCAACTAGCAAAAACCTCACGGCAAGGAGCTAAGCCAAAGAAGATTAAAGTGGAGCAGCTCCCCTACACTTTGAGATATAAACATAGGGAAGCTACTCTCAACTGGCAAGGTTGATTCTGATTGGGTAGACATTACTAATACCAACATAGGCCCCTTCAACTATGAAGAACTGGTTGATAAAACTTTTAATGAGGATGTTATAGCAAGGGAACAACGAATCATTCAATTAGCTTTGGAACATGTTGCACATTTTCCTCTTTCTGTTCAATGTCCAGAGTTGATATTGGTAGTAGTTGGGGCCTACAATCCTGATACTAGGCAGTGCATGGATTCATAGGGAAATTTTATCATTGATTTAACATCACAAATGATCAGGTTTATGTTTGATGCACTTGTTCCACAAAATCCCAAGAAGCTAAATGAAGAGGAAGCACTGAAACTTTACAGTGATAAGAAAGAAGCCAATAGATCCCACACATGAACAAGCATTAGATGAGGGTGGAGAAAAAGTATTCGACTAAGCTTCCTGACTTGATCCGGTGGACATTTTTCAGTGAAAATTGAAGTGTCTCATTTCTCTCCAAAATCTGCACCATCAGAAAGATCTTGACATCCCGATTCCAATGCAACTCGAATGGAGCAAAAAGGAGTCCGTTTGCACAAGTTATAGCCAGTCAAACCTTCGGTCAAACTGAGATCAGGGGCATCCAGAAGGCAAAAAAATGGCATTGTCAAAAATCAATGAAACTAGCGTCATCGCGAAGAGCTCGTCGTAAGCTTTCCAATGCAATTCATTTCGTCAAAATTCGACATCGGAGGCTCAACTTATCAGTGGTCAAAGTTTGCAGTTGACTTGTTGAGGTGGATCGTACGGATGCTGACGTCAGCAGTCAGTCCGTACTCTACAGAATACAAATGGATGAATTTGGGCATAACATGTGGCGACTGAGTCATTGTACGGAACCAATCAGATGATGACACGTGTCATCCGTACGTCCAGTCAGCTGTACAGTCAGCATCCACGTCGGTAGTACCGTCTTCATCCACGTGAGTGCCGAGTTGTCATCCACATCAGAACTATTGGCCAATTAAATTCGGCCATGTGGCACCCGCCGTGGCCCTCTCATCCATGTTGGTCGGCGGTTGTAAATTTGTTTGTTTGATAAAAATGTTGGGGCCGGATTCGAACCCCCTACCTCTCATTCACGAGAATTCCGGGTAGCCGTTCCACTAAATCGTCGACCTTTACACATATGGGGAAGACGTTTAGTTTTGTTAAGATTCAGTGGTTATTTTTGAAAGAAAATGAGCCGACGGGAGTTGAACCCGCACCGGCCGGGTCCCAACTTACATAGCCACCAACGAGCCATCGAATGGCTATCAGTAAACATATGGCGTCAGCTTATTTTGTTAACTGTTTGAAAGCCAAATGACCTATGATTTAAAAAAAAACTCCTCTATAAGTTAAAACTAAGCCTTTTAAAGGATTAAATCAAAAATAATTAAAATCTCTTAAGCCCGAAATGAGTAATAAAAAGGGCTAAAATAAACATTAAGGGGATTATTAAAGATTTATTATGTATAAATAGGGGATTTATTTTTGTTAGGGGGGAAATTTGTAATGATCTGTAATTTTTTAAAAAATCTTTATTTTTGGAGAGATAAGGATGGAAATTTTGTAAATCAATGGTTAAATTGAGAAAATTTTATATTTAAAGGTGAGGTGAGTGGAATCCAGTTTTTCTTTCACGAAGTCTTTGAAGGTGGAGATAATCGAAAGAGAGGTCTTGTAGAGATTCTATTCTGCACGAGCCGCTGTTATGCCCAGGTGCTTGGAGAATGATTGTGGTGCTTTGTAATTGATTTTGGAGTTAATCGGATCGGTCCTCTATTGGAGTGGACCAGAGACGTAGTCACCGTGACGAACTCTGTTATCAAACGTTTGCCTTCTCTCTCTCTTCTTTCTGTCTCTCATTTCCTTCCTTTCTGTTAAATCACCTTGTTATTACTTTCATTCTATTATTTCCTTAAGTTAATTTTGATTTAATTGACTTGAAAAAATCATTGTAAAAGCATTGTAAAAGTTAAGCATTTAAATACTGCAATCTAGTCTAGATCCTACACAGATCAAGTTGGTATTAGAGCTCAGTTGACTATTATTGCAGTTATTTATTTTTGAATGCTAACGAGATCCGGGACTCGAAGGGTGAAGGAAAGGCTCGAAGACTTTGATCCTGAGATCGGGAAGCGTAGAACATTTCCAAAGATGTCAGTTTCTGGAATGGAGGTTCCTGAAGAAATCAGGAGCAGGAGTTTCGAAGAGCATTCCTCGAGATGAAGGCAAAGGTGGACATTCTTTTTCAGGAGAGACAAGAACGGAAGGAACATGAAGAAGGTTCGTCGAAGCAAGATGCTCATGAAGACAAGAAAGGGAAACAACATGGAGATGGTGGCAAGCAACCAAATCCACCCTTTTCTTCTTCTCCTCCCTCTTCTCCTTCTCCTTCTTCTCCATCTTCTCCTCATTCTATTTCTTCTAATCCTTTCAAGAGTGGGTATAAACCTAAAATTAAACTGGATGTAAAATTTGATTTACCTAAATATTGTGGTGAACTTAATGCTGAAAAATTGGATGATTGGATTCAACAAATAGAGGTCTACTGTAGAGTCCAGAACCTAATAGATGATGTTGATAGGATCCAATTAGCTACTCTTCGTTTAGGAGGTACAACCTTAACATGGTGGGAGAGTAAGTCTAAGGCAGAAGTTTCACAACATGGTAGAGTCAGTTTAACTTGGGTAGAATTTGTTAATGCACTTAAGAAGCAATTTTATCCCCTAGGACATATGCAACAGTTAATGATGGACTGGCAAATGTTTAGGCAAGGGAAAGGTCAAACTATCCAAGAGTACACCCATGAATTTAGGAAGAAGGCTATTGCTTTGAATGTTCCATTGTATACCCAGGACACGTTGTTGAAGTACATAGGAGGTTTGCATTCCTACCTTAGGCATTCTATCCTAGTTTTGAACCCTTGTAACTTGGATGAAGTGTCTGTTCAAGCTACACACTTAGAGTCAAGGGGTAAAGGATCTTTTATTGATAATGATGTAAAGAAATCCTCTAAGAATGCAGAGACAGGGAAAGGAAAGAAGGCAGCTACAGTCAAGAAGGATGAGAAACTTTCTTGCACTCATTGTGACAAGGAAGGTCATGATGACGATCACTATTGGAAGTTACATCCTGAACTGAGGCCTAAGTGGGCTCAAAGACGTAATCAGAAACATAAGGGTAAGGAGAAAGCCACGAATGTTGTTATGGATCTTGGTTCAGATTCAGATGATGAGACTAAGATAATAGCGATGGGTCTAAAAGGTAAAGCTCCTATTTCTGGTGTTTCTGTTGGTAGTTGTGATTCTACTTCTACAGTTAATGATTTCTTTGAAGATAACAAAAGGAATGAGCTTTTTCATTTAAGGGTTGTTGCTAAGAACAGTAAAATTGATGCACTCATAGATAGTGGTTCTCAAGTGAATTTGATTTCTGAAAGTGTTGTAACAAACTTGGGATTAAAAACTACACAACATAAGAAACCTTATCCACTAGGCTGGATTTGTGAAAATGATAAGCTGCAAGTAACAAAACAATGCATCTTAAGATTCACAATCACTAGTAAATTTGTGGATGAAGTACAATTTGATGTAGTTCCACTGGATATCTGTGGGATAGTGCTTGGAAGCCCTTATTTATATGACAGGAAAGCTATTTTCTACAGGGAAAAGAATCATTATCACTTGTTTAAAGATGGCATTCAGTATATTGTACATTCTCACAGGATTAAGACTGATCATTCTTTTGCAAACACAGGGTAGTTAAAGAGGGTAATTAATGCAAGTAAAGAGTTAACTCTTATGTCTGTCAGTACAGGTGGTTCTACACTTGAACTTGGAGTAGCTAACCAAGGTCAGATGTTGCAGGATGCACTTGCAGTACAACATGAGAAAAAGATGATTGAAAGCATTGATAAATCCTTGGGTAAAAATGTTCCTGTTGTAAAGGATCGATATCATGTTGACTTATTCTCTTTCATTTCTGCATTATTGTTCAGCTTGATGCTAGTCAATTTTTGTTGGTTAGTGGCTACGACATTTGATGTAGAAGCTTATGGAAGTGATAAAGTTATGTTTATGATCAACAATATTTCTGCAGTCTTCATTGTGCTTGTGAGTTAGGTTTTCAGATGTACAGAAGATACAGGACAAGTGGGGAGGCCAAGTCCTCACTTATTGTCAGAGTAAATGCCACTTTTGGAGGTCCAAAAGGTCTTCAGTGGGGAGGCCTGATCCGGTGGACATTTTTCAGTGAAAATTGAAGTGTCTCATTTCTCTCCAAAATCTGCACCATCAAAAAGATCTCGGCATCCCGATTCCAACGCAACTCGAACGGAGCAAAAAGGAGTCTGTTTGCACAAGTTATAGCTAGTCAAAGCTTCGGTCAAACTGAGATCAGGGGCATCCAGAAGGTGAAAAAAATGGCATCATCAAAAATCAATGAAACTAGCATCATCGCGAAGAGCTCATCGTAAGCTTTCCAACGCAATTCGTTTCGTCAAAATCTGACATCGGAGGCTCAACTTATCAGCGGTCAAAGTTTGTAGTTGACTTGTTGAGGTGGATCGTACGGATGCTGACGTCAGCAGTCAGTCCGTACTATACGGAATACAAATGGACGAATTTGGGCATGACATGTGGCAGCTGAATCATTGTACGAAAAAAATCAGATGATGACACGTGTCATCCATACGTCCACTCAGCTGTACAGTCAGTGTCCACGTCGGCAGTACCGTCTTGATCCACGTGAGTGCTGAGTTGTCATCCACATCAGAACTATTGGCCAATTAAATTCGGCTACATGGCACCCTCCTGGTGCGACACGTGGCCCTCTCATCCATGTTGGTCGGCGGTTGTAAATTTGTTTGTTTGATAAAAATGTTGGGGCCGGATTCGAACCCCCTACCTCTCATTTACGAGAATTCCGAGTAGCCGTTCCACTAAATCGTCAGCCTTTACACATATGGGGAAGCCGTTTAGTTTTGTTAAGATTCAGTGGTTATTTTTGAAAGAAAATGAGCCGCTGGGAGTTGAACCCGCACCGGCTGGGTCCCAACTTACATAGCCACCAACGAGCCATCGAATGGCTGTCAGTAAATATATGGCGTCGGCTTGTTTTGTTAACTGTTTGAAAGCCGAATGACCTATGATTTAAAAACAAACTCCTCTATAAGTTAAAACTAATCCTTTGAAAGGATTAAATCAAAACTAATTAAAATCTCCTAAGCCCAAAATGAGTAATAAAAAGGGCTAAAATAAACATTAAGGGGATTATTAAAGATTTATTATGTATAAATAGGGGATTTATTTTTGTTAGGGGAAATTTGTAATGATCTTTATGTAAAATTGGGAGATTTTTTAAAAATCTTTATGTATTTTGGAGAGATAAGGTGGATTTGGGAAATATTTTGTAAATCAATTGGTTGGTAACCAAATTGAGAAAATTTTATGTATTTAAAGGGGTGTGAGGTGAGAGTGGAATCCAAGTTTTCTTTCAGGTGACGAAGTCTTGAAGTTGTGGAGATAATCGAAAGAGAGGTCTTGTAGAGATTCCATTCTTGCACGTCAGAGTGCTATTATGCTGCTGAGGTGCTTGGAGAATGATTGTGGTGCTTTGTAATTGATTTTGGAGTTAATCGGATCGGTCTCTCTATTGGAGTGGACCCGGAGACGTAGTCACTTTCGTGACGAACTCCGTTATCAAACATTGTTTGCACTTCTCTTCTTCTCTCTCTTTCTGTCTCTCATTTCCTTCTTTTTTGTTAAATCACCTTGTTATTACTTTCATTCTGTTATTTCCTTAAGTTAATTTTGATTTAATTGACTTGAAATAATCATTGTAAAAGCATTGTAAAAGTTAAGCATTTAAATACTGCAATCTAGTCTAGATCCTACACAGATCATGACTAGACTAAAAAGGAATACTTTGGCAAGGAGATTGGGGGCATAATAATGATGCTCTCTAGAGTATTTGGGAAAAGAGATGCCTCCCAATTTAAAGAATGGATGTTCCCATTTATCCAAACTATCTTGGATGGCAGACAACAGTTTGACTGACCTATGGTGGTGTTAGAAAGCATACATAATCAAATGCTCAGAGTGAAAGAAACCAAGAGTTTCTTCATGACCTCTTATGTGATCTATGCAGCTCCCAGAAGGGGGATCTTTCCTAGATTGAATATAGTGAGCATATTGGGAGAGGCCTAAGGACAGAAAAAGGTGTGGGAGCACTATGATCAGCTTGCCTTGTGAATCTCTTAATCACATTATAGGAGGGTTAACGATGCATTTCTTTATTTTATCATTAATAGGATCACAAGAGATGTTGGTTACAAATTGAGTAGGGAGGCAATGGCCTTCATCAATGAATGGGGACAGTGGTTTATTCAATACCCCACATTTACTTACTTCAAGTTGGGAGGTTTTTATGGTCACCCTCATTTGCTCCCTAGATGCTACAACAATAGAATTGTGTTAATGGAGTTCATTTATCAAGCTTTAGCTGGCAACTTCAAAATTGGTACCAAGCACAAGACTAGTTGTTACAAGTTCCCCATGAAGTTGGGTGAGTATAGTTGTCCACACATTGTGGCAGCTAAGGTAGTTTGTGATGAATTAATTGATTTGAAGTTGGGTCTGTACACTTCTAGGAAGCATTTTGATCTCGGATACAAGATGTAGGCCTTGCTTCCTAGTCTTTTTGAGAAACATTTTTATCTATTGGAGGACTTTTGGATGGATTTACAAGATGAATATGATCTCAGGAGGAGAAATTATGAAATATTGCCTATCCCACTCATGGTTGAGTATGAGATAAAGGAGGACATTCCAAAGACATTGTTTGATGATGGCATAACTTTGGATCCTCAATATGATGTAGATAAGATAGGCACCAAGGATTTTGATCCAGTGGATTGGAATGTAGAAGAGTCCATCAATATAAAACAGATTGCAAGGCCAGTATTGGACATGAGCATTCAATGGGTTATGAGAAGGGTAAAGGATCCAAAGGCTCAAACATCCAAGAAGAGGAAGGCTACTAGAACCACCTAGTATAAAATGACAAAAAGGAGAATTCCTCCAAAGGAGCCTTTGGAATTTCTTCCTCCCAATTCAGGAGAGGAGACTACTACTTAGGATCTTCCTGAGATACAAGGAGAGGTTGCACCTGAAGTTGGTGCTTCAACATCAGTTGCAGGAAAAGCATCCACTCAACCTCCTGTTACAAAGCAACCAAGTGAGGGAATGCCCATGGGAACCCTCCGGAAGGAAGCTGTTTTGTTGAAGGAGAAGGAGCCTGAGATAGAAATTCATGATGTTGAGACAGACTTTGAGGCTACCCCATCCGACAAGGAGACTCATGTGGTGGCATCCCTTGATGTAACTGAGGATGCAAGGACTGGGCATGTGTTGACAAAAAAAGATCAATGGAAACTATTTGAAGATGCTAAGAGGGAATCAGATGCCAAGGCATAGGTTGAGGCACTAGCTAAACAACAGGAGATGGTTGCCAAGGCACAATTTGATGCTAAACAAAAAGAATTGGTATCTCAAGCTAAGATTGATGAATTGGCTAGGTAGCAGCAACAAAAGGAGTGAGAGCTCAAAATGACGGAAGAAAGAGATAAATTGGCTTTGCAGCAAAAGATCCATGATCTTGAGGAAGAGAAGGCTACCAAAGAAGAGAGAAAGAATCCCTTGAGGCTAAATAGAAGGATATGGAAGAGGCCCACAGAAAGAAAGAAGAGCAAGAAGGTTTGGAGAGGGAGAAAGAGGCTAAAGAACTTGCTCAATATGAGAAAAATTCCAAGGAAGCAAGGGACTATGTTGAGGAATTGAAAATGGAGAGGGACAAGATGTATGAAGAGAGGAAATTGGAAGAATGTTTGAAGGAGTTGGAAGCCAAAAGATTGCAAGAACAAAAAGATAAAGAAGAGGTCAAGAAACTTGCACAAGAAGAGGCACAAAGAGAACAAAATGTGCAAGAGGTTGACTCTTAGCCTAGTAACACAATACTGGGTATGTGCAGGATCATGATGGGCCAAAAAGTGGCAATATGATGGGTATTTGTAGGGTATGTGGCTGGCGAATTTTTTTAACCTGAAATTAATGAAATAAAAAGGGTTTTTAAAGGAGATTCTCAGCTTTGCACCCATATAAATTGTACTTTACTTTGAATTTAATAAATAATTATAATTCATTTTCTATTTGAATTATGACTAAAGTGCTGATTGATCGGCTGATTGAAAAATATCTATAGCTTTCAAATGGTATCACAGTTTTTGAATCCAAAACATGCATCACATTCTATGCTTCGCATACTATAGGATTAAAAAAAGAAAAATTGAATTTCATGAAGTTTTCACCAAGTTAAGGTGGTCAGACATACGAGTTTTTATATTTTTTAAAAGTTGTAATAAAAAATTCATAATTAATTATTTACCTAGAAAAAAATTACAAAAAAAGGCATCACATCTGAACATGAGTCCTCTACTTATGTATAAAATATTATAAAAAAATATTATCATATTATTG
This sequence comes from Sequoia sempervirens, assembly GCA_007258455.2. Taxonomy (NCBI): domain Eukaryota; kingdom Viridiplantae; phylum Streptophyta; class Pinopsida; order Cupressales; family Cupressaceae; genus Sequoia; species Sequoia sempervirens. The sequence goes on from VDFB02271358.1 coordinate 231,349,469, forward strand.
TGGTTAGGGTGGTTAGACAGACACCTACTTCTTATTTTTTCCCTGAAATTTAAGTACTACTGGTTTGAAATTTCAGATTTTCACCAAATAATTTTTTATTTAAAAAAAAATAAACCTAGTAGTTTAGAAACTACATTCAATTTGCTACAGATTCTATTCTTACATATTTTTGAAATAATATAGATAACTTATTCAAATTTTTACATCAAGTTTCCTAACTTTGATTTTCCTAAATTTTTTGCCACTTAAGGGCCTTTTTTTTCCATGATGATCCCGCACATACCCTACTGCAACCTTTATCTTCTACCACTGCTGCTTCTTCTTTAGCACAAATAGTCACTACTCCTACTACTCCTACATGGTTGAAGCTTGAATTAGAAAATAAGTAGATAGTTCAACCTCAACCTCTCAATTGGGATGAGATGATGAAGGAGATTGAGAAGGAAAGACCCAAAAAGAAGGCTCGAGTTCTTCACTCCACCAAGCTCACAGATGCAAGGGTAATCATTATTGAATGTACAATTCCAATGGTGGATAAGAACAGGGATGCTATGCAAATGACTGATTATCAATTGGGTATGGTGAAGGGTAAACCCACAAAAGTGGTTTACAATTCGAATGAGGAAGGAAAACTTGTAAAAAATGACCCCATAACAAAAAATTTCATTATGGGGGTTTGAATGAACTCATAATGGTTTGAATGAACCAAAAAAGGGTTCGCTCGAACTAGGGTTTGAGTGAACCCATTTAATGCATACATGTGGACAAAAAAGAAAATGAAAACCCCTTTTGGGAAGTTGGTTTGAATTAACTAGGGTTCGAATGAACCCTGGTTCGCTCAAACCCTTGGGGGCTCACTAGAACCCCCTGGTTCTAGCGAATCCCCCTTTTCCCTGATTTTTGATCTGGTTCACAAAAAACCTAAATTTTTATGCTTCAAAGCTCAGGTTAAGGATGAAAATGTAGGAGTATTCACAAACCCAACTGGAATCAAGTAGTCCTCAGAACGAGCTATCCAATGAATATAATTTTAATATGTTTTGGTTTTATTATGTATTTTTTTTTTTAGTTTTATTAAACATAGGTTTTTCATCAAAAAAGGTCTTTGTTCTACACATGTTGAAAAATAGCAGATTATTAAAAAAAATTGAAAACTATGAGTGCACCAGATATTGAAGTCCTTGATCCAACAAAAAAAAATGAATTTTGATATATACAAAAAAAGTTACGTGTTATACAGTTGTGCTATGTATGAATTGTAATTGGTTTGACTTCGAAACTTGATTAAAGAAAAAATATTCAATAAAAATCTATCTAACCAAGTGGAAGCACTAGATATCAGAGTTGCAAATCTAAATTAGAAAGAATTAGAACTTTATCCTTCATGGAAAAAAATTTATATATTATACAGTGTGTGTCACTTTTTAAAAATGTTGTTTTCTGAAAAAAATGAGTTTTCATGGGAGATGGAAAAAGAAGTGCAATCTAATTCCAAAAATGTTGAAAAAAATATTTTTAGAATCTACAAACAATATGTGATGAGACTATAGTTTGCATCATCTTCAAATTCCTCACGATTTAGCTGCTATAGGTTCCTGAATGTGAAGATTTAGTTAAAATAATAATTTCAGTGTCCAGTTTGACCAAAAATTGTAAACCACTATTGTGGGATCACCCTGAATTTGGGGAGACCTACAAGAAACCAACAAATGAATTTAATTGATATTGTAGCTTCCTCTACTGAATCCAGGATGATCTTAAAGCTCAGTTGGATCAGTTGTATAAGTTTTTAAAGGATGTCTCTACTCCAATTTCTCAACAAGTTGTTGCTCCTGAATCGCCAATCTTACTGACAAAGAAGGAAGTTGATGACTTGGTGCAAATGAAGAGTAAGGTGGGGGTTTTTGAAAGATGGATTTATAAGCTTAATCAGGAGGTTGTTGAAGTGTTAACTAATGGTTTTAAGGTTCATGAAATAGCACTTGAGTTGGCAGGAAATTTGAACCAGCATGCTGAAGACCTAGACAAGCAAGATGAAGAGTACAAAGAATATATTAAAAAGCTTAAGGAAATCAGAAAAGTGCCTAAACCAACTCTATTTGAGTAGTCAATTATTGAAGAGGATGATGCATATTTTATTTAGAAGACTGTGAGGATAATAAGATTTAAATCCAAGTGTATTCATGAGCATAAGAATGAGGTTTAAGAGGTGAGCAAGGACTTGAATTAGCAGATTGATGAATTGGAGGCAATTGTGGCTATTTTGCTCAATTTGGACATCCCAGTCAAAGAGAGTCTTTCTTTGGAAAAGATGAAGGGGAAGTGGAGTAGTAGATTTGAAGTGATGATGCAAAAGGGAGATGATGGGGAAGATTTATTATTGGATAGGTTTATGGACATCAAGGAAGAAGTAAAAGATGCTAAAAGGGAAGTAACCAAATTAAAGGATATGCAAAAATTTGTTTCAGCAGAGTTAAATAGGATCAAGTTTGAGGATGATTGGTTGGATGGGCTTGATTCGGATATCTTTCAATAGTTGTTCTCTAGTTATGATGAGTATAACCTTGAGCATGCAACACAGGAATGAGCTGACAGTTGAACACTCTCTTCACTTGACACAACATCTTCTTTTCTCCTCTTTTGCAGGCTTTATATATGATCTTGACTCCATTTCTATCCATCAATTCCACCTCCTTCCTTGGGTGTTATAATTTTGCACAAGAAAGCAATCCAGCGTTGTAACTAAAGATCAATAGTTCAGTTTCTCATTCAGTCTTGGTCCCTTGATTTATGGATTTGAGTTTTTCATTAAGAGGAACTTGTGCATAACATGTCTATATGTACTTTTGAGCTCTATTTTGTAAAGGTCGTCATATTGAAGAAAGATTAGCCACCTGATGATAGCAATAGGAATCATAGCTTTAGAATTTGACAATTATTAGCAAGATACTTTGGAAGTTCAGTTGAACTTGGATACAGTTTTTATAGTTTTATACAAATTTTCATGTTATTGTTAAGTTTGGACCTATTTGATAAGATTAATGATTCATAATCAATCCTTATGATAGTGATTTGTTGTGCCTGAATGTTTTCTATTTGATGAAAATCAATAGGAAAAAATAGATTTAAAGATTACCTCATTGAATTATCTATAAATAAATTGTTGTTATATCTATTTGATCTGTGTTTTGATGATGAGGGGATGATATATTTCAAGTTATAAAGTAGAGTTTAGTGAATGGTTATTATTATTAAATTAGCACTATGGATGTATGTAGTGGTATGGATAATTCTATGGATTGCATCATGTTTTGGTTGTGGTTGGATGAAGAAACACTCATTATTGACATGCATGTCTAGATATTAAGTAGTTTTGTTGATGTTATTCTATTTTAAAGCTCTGATCTATCTTTTTATCTTTATTTAAACCCCCAACATGTAAGTTAGTTGATTGAATGCAGTTTTGTTCCTTATTACTAGAAAAGGCCCCTTGAACATTATAACTACATTGACCATTGAGCAATATCAACACAGTTGAGAACCAACTACCAAGAGCTTGGGAGTTACATTACTATATGTTGTCTTTATTTTTCAAGAGAAATAGAATAGTGATATTTTGTTTGATGTTGTGTTGTTTTGACCATCAACACTAGGCAACTCTTAGCTAGAGGACCCTGGTGCAAAAGACAGATGACAACATGGTGCATTGGCATCTCGATCGAGTGCTGGCGTCTGTACAAATAGAAAGTACGTAGGACAACTAAGATTATCAGGGAACTAACTACAACCTAATAAAGAGATATTTATATAACAACAAAAAGAATAAAAGAGCTAAAATGCTAGGAAAGTAAGAAGAATACTTTAACTTAAAAAGAGAAGTTGAAAAGAATTAAAGGTGGTAGAAAATTGAACTCATGATTGGTCCATCCTCTTGCGATCTCCACACAAATGTGAAACATACACAGAGTAGAACGGGGAAAATGTTGGGGTTGTTTTAGGGCTTGCTATAGTCAAACTATTGTTTTGGTGTTCTCACCTCCATGGACAACCAGAATAGCCATGAGATAGAAAATGCGATAAAGAAAGTATGGAAAGAAAGGATTGCCAAGCAATGGTAACAATACTATGCTATAAAATTGAATGACAATGCTAATATTAAATGGATATCACCTCCCCAACAAGGTGCCCTCAAGTACATGAAGGGAGATGTGAGCTCGCAAGCTTGAAGGTGTAATCCTTGTTGTGACAACAAGAGTGAAATCCAGTAGAGTAATTCCTTAGAGCTTAAACAATGGAGAATTATGTAAAAATGGAGTGTGTAGTAGCAAGCGTGATGGAGAAAAATGTGCAAAAGTGAGAAGAAGTGCATGGAAGTCCAAGTGAATGAATGAAAGAGAAATTTGAAGGTGAATTGAAGGGAAGGAAGTTGTTTGAGGTTGGTCAAGAAGTGCAAGACCATTACAATACATAATTCTCCATGTGTTGCACTAGCATTCCCAAAAAAAATCCCCCCATCAACACTACAAATAGCTACCAAGTCAGCGGAAGCGGAATGGATGAAGTGGAAAAGAATCATTAGGTTTAATTTTTCTAAGGTGAGGGGATGCAAATGGGGAATTTGTGAGCGGTTCAAGTTCACTCCATTACATTTTTCCCCCACTTTAGCAAGCATATGTACTACTAGATTTAAGGTAAAGTAGATCAAAATATTTTAGAAATGTATACCTGAACAATCAAGGAAGTAGAACGCAATCTAACCCACCCAAAAGCATGGGAAGAGGAGATGGCTCCATAAGTCCTCAGATCCAAGGAGAGTTGAATAAAATATGTCATAGATCCATAGATCTACATAAGGTAAACAAAAGGCTCTATAGGTCTTCAGAGCTGGGTATGTGAAGGATCATCATGGAAAAAATAGGCCCTTAAGTGGCAAAAATTTTAGAAAAATCAGAGTTAGGCAACTTGACATAAAAATTTGAATAAGTTATCTATATTATTTCAAAAATATGTAAGAATAGAATTTGTAGAAAATTGAATGTAGTTTCTCAACTACTAGGTTTATTTTATAAAAAAAAATCTATTTGGTGAAAATTTGAAATTTCAATGCAGTAGTACTTAAATTTCAGGAAAAAAATAAGAAGTAAGTGTTTGTTTGACCACCCTAACCACAATAAAATGATAATATTTTTTTATAATATTTTAGTTATACTTAGAGGACTCATGTCTCGATGTGATGCATATTTTTTTTGTAATTTTTTTCCAAGTGAATAATTAATTATGATTTTTTATTAAAACTTTAAAAAGATACAAAAACTCGTATGTCTAACCACCTTAACTTGGTCAAACTTCATGAAATTCATTTTTTTTTTTAATCCTATAGTATGCAAAGCATAGAATGTGACGCATGTTTTTGATTCAAAAAATGTGATTTCATTTGAAAGCTATAGCTATTTTTCAATCAGCCTACCAATCAGGACTTTAGTCATAATTCAAATAGAAAATGAATAATAATTATTTATTAAATTCAAAGTAAAGCATAATTTATATTGGTGGAAATCTGAGAATGTCTTTTAAAAACCCTTTTTGTTTCATCAATTTTTGGTAAAAAAAAAGTTGTCAGCCACACACCCTACACATACCCATCATATCGCCACTTTTTGGCCCATCATAATCCTACACATACCCAACTCCAGAGTTGAGCAAAGAGATCCCATAGAATGTAGATGCTTCATAGGTCCTCAGAATTGCAAAGGAGGTGCCCCTAGGTGGTCGGTCTTGAAGGAAGCTAGATGTGAGAGGCTCTACAAAGTGTAATGGGGCCTTACAGGTACTTGGTCCTACAAGGTTGATTGAAAAGTAGTTTCACAGGTGCACTTGCAAAGCAACATGTTAATCCACAAACAAAATGTGTTAGATGACAAAAAGAAGCCACATAAGAAGATAGGAAACTAGTCAACAATTAAAGAGCTTTAAAAGGGGTCCCTCGAGAACCTTACAAAAGAAGAGGGGTCTGATCAAGGGACACTCTGTTTGAAAGTGATAGCATTTTTTAAAAGAAATATATTTTTTTCCAATGATTCTAACATTAAGGATTCCATCTAAAAAAAATTGTTTCATCAAGGAAGTTGAAAGAAACAATATTCCCTTGCAAGGGAAAGTACGGATTCTATCTTAAAAATTCAAGATGAAAGAAAAATTCATCTAGAGATCCATGTTGAAGAATGCAATTTTTGAAAAATAGAGATTTTCAAGAAGGGGTTCATTGCCCACCGAATGCACCTTTTGAAAGTTGAAGTAGCATGAGAGTCCCCCCTTAGGATGGTGCGTGTTAAGAACAAAGGCGTGTAACATCCTAAGGAGAGAAAATAAAAAATGAAAATGATGTTATGGCTTGTGGAACATAATGGTATATAACCATGGTAATATTTTTGCACGTGCGAGGGACAACACATAGGTGCCACCACATCACTAAGAAAGAAAAGAAGAGAGAGAGACAAAAAGAAAGAGAAAAAATTACATAACAAAAAAGAGACAAGGGGATCTAATATTTTGGGGTCAGAGCTACTCATAATATAGGTAGATAGATATAATAATATATAAATGAATTGTTATCAACCTCCTAGTATATTAGACCATGTGAAGAAGGACACATGAAAGAAAATAAAAATAAAAAATTAGGTAAACATGGAAGGGAGGGCTAAATTCCCCCAACACTTTGCATCATCCCCAATTGTTGAAATTCAAAGAACAACAAAAAGAAGAATGATGCATGACAAATAGAGGAAGTTTTACAACACAAAAACTCTCTTGTATCTAAGCACCCATGAGGGTGACAAGGGTCATCCAAGAACATATAAACAAGCACAGGGGAACATAACACACAAACATAATCTAATGTATAGATAAAGAAGAGGCACCACCTTGTCCTCATCAACCAAGAGGTCATTGTTATCCTAGTCTAGATCATCATAAGGGGAGGGATGATGATCTTGCAAGGGAAAAATATCAAGGGGGTACCCTTTGACCCTCATGTAACAAGAGCCAAGGAAGAGGGCCCCTCAAGGTCCTCTCCACTCAGCTCTTGTGAGGTGAATGTCATTGATCTTGCAAAGATCATTGATAAAGCTAGGACATCATCTATAGAGTTGAACATGCACTTTACAAGAGTTCCATGTATCAGCTTAGTGAGAGGTGGAGGCAGTACCTGAGATGCATCGCTAGTCTCATTGAATGATTCAGGAGTAGTGACAAACTCTAGGGGCATCAGAGCTTCCTTTGCCACTAGGATAGCATAGGCCAATGCAAAAAAAACCTTAGAAGAAGGTGAACCCTTATTCCAACCCTCATTGAAAGAAAGGCAATCCTCCATCTTTTACTTCATCAAGGGATGTAGAATCCCAACAGATGAAGTAGAGGGTCACGAGGAAGAGGATAAAACCATTGTAGATGCCATTGAGGTGTTTGGCATGTCCACAAGTTTTGAAAAGGGTTGGAAGTCTAGAAGGGACATCAGAAGGGGAGGCTCAGCCGAAGGGGCAATGAATACCTGCACCCTCTTCGAGTGAGGATCATTCACGCTTGCAGGGGGAGTTAGAAGCAAGATTGAGGTAGAGGGAACTAAAGCAGAAGGAACATAAGAGGACATAGTAGGAGATGCTAAAGTAGGAGTTGTTGGCTCCCCTTCCTTCTTCTGTAAGGTGGTTTGTTTAGCGGCTAGAGCCTTCCTCTAGCACTTGTACTCTCGCACAAGGCAATTTCTATGGCTCCAAGAGCAAGAGGCTACAACTTGAAAAGGGACGGAAGACTCCTATTTAGCCATCAGAGTATCCATCACAACCATTTCCGTCAGAGGGAGTGACAACAAGAGGAAGAGATGGAGAAGAAGATGCAACAACAACAGGGGGTGCAAGCTTGAGCGCCTCAGTGGCGGGCATCTTCTCATTCACTACCTTAGAGGTAGGCACGGTAGGAGGACGTGGAGGCTGAGATGTAGAAGACACTCCATGGGAACCCTTCCCCTTACCATACAAAATAGGCTAAGGCATTGTGGGTAAGACAAGAAGTTCAAATGCCTAACACTTTTCCCTATTCCAAGTGGGAACCATCGAAATCTCCAAAAGACACATGGGGGTACAAGTCAAAGGTGCCACAACTAGATGGGAGGAAATAGCAAGTGGGACAACATAGGTGGAAGAAGAAGGGCTCTGAGCAAGGACAAGCTTCCCCTTCCCCTTTCGGGAGAAAGAGGTAGCCTGCTGCTATGCTACAGGGTGAGTCATTTTGGCCACACCCTACCCCCAGTCTTGTACTTAACATAATTTTGATAAAGCAGGTACATTTTGGGAGGAAGAAGACCAACTAAGGTGGGACAAAAATGATCCAAGGAATAATCCCCGTGGGATACCAATGGCTAATACCCAATTTCATGTATGATGTGCACAACACCTTCATGAGAAAATTTTAGACACTTAAATATATTATAAAAGTGACCTCATTCACAGAAGCTTGCCAAGGGATGCCTAAGTTTACCCTAAACAAGTCAGATTCTTGAATGAAATCAAAATTAGTATCCACACCCCTAGGTCCCACTAGGAAAAAAAGAGTTATGGAGCCATACAAAGTGAGAGAGAGGTCGTCATGAGTATGTATAGTGGTTTTCATCTTCTCATATTCCTTGGTTTGCAATGAATTTAGCCATAAAGTCTCCTCTATAATAACATTCACTCGACTCATGGGGTCAACTAAGACTCTTTTCACAATGTTTCCATTAGGTAAGCAATAATGTATAGGGGAGAGGCTTTGTTATTCATGGGTAAGTCCTGCGATGTAAAAGTTACATCTGGTGAACCAGTCGTAGGTTGAGGGGGGGACTAGGAGTAAACAAAATCACATTTACGTATGTTGAGGCCTTAGGAGAAGCATCAGAAGGATCATTTATTAAGCTTCCAAAGTGAGATAGAAACAAGTCCGTATAAACTTACAACTCATCATTCATCTTAGCCACTGGTTTATTCACATTCTACTTCTTACCATTGAGACGGATGGTACCATCATCAATGCAATCCTCTATCTCATGATGTAGACACATACAATGTTCAGTATCATGCCCGTGGACCCAATGGTACCAAAAGAATGCATTTCCATCATACCAGTTAGGGTAAGTCTCTCTCAGAGTTCAAGGATCTTTTAATCTTATAATCTTATCCTTCAACGACGTATGCAAAATAGAAGAATAAGACTCAAATTGTTTAGTATACTGTCTATTGCACGTGAGGCCTCTATCATTAGATGTGGTAGCTACATTGGTAATATATTTTCCTTTCCCTAAAATTGATATTAGGGACCTTCCTTTAGGAAGGGAGTGTGAGGGGGATCCCCCAAACTAAATAACCATCTGCTAGTACTCTCACAACACAGCACATAGATGTGTGAAAGAAGGATATTTCATTGAGGAAAATTTATCCTACCACTTGAGCTCACTACAGATTGCCTATGAACACCTTTTTTAAATTCAAGTCAAGTAGTAGGTAAAAGATTTGTGAAAAGAGTGCTTGGTATCACACAATGAAATCAATGATCTTCTCATACTCTCCATGCTTATATTGGACGAGATCTGAGAAGGTCATCTTCAAACCAATGTTAGCCTAGAACTAATAGAGCAACTAATTCACAAGCTGGTTGAATGAAAATATAGAATTTTCAAGCAAGGAATAGTACCACTCAAGTGTTGTATCCTTGAGAGATCGAGGAAAGAGTTTGGCCATCAAATCATCATGGTGAAAAAACTCCATACACATTGCATTAAAAGATGACACATGTGTTTGAGGGTCTCCTTTACCACTATACTTTTCAAACTTAGGAATTTCCATCCTTTGAGGGAAGGGAGTGTTTAGAATTGTCACCAATAAGGGGCTATGTTGGAAGAAGGGCTAAAAGATGGTTTGGGCAAAGGCCTGCAATAGATTCCTCAACTGGTTTTGCATTTGACCCATAATCTATAGGAGAGCATGACAAAGGACCAGTGGAACCTCCACCAGAACCACTACCACTAGAACCACCTTCAAAACTACCTCTAGATCCACCATTGTGACCAATGTCGGAACCACCACTAGGGGCATCATCGTGGTGTCTACTAGAACCACTACCATGACCACCACTGGAGCCACTATCAAACATACTAGAACCACCACCCCCCATTCCACCATAGATTCTACTTCCAAAGGTAGGGTTGCCTCCAAGAGGAAGAAACTCAAATCCTAGAGGTATCCTAGACTTGCTTTGACAATAGGGGTGGATCAAGAGCATAGGTGTTAATGGAAGGGCCCTTTTCAGCCATGCATACTAATGTCATGAAGATCGAGACAATAATCTCTCTTTTATAGGTGTCGTGCTCATGACCTCGAGTAATGCTTGATCGATGGTTTTAAGAGGGGATGTATTTTTGCACTAAATTAGTAATGCCATAGATAAACTCTATGTCTATCCAATGTTTTCCCAACATATACCTAATCACATTTGCAACCCCTACGGGCCTAGCCATGTTTTGATCTTTCTCTAAGTGATTTGCAAGATCAAAAAGCCTCCTATCTAGAGCCATGAGATGTTCTATAGGAGTAGGGATGGCTTTTCTCTTGTCCAAAGGTGGAGGTGAAGGGGAAGCATGAGGCGTAGGGGCACAAGTGGTTTCATCAAAGTAACTCACCTATACCGCCGACGCAATCTCCTAAGAGGTAAGAGCTAAAGTGAGCCCCATAAACTCCATTCCTAAGTGTCTATGTCATGCACTCCATCTAACTACTTACCCAGAGGTTATAGATTGAGTTGTGAAGCTCATAAAGCTTCAAAACATGCTAACTTACAACCTACATAGACAAAAGGGAGAGAACCTCAACACAAAGAAATGGGTATAACATGTTTCATGCCAGGCTCACTAAAATGTAGAGGAGGGGGACTGAAAACTCAAGACCCGGGGTCATGGATGGTCTAGAATGATTAGGTTCCTTGATCTACCTCACACTAAGGATTGTTTAAGGAAACTTTAGTGTTTTAGGAGTGTGAAAAGGAAGAGCTATTGATCTACCACTATCCTTCTGACAACTTGAGAGTTTTAGGGAACTAGGTGAGCAAATTACCAACCCAAATCTATGACCTAGGTAGCTCCCAGCAAGAGGACCCCAATGTAGAAGATAGACATCAACACAGTGCGCTAGCATCCTAGTTGGGCATTGGCATCCATACGAATAGAAAGTACATAGGATAGATAAGACTAGCAGGGAGCTAACTACAACCCAATAAATAGATATTTATATAATGATAGAAAGCATAAAAGAGCTAAAATACTAGGAAAGCAAGAAGAATACTTTAACTTAAAAAGAGAAGTTGATAAGAGTGAAAGGTGGTAGGAAATTGAACTCATGATTAGTCCAACCTCTCGCGAGCTCCACACAAATGCAAAACCTACACACAATAGAATGGGGAAAATTTTGGGGTTGTTTTGGGGCTTATCGCAGCCAAACCCCCATTTTGGTGTTCTCACCTCCACAGACAACTAGAATATCCATGAGATAGAAAATGCGATGAAGAAAGTATAAAAAGAAAGGATTTACAAGCAATGGTAACAATACTATGCTACAATTAATTGAATGAAAATGTTAATATGGAATACATATCACCTCCCAAACAAGGTGCCCTCAAGCACTTGAAGGGAGATTCGAGCTCGCAAGCTTCAAGGTGCAGCCATTGTCACAACAATGAGAGTGAAATCCAACAGAGTAATGCCTTAGAGCTTCAACAATGGAGAATGATGTAAAAATTGAGTGTGTAGTAGCAAGTGTGATTGAGAATAATGTGTGGAAGTGAGAAGAAGTGTGTAGAAGTCCAAGTGAATGAATGAAAATTGCAATTTGAAGGTGAATTGGAGGGAAGGAAGCCATTTGAGGTATTCCAAGAGGTGCAAGACTATTACACTACATTGCTAGTGGTGAGTTGTAATGCCCCTGTAGATTCCAAAGGTGGGAATCATGTCAGGATGGCAACACGCTATGTAGACATCTGTGTGTTATGCTAGCGTCTCCGACAAAAATTCCCCTGCTAATACTATAGAAGGTCATCAAGTAGGTGGAAGCAGAATGGATGAAGTGGAAAAGCATCATTGGATTTAATTTTTCTAAGGTGAGGGGATGCAAATGTGGAATTTGTGAGGGGTAAAAATTCACTCCATTACAGTACTAAAAAGGATTCAAGTTGGTAAGGAAAAGATACCTCATTCTTAAATTTGTCTCAAATACCAAATGTCATCCATTGAATGTATTGTTTAAACAAAAATGGTGCTCTCATAAAGATGTTAAATCACTCATGAAACCCCTGGCTTCACTAGCAAATAAGGTGTGTTATGCTAGGTGGCCATATAAAAATTCTCAAATCACCTCAGAGGGTGCACAAAAGTTTAACATCATGGGGGATGAAACAATGCTTAATGTCATAGAGGGCGAATTGATAACCATGTCATAGGGGGTTCTATAAACAACACCACCACCAAAGGGGTATGTCAATAATTCAAATATCACAAGATGTCTATGAAATGGCTAGGGTGATATGCCCCCCTTAAAATATCAACATACTTTCTCTGTTAGTCACTAAGAAAATAAGAGATGAAGAGGGAATCCTTGAAAAGAATACACATGCCACAAAACTAGTTATCCTTTCCCCCTAAGTGTAGAGGAAAAGATAACCACACAAGAGAATATCATGTTACTACCATGGATGAAATATGGTTGCACTTAAGATTATGCCACCATGAATGGAAATTTGCAAACATATGAAGCTGCAAATACCACATAGTGAGAAGCAACACCATAGAATCAAGATCCTTATTGTTTAGAGTGATTAGATGCCTTAACACATGGAAGAAAACCAAAATAATCAAGTTGTATTTTACTACTCAAGGACTGGCATTCATTAGTGGAATGACCATGCACTCGATGATATGAAAAACAAATATTGTTATAAAATTTCTTACGCGTTGGAGGAGAAAGAGTAATCAAGCAGGCTTTGAGGAGCCTTGATAAAATATGATCTTTCTCAGATATACAATAAGTAGTAGGAGACATTCCTTTCCCTTGTGAAGAAAAGCTTGGTTGCTTATGACAAGAAGTCATAAGTATATTTGATGATGGAGCATGAGATGACGATGGGGATGAAGGTTGGAAATCTAAACCATTTTTAGAAAGGTACAATATAAAATTTGCATGATCCTTATCACCTTGTTTCATATTTTCATTAAATCTATTTTTAGAAATTATTTTATATCCAAGCCCATAACACTTTTCCAACTCATGAAGAAGTCTTCTCTAAATGCTCATGAGAAGAATTGATTCTTTTGCAAGAATGCAAATCCTTTTTAAGTTTTTTAAAGTTAGGCATCACCAACACATAACGGATGAAAGTTAAACGGCCCCCATCACCATCGTGGGATGATGTTTTTGGACTTTTTGATGTGAAACAAGATTTGATCAAATGAAACAAAAGACTCCTTAGTTTTAGATGTGATATTTTGTACTCTCCAATAAAGGAGGGTGTAAAATCTAATGAACCCTAATCATCATCTAAGAATATTCATGGAGAATTTTATATATGTTTGGCTATTTCTTTTTTCTTCTAGGAATTGCAAACATTTATGTGGAAAGTTGTTCTTTCCAAAATTAAAAATAGACTAGCATACTAGATCACAAAACCTCCCTCTCTAGTATGGAAATTTTAGGGTTGTTCTAAGATTCTTGCAAGAACTTATGTTTATTATTCTTCATGTTGGGTTCCTTCTAAGGCTTCCTACATGAAACTAAAAATGTTTTTTCATAATTTTCTATAGGAATCTTTCAAGAACCATAGGGATTTTGATTGAAAGTGGATTGGAAATTTCTCTACCTCACCCAAAAATTTAGAAAATTAGAGTTATTATCCACCTAGTGTCAAGATTTGACTCTATCCGCTAAGTGCACTATTCATGCCTTTTAATGCAATGAAGCCCAAAAAATCCTAGTGTGCCTTGTATCTCTTGCAGTCATCCTACTAGGTGGCCCATTTGGAAGGCAATTGACCTTATACCCTTCTTATCATGAAAATATTAATGAAAATCCAAAGGACTTTTTTGATAAAAGGTGTTTAGAGAGCCTTGGAAGCCTTACTTCTCTAAAATAGTTCTAGCTTTCATAATGGTCTTTCCATTTATCAATAGAATATTTTTTGGTCCCTTATCTTTCAACGGAATGAGTGCCCTCTAGTGAGAATGCCTTGGGTTCATGCCTTGAGATTTTGTAAAAATATAAATTAAATTATTTAGGACCTTTTTTTCAAGGCTTCCACAAGTCATCTTCCATAGAATGAAGCTAAGGAAAAGTTTCACCTTTCCAATCAGGGTCATGAAACTTTTGAAAAGATAATAGGGGGCATTGTAGTTGATATGACTCACAAGATTGGTGTCAATTCTTGCACACTCTAGTTGAAATATAAGAAGTTGTGTCTATACCCGCTTTTCGAAATTTCAAACCATGGAAAAGATAGCATTTTACCTATTGTTTTCACTTGAAATTGATGGTGGCATTTATATTTACATGTTTCTATTTGGCAACATAGATTTCACACCATATAGTTGGTAGTTGTGGAACAAAAAATGGCTCACTTTACCCAGTGCATTCTTTTCCAGGCCTTTCCATTGGCTCTAGGTTATCCTATTTGGGATTTCTTGACCCTTGTTGTTCTTTTTACGAGAAAAGAAAGTCTCTCAATCACCTATTTTGGTTTTTTCCTAGATTTTAGAATGTTTGGACCTAGTGATCTTTTCAAGCCTTTCAGACTAGAATGTTTTTCATAGCATATGGTTTTTTTAGGGGATTGGCCTTGCTTCCCTCACAAATTCAATAGGATCTTGCATGGTTTCAAGGTGAATATTCTATTTAGTATATGGATAGATAAAAATTTGGCCATTTTTGTCAATTGTTCTATGGATCGTAATATTTCACTTTATTCTAAAGCAATTATTTGTTCTAATATTTCACTATAGATTCAAGTGCAAACTAACAAAGTTGCACTTGTTTGGCTTATTTACAAGTACTCCTTGACCACTAAAGCAATGCCCCTTATGCAATTGCTAGAGCTCCTCTATTCCCTTTTTCTTCCAAGGTTTGCTCACTTGCTCGTGGATGTTGTGGTGGACATAGCCTCTCTAATTGAGATAATTGGGAGAATCACTCTCAAGCTTCTCCCTTGACTATTAAAAAGGATCGTGATTAGTGGGGCTAGTTGTGGCCTATTCTTTAGTGCTTCGCCTCTTTGCTACATGTAGGAGGAACTTCTAGGTGGCTTGCCAAAGGTGCTTCTAGCTAGTTTGATTCCAGAAAACTTTCTAGACTAGCTCTTTCCTTTTCACTTGTCCGTGCTACTTAAAATGAAGTTAAAAGTAATGAACAAAATTGGGTGGGACACTCTTGTAGAAACTTCACACTCCACTAATGTAATGGGGTAAACCGGATGAGTGGGATCTTCCTCTCCACACTGCTACTGCTATAACTATCTAACAGCCTTATTTATGTTTTTATGCTTCAGATTACTGCCTTGTATATTAAAATTCAAAAATGTGACTGCTTCATTTTTTTTAATATGCATAGCACTATTTTTGATATGATAATATACACTTATTCATGAAAATAAAAAGAATGTGATTTTAATTTTACGCTTTGTGTTCCTCTAGGAATCAGTTATTCGTTCAATGCCAAAGAAAGGTGATTAAGCTTGCCTCCTAAGTAATTGGTCTCTGAACTTTTAATGTTTATGTAATCAACTCCATGCGTTTGTTGTTCAGGCCGCCTCGCAAGACGGTATCCAACTACTGTTCTGATATTCAGCTTGAATCTGGGACTTCCGAGTTTATGGATACCATTCCAAGAAAAGCAGAAATATTAGATAACGCGGTATTTAATTTAAAAATTTATTAGAATAGGTTTAGTTTTTTTAAATTTAAATAATAAGTCTTACAAAGTTATTTCTAGTAGTTTACGACGACTTTTAATATCGTGCAGATATGGTTAAAATATTTACTTTCTACGGTGGAATTAGCGTGAGAAATGGGAAGCGTATCGTTAAAGACGGGGGAAATCGCGGAATCACGCTACATATTTGCGTTCTATCAGCGCATCTGCCCTCAAGAGATACGTAACAGTGAGATCCAATCTCTTCAGTGCATCGAACTACTAAAGAAAATTGTTCATCTGTGAAAGATGTGAAACTATCCCATGCTGTGCACACAATAACTGAAGGTACATGTTTTCTTGTAACTACATCGCCAAATGACATCTATGGAAATTGATACACTTCTTTGGTTTTTTCAATATTACTTCCGCACGAGTAGAAATTAAAAGTATATTCTTCTTTGTCATGATTAAATCTATCAATTAAACCTTTTCTATCTGAGCACATTGTCTTTCGTAAGCTTTAACCCGGTTTATAGAATCTCAGCTTCGATCTATTGGATGCGTTTCTGTAGATTGATGACTCTAGAAGCACGTAACATTCGCCAATCACTTTTGGGTGTTTTCATTTAAATTTGTAGGCTCTTGCTGCAAAGGCCTTTTTTTCGTGTCCGTTTGTGTCTCTTTGTAGGACATTATGGACATTCACCCTTTTTATTCTTATCTGAATTTTGAATTTCATCATGTCTTTTATCTGTTTGTTACGGTGATGGTCAGCGTATCATCTACGGTTTTATCGGTTCATTCTCAATAGAGAATAAATTAAGAAGGTATGTGTAGTAGTTCTCTTGAAACGAAGCTTTGGTTTGGTTAATAATGTTACGCTCTGTCATAGTTACAGCATAAGGCTTCCTTTCAGCTCTACTAATATCATATTGTTTTTCGCAGGATTTATTCATGATTTTGCTTATTGATGTTGAGTCTGCGTAACCGGTATGAAATATATAGTGTTAGTGTGTATTATGAAGCTCATATCCCTTCTGAGTAATATTTTTTTCCTTGAGTTAAGAATTCCTTGGAGCCTCAAGCCTCAAGCATTACGTTCATTAGGTTTGAGAACCTTTACAAATTCACCTTTCAGAACCTTCAATACGTTCATAGGTATTAATTTATGATAAACACTTAATTTGTATTTCTTAGTAGACCTAGGATTTTAAAGCCTTGGAACATGAATCTCTGAAGGTACTAGTTTGTTTGAAGGACCCATGCTTCAGCATTGCTATGAGACCCTTCTTAGAACAAATTTTCCAGCCTCTTGACTACTTCATCTAACATGAACCTTAAAATATTTTATAGCTCAAGCCCATCGATGATTGTGAGCTGAGGTGACCTTAAACATTAAGAAATAGATAAAAATTCAAATGAGTGTTCTATGTTTCAGATATGCCACCTATATCAATCTTTCCAACACTTGCTTCAGATGCGAAGCACCTGATTATAAAATTATGGATTGCCCATTTATGCCTAAGGTATCAGCCAAATTTATTAAACAAAGTCGAGTCCCTTATTGTAATGACTTTGGGTGGGCAATGGTTGGTGGTAAATAACTAGTTGTTTTTGAACAAATCAAAATGCAATGAATTACCACGAAAAACCTAGTTTACTAGGAAGAGGAGGTCATTATCTAACCAAGAGTGATGCTAGGGTCAAGGCCAATGATTCATCTCCTAGACCAACCTATAATTTTTTTTTATTATCACAATATGCTATCTAGCAGTTTAGACATCATTTTATCCACACACTATTGTATAAGCATGAACACCAATGTCACTACTTTGTATAATAGCACACTATCTTTAGTGTAGCTCCTTGAAACATATACCATGCACACAACCCAAAAATCATGTCATAGTAACATATGAAACTTCATCCATCGTACACCACTCATCCATC
The DNA here is from genome assembly GCA_007258455.2 of Sequoia sempervirens. Classification (NCBI taxonomy): domain Eukaryota; kingdom Viridiplantae; phylum Streptophyta; class Pinopsida; order Cupressales; family Cupressaceae; genus Sequoia; species Sequoia sempervirens. Next base: position 231,367,384 of record VDFB02271358.1, read on the forward strand.
AGCAAGAATAATATTGTGCCCCCATACATCATTTTATCCACACACTATTGTATAAACATGAACACCAATGTCACTACTTTGTATAATAGCACACTATCTTTAGTGTAGCTCCTTGAAACATATACCATGCACACAACCCAAAAATCATGTCATAGTAACATATGAAACTTCATCCATCGCACACCACTCATCCATCAACAAGAATAATATTGTGCCCCCACACACAACTCTTTATTTTATGAAACACTCATGTAGCACTTAGAAGTGTGTCATTCAATATGGAAGACATCATAACTCTCTTGCACATCCATTTGTATCATGTGCCACTTGCATAACACAAAGAAACATGTCTTATAGCTTCAAATGCATATCCATTTGATTTGTGACCCACATTTGTGACAGATTAGTGCACATAAAGGATAGAGTGGAAAAACTAAATGTATACATTCTACAACATTTTAGAACACCACATAATAATTAAATTTGTAATGCAAGAAATTTAACTTGGAAAAAAAAAAGAAAAACACACATCATCATGGCATATGCAATTCATCAGCATACAAGGCAAAGTAGAGAATATTTTAAAATGTGCTAACAAGTAGCATGTGTTCTCATAGGACACACTGTATGTTTTGAAAGCTTCATAAGATGTGAATGGTGTTATTACATTTGATACTTAAGGGAGGTGGCATCTTTGCTACTTCCACTCCTCTAGGTGCTCTATGTAAAATGATAGGGACACACTTTCAAGTGTTTGTTTAAGGTAAATAATTCTCTAAAATACTAATAATAATCAATTAATTAGAAGTATCAAAATCTATTTAATAGAAAATCAATCATCTCCTAACAAATCACTTTTGTTAAGATGTATAATCAAAAGCTAACATTATAAATTTTTGCTAACCTTTTTTTATTTTGTGTGCAAGAAGACATGTCCAATCAAATGAGAGAGAAGAGGTTACATTTTAATAGTTTTTATTTTTAAATATGTTTTTGAAAAGGAAAAAAAATAGGTTTTACAGGGACCTGAAACCACAAAGTTTAAGCAAACAAAGATAGAGCAAAAAAAGTCCAAACAAACAGACAGCTGTCCATAAAAGGAAAAGACAGCAAAAAAAGAGACAATAGGGTCCAAAAAAGGACCGCCAAAAAGCTAGAAACAGCCACAACAACACTAATCCAAGATGTTCATTAGCTCCTCGGCTTCCTTTTCAACTTCACTCATATCCTATAATCCCTGCTTGAGGATTTGAACCATATGTGGAGAAGCAGGGGCCTTCCTCTTCGTGTTAGCCCTGGTGCGAGTCAAAATCCCTTCAACAACAGCACTGCTACAACCTCTATCCACATTCAAGTCCATGACCAACAAGCCTTTTTGATTTTTTTCCAACTTTTCCACCATAGCATTAATGATAATGGCATTATGCTTGGCAATTTTATGATTATGTGCCACAGTGGTCCTGATATTTTGTCCTATCTTGGACATATTGCTCTCCAGCCTAGTCAATCTTTCCTCCTGCAACTGTTGTCTTTTCTAGGTTAAGGGGTTGTCCTGCCCATCAATCTCATTATAGCCCCAGATAACCTTCTGCTCCAACTCCATGACTCTGTTGCTAAGATCTCTATTACGGCCATTCAAATCACAAAATTCCTTTTGGGCCCACTTAAGAACAGTGAAAAGGCCATTAGTACTTTTTTCCACCACATTCATAATGTCCTCAGGCCTGCAGTTACTCTGGGAAAAATTAATTTCATCCAAATTTAGAGATCTTTTAGGGGTATTAACAAATCGTCCAGACGTAGGGGCACTAGGGGCCGACTCTTTACTATCCATAGGTTTTTTAGAATGAATTTCCAGAGAATTCCCAGAGTACGAAACCAATTTCATAACCGAGGTTCCTTTAAACCCAGAGACCAAACCCAAGGTAGGGCGACGAGGTGAAGGCTGGGGATTAAGACAAGACGGCGAAGCAAAACTTGGGATAGGGCAACTAGGAAGAGGTTAGGGATTACGAAAAGAAGGCGGAGTAGAATCCACAAGGATATTCTGACAAGAAAGGGACTGGGGAGTAGTCATTTTAGAATCAACAACAACAAAAGCAAGAGGGGCCAGAGGATCGTTCTCCCTGATACTTTCCGTATCCTCATCATCCAAATCCCCAACAACAACATTTTTAGGCAGAGCAGGTAAATTTTGGAAATGCTCAAAGATGAGCCTGACAAGACCAGGGTGAATAATGGAAATCCGCCTAGGGTTTCTTTCAACTATTTTTAAATATGTTATTTAACATTAAATATAAAATTAATATGTGTTTATATTTTTTTAATTTTTTTTAATTTTAAAATAATGTTTCAAATATTATATAGAAATGATAATGTTGTTTCTAAATTATTAATACATATATTTATTTAGATAATAGTTTGTTATCTATTATATTATAATTATAACATTTGTACAATTATTTTATAATGAATGATTCCAACTTAAAATATTATCATATTATTATAATTAATAGGATAATTTTATTACATTTAATGTTATTGAAATATAAGTGTTTATATATGTATATGAAAATAAAATATCCATTAATAAGATCTTAGCCACCTTACTTTTATCTTTCCTTCCTTTTTGAAAATGTTGTTGTATAGTAGAACCAACTCTCCTATTTTGAGAGTTTTAGTTTGAAGGTTTCTATCATGCCAAGGTTTTGAAGGGTTTTAAAAAAAATTGTAACAATGAGACCTATAACACTAAAAGTATGTGGATCCAACTTTTGAATGATATCTCATTTGTAAAAATCTAATATAGTATGTCTAATTTATGCCAAAAAGGAAAAAAAAAACTCTTTTCGGTCACAATTAGGACTAGAAGGGGCTTGCTAGGGCATAGAGGTTGGTGTCATCTATCAAGATGTTGATATCAACAATTTTTGTCATTGAAATATTCTTTCATGTCTAAATACTTCCTTGTATGTCACTAGTCACCAAAATCTACAAACAAGGACAAAATATGTGGAAAGATCACCAGTATATTCTAAAAGTGGTCAAGAATTTTTAGCTGTTGTCAATTCTTTTTAGAAATGAATAAATAGAAATATGATTTTGGTAGTGATATCACTAACAAGTAAGTGTAGGTGTATTCACTACAATCTAGTTGTTGATAATTGTTGTCGATAAGTTATTTCCATGATACCCCGGTCGAGTGAAAACAACTATTGTTGATAGGAAATTGACATCATTGAAAAAAGTTTTCAGTCACTAGGACAAATAAACCACCAAAAGTGAAAATGTGGCATGAGGATTTCCATGTTGTCCCTATCGAATTGTTGTGGCCTTGTAGACTTGTTGTAGGATGCAAATCATACCCTACGTAGGGATAAATAAAACTTGCAACTATTTTAATTTTGAAAAAAAAAAAAAATCATAAAAAATTTCAAATCCAAATCCATACCAAAAGGTGTAACATTATTACTATACAGATTTCCTTAGGCACCATTTTTAAATTTTTTTAATTGCTTCAATTTTGATGAACTAACAAACAATCTTATGGTTTTTGGTCATTCTAGACTCAAGATTAATGCTTGTTTAACTCCAAAATGACCCAATTTTCTCTTCAAGGATATATCTCTTAAAATTTGGAAAGAGGTCATAAATATAGTGCTTTCTTACCATGTTGGAGGTGATAGTGAACCCCACAACTCTTAGAAATCACTTGCAATGAAAACACCTATCAAATTGAGAGAAAAAATAACTAATTTCCTATGAAACATTGATAAAATATTGATTCAAAATGTGCTCTATGATTGAGCTTTTGTATTGAATGAATACCTAGATAGATTGGATGTACAAATGAATGCTTATAAAATCAAAAAGTAAACTCTAGATGAAACTCTAGCTGAAGAATTAGTTAGGTCATAAAAAGTGTCCTCATCCTATGCTATGAGACATGATCACCTAAATATGGAAAAAACAATCCTAAATTTACCTTAAATGTAATAAGATAAGAAGAGGTCTAAAGAACAATTAATTAGTTGATTATCCTATTTACTCTAGTATAATCATCAATAAATGTCAACACATATTTTGATACTACAATAGATAGGATTTGAATTGAATCTATTGCATCACTATAAACTAGATGAGGGAGAGTATTAACTTTCCATAACTTAACTTGTGGAAATATCTTCTTATGTTGCTTCCCCATAGCACAACCTTTACAAATTCTATGTTTTTTGAAAAACATTTTGCAACCCATGTATCATACCAAACTTCTACATGAATTCAAAACTTTGGTAATTAAGATGTCTTAAATGTTCATGCCATAAATTGCTCATATCCATTATGACAACTGCACAAATGTATTCATATTTCTAGAATAAACTCACTGAATTAATATAACCCATATAAACTTTACCAATTGCAACAACTTTATGCTTTTGTTCATATCTCTAATCAAACATTTATAGCATAGGAATTCAATTTTGTATCATGTTTTGCCATTTGTAAAACCTATTTTTTTTCTTTCCAATTTTCAAACCAAACTCACATTTATAATCATTCCATTTTCAACTTTATTTTCTTCAATTCCTTTTGACTTGTACGACACTACTGCAGCCAAAAAAATATACTTTCCTTATATTGTGTAGCACCCGAATCTATGATCCATTCATTTTTGACGGAATAATTTTCAAAAAATAATGCATAGAGCATTTCCTTTGAAACCATTTCCATTTGAAAACTTCCACATTTTCTTTTCTACGACCATATCCAGTCCCAACATTCACCGCCTTCATAACCATGCTTTCTATAGACATTCTAATTTCCTTTAAATCTAGGATTATTTCTCTGATCATCTTTTCCATTTTTCTTGTAAACATTAGATTTCTAAGCATTTCTCCAACTTTTATGATGACCTTACATCTTTTTCATAATTTTACTAATAGTCATTAAATAAACATCCCTTTCTTTTGATAGCCTTTTTCTCTTCTTGAACAAGTCTTCCACACAATTTTTTCCACTCAACTTGCCAAAAAGGGGATTCTACCACTATCCATTTAAAAGTTCAACTTAAATATTCATCAATAAATCTGCAAGACAATAATTGAGGTTAAACCAGTGCAGCCACACTAGCTTTTGATCTGCAGTCCAAAAAATTCGCTTGCATATGTACTCACTGCTCCAACCAGCAGCTCTCAACCTATTTAAGCAATTTTTATTTTTTATTTTTCAAATTAGATGCATTCCCCAACCTACTACTCTTCTCATACTTGCAGCTCGGATACTATAAGGACGAAATAACATTGCGAAGAATTAGCATGAAGTGAAAAAAAAACCGAAACCGCGGACTGGTTTCTGAAGATGATTCCCTCGCTCATTGTAATCCTATTTAAAGGAAAAATGCATGCATACAGGTTCATTGTATACATTTTCACGTTGAAAATATTAGAAAATATGGTACAAAATAATTGAAGCATACAATCTTTTACACAAATAATCTCGTGTTTCTATATATTTCACACCATACTTTAGTCTACATCTATAGATTGTAGTTTTTCTATAATATAAGAAACCACTTAATTATAAAATCTATTTAAGTGGGGTGAGTACAACTCACGTAATCCACTAACAATACTATTTAATATGAGTTGTTCATTCAACCAACTCATTGACATATAGTAATATTACCACATTGTAATTTTTCCCTCGCTCATGGTAATCCTATTTAAAGGAAAAATGCATGTATACAGGTTCATTGTATACATTTTTCACGTTGAAAATATTAGAAAATATGGTATAGAGTAATTGAAGCATACAATCTTTTACACAAATAATATCATGCTTTTATATATTTCACACCATACTCTAGTCTACATATATAGATTGTAGTTTTTCTATAATCCAAAAAACCACTTAACTATAAAATCCATTTAAGTGGGGTGAGTACAACTCACGTAACCCACTAACAATACTATTTAATATGAGTTGTTCATTCAACCAACTTTTTTACATATAGTAATATTACCACATCGTAATTTATCAATAAGCATGTGAACACTAATTCCCAACATTCCCCCCCTTAGTGTAAACATGGTAAGAACTCACACCCTACAACTGCAGTAGGCCCAACTCTCTTTAGGCTCATGATCTTGATTCACAACGAAAGGCACCTCCCATCAACCTTTTATGGTTTTCACGCAAGCTTACCACAAACTTGGACATGAACAGGAACCCACCAACTATCCACCTCATGTGGTTTTCTAGATCCTCCCACAAACCCTTTCAAGATCCATGAACTACATTACATTAGTGCTTTTGTTCATTACACTATTCTACACAAGGAAGTTATATAGGAATCAACATTCATATTGCAAAAGGGAATGGAACATTGGTTATATTCCCCCCACAATGTGAAATTTCCACAACCTATAACACTAAAAAATAAATCATATTAAGTTGTATACTAGAAAATAACATGCCACCAAAGCTTATGAGCGACCTCGTCGTTGGTGACTGATGAGAGGACATTGATTGTCCTCCTTCCTCCATTGCCTCCTGCCTCCAATAAGTTTTCTACTTAATTAGAAAAAAATTCTTTTGAAGCTTATTCCAACAATTATAAGGAAAAAATATATCCCCTTCCCCCATAATGTGAACTTGTTACAAGGAGTGTCAAGTACAATAGATCATGCACTCCGATTCAACTGAAATAATTTTTAAATTTTGAAAGACTTGATGACAATAAATTATTTGAGAAGAATAGATTATTTAATCATCTACGGAAGTTTTCTTTGTTGTATCTAAACTTTTTCAGTTTAGGGAAATCGGTTTTGCTAGACAGAGGAGAATACTGAAACTATAACAACTCAACTCAGAATTTTAATCATTGAATATAAGAGAACAAAAATTTAGAACACATAAAATAAACCCAGAAAGATTGATATTGTATTACTTCATTCAAAATATATTGATTCCACAGAGCTACTGCTCAGACTTGCTACTACAAGCATTCTACAGAAAACTTGTTCCCTACTCCTCTTTTTCTCCTACTCTAACAAAACATTAAAACCTTCTTACATAAAAACCTACAGAGAAAGCTTTTCCAACCAGCAAAAAGAAGAAAAATAAATGACATTAATTACACCTTTAGTAACTTGACATTCACATCAAGTGAAAAAAAAACTTTTTACATAGATTACAAAAACCATATAAAATATTAAAAGATATGCCCATGTTTAATCGTATAAGCAAAATAAATATTGTCCTTTAAATATTAAAAGCTCAGAAGTTTTTTTCCATCAAAAGAAAACTTTATTGCACAACTGCCAACCAAGATAGAACACCACACGGGATTGTGGGAATACCGTCCAACCGTACAAGAGTGAAGAGAGGACTGCAGGAAGAAGAGGAGACACTATAAGGAGCTGTCAGGAGTTGAGAAGGAAGCGTCAAGAGTAGTTAGGAATTGGAATTATTTCTAACACTCCCCCTTAATTACAACTATTGTCATCAATGATACCCATTCGATCTCTTTGATAGATGAAGTTTTCGTTTGAAAGCACCTTTGTGAAAATATCTACACATTGATCTTAAGACCTGCAAAATTCTTAAAATATCTCTCTATTGAAATGATATCGTGTGTCAATGTGTTTACTTCTCTTGTGAAAAAATAGATTCTTTGACAATGCTATGGCTGAATTGTTGTCACAATAGATCATTGTTGTGCCTTCTTGTTCTTGGTTCAACTCTTTCAACACTCTTCTCATCCAAACTACTGGACGTGATGCACTTGTGGCTGCTACATACTCTGCTTCAGCTGATGAAAGAGTGACAATTGGTTGTTTCTTTGAAGCCCATGAAACTATACCAGTACCAAATTGAAAAACATAACCGAAAGTGCTCTTTCTATCATCTATGCACCCTGCACAATCACTGTCAGTGTATCCTATCAGCTTGAAATCACTTGTATTTGAGTAAAGAATTCCATAGTTCCTTGTTCCATTAACATATTTCAAAATCCTCTTTCTTGCTTGTCAATGAAATTTTTTTGAAGACTCCATGAACCTTGAAATGAGACTAACTGCAAACATTATGTCCTGCCTTGTGGCTATTAAGTACATAAGACTGCCAACACATTTTTTGTACAAGGTTGGATTTACATCTACTCCTTTGTCATCTTTGCTCAATTTCAAACCTATGACAATAGGAGTTGGGGATGCTTTGTAATTCATCATATTAAACCTTTTCAAAATGTCATTTGCATATTTGTTTTGAGAAATGAATATACAATTTTCATTTTGATTCACTTCAATGCCAAGAAAATGCTTCATTAAATCTAGATCAGTCATCTCAAATTCTTTCTTCATATCTAATTTGAACATGTCAATTGATATATCACCCGTGAATACCAAGTCATCAACATATAAACAAACAATTATAATCTCACCTTGCTCATTCATTTTGGTATACAATGTAGGCTCACTGTTGCACCTATTGAAGCAATTTTGCTAAATTTAACTATCAATTATGTTGTACCAAGCTCTTGGGGCTTGCTTGAGTCCATAGAGTGCCTTCTTGAGTTTGTAAACCTTGTTTTCATGTCCCAAAATCTCATACCCAGGTGGTTGCTCCACATAGAATTCTTCTAAAATACCATTTAAGAAAGTTGATTTCACATCCATTTGATATACTGCCCACTTGTTTTGAGCTACTATGGCCAATATTGTTCTCACGGTGTCTAAACAAGCAACCAATTCAAATGTCTCATTGTAGTCTATCCCGGGTTGTTGTGAATAACCTTTGTCTACAAGCCTCGCTTTATGCTTTTATACTTCACCATTTGCATTCAGTTTGGTTTTATAAACCCACTTCACTCCAATCACCTCTTTTCCTTGTGGAAGATTCACTAACTCCCATGTTTGATTCTTTTCCATAGCATCTATTTCTTCATCCATTGCATGCACCAATTTTTCTTCTTTAATAACATCTTCAAAATGAATTAGATCTTCAACATGTGAATATAAAGCAAAATGAGAATTCTGACCTGCATTATTTTCACCTTCATTTGCTCTTAAATTTCCCTAATACTTCTGATTTTATGTTTCCTCATGCTTGCCAATGCATGATTTGTCATGTCACTTGATGTGGAACCCATGGAATGTGGACTTGCTGGTCCTACACTTGAAATCCCTATTGTAGATGGTTTTTTTTGTCCTATTGTTGCTACTCTTGCAATTGATGATGGCATCATTTGTGGACCACTTTGTTGACCATGAATGGGTGTGGAAGGAGTCACATTTGATGGAGCATTTGCTGGTATAAAAACTTCATTATCTTCTTGTGGCAAGTTGGTTGCAATATTGATTATTTTCTCCAAACTTCCATCCCATGCTTTATCTTCTATGAACTGCACATCTCTGCTAATTATAACCTTCTTGCTGATTGGATCGTATAACTTGTATGCCTTGGATTGATCACTGTATCCCACAAATATGCACTTTTCTCCTTTGTTATCTAACTTTCTTCTTAGTTCATAAGACACATGTGCATATGCTACACAACCAAAAAATCTCATATGAGCAACATTATGCTTTCTTTGATTTCATGCTTCTTTAGGAATCATATTCATGACACTTTTTGTTGGAAACCTATTCATTATATAAGTTGCACATGATATAGCTTCAACCCAATATTCAATTGGAAATTTTTTTTCTTTTAACATGCTTCTAACCATTTCCATGATTGTTCTATTTTTTCTTTCAACTACCCCATTTTGTTGAAATTTATATCTAGTTGTAAATTGCTTGTGAATCCCATGATCTTTGCAAAAATTTAAAAACTCTTTCAAAATGTATTCACCACCTCTGTCCATTCTCAACACTTTGATGTAATGACCACTTTATTTTTCAGCAAGGGCCTTGAATTGACAAAAATATTCAAATGCCTCACTCTTATGTTGTAGAAAGTAAACCCATGTTTTCCTTGAGTAATCATCAATGAATGTCAAAAAGTAGAATCTACCACCAATTAAAGGTGTTTGAATTGGCCCACACAAATTTGAATGTACAATCTCCAAAGGGGCTTTTGCTCTAGTTGACTTTCCTGCTGAAAATGATTCTCTATGTTGCTTTCCTAAGATGCATCCTTTACATATTCTTTTTGGTTTCTCTATTAAAGGTAATTCCTTGACCATGTTTTTCCTATGAAGAAAATTTATAGCAGCAAAGTTTAAATGTCCAAATCTTAGATGCCAAAGCCAATTTTCATCTTTTATTTCTGCTTGAAAAATTGTTTGTATAACTCTTGCATTTTATTCATTACCATCTTGTGGAGAAATTGAGTGGTGTGCTTGAGCATAGTCTACACTCCAATATGATTTTATCCTTAGGGGAAACATCCTATTGTTGGTCATTTGAACCTTGGCAATGAGTTGATTGCTTGGAAATTTACCTAAAATTGTACATAGGCCATCCTTGAAAGATGCTCTAAACCATTTTTAAACAAATTTTCCTACACTCATTAAGTTGTGTTTTAGACCAAGCACAAAATACACATCTGAAATATACTTTTTCTCCCCCTATTTAGTTAAAAAAAATTACATTTCCTTTTCCTTTGATTGACACTTTGTTGTCATTGCCCAATGTGACTTCAAATTTTACATTCTCATTCAAACTAGAAAACAATTTGAAAATTCCATGTCATATGATTACTACAACATGAATCTAGAAACCATACATCTTTTTCATTTGCTTGTGCAACATTACATGCCAAAAACATTCTGCTTGGTTCTAACTATTGATTTTTATTTTCTTTTGTAAAATTTTCATTTTGCTTTCTGAAATCATATTGCTTCTTTCTACATTCACTCAAATAATGCCCATATTTTTTGTAATAGTGACATTGGACTTGAGATTTATCATACCTTTGACTTTGAGGCTAATTTTGAGATGGATTTTGAGTTGGGTTATGGTTGCTACCTCTTCCATTCGAGCTTGATGGGTTGCTTCTTCCACCTTTGTAAGAGTGTCTTCCTCTTCCTCTAAATTTTGATCTACCTCTACCTCTTCCTTGGTTGACTGAAACTTGTGACTTGAAAGCATGGTCCAATGATGTGTTTGTTGATCTGCTTAGCCTATGTTCATGAGAAATGAGAGATGCCTACAACTCATCAACTGAAAAGTGTGTGAGGTCCTTTGTTTCCTTTATGGTTACAACAATCATCTCAAATTTTATGGGTAAGCTCTTTAGAATCTTTTCAAGCACACTTCTATCTTCAAGTGTCTCACCATGCAATCTAATTTGATTTACCAGTCCAATGATCTGGGTGAAGAATGAGTCTACTGATTGATTTCCCTTCATATATATTATTTCAAAATCCCTTCTCAATATTTGTGGTTTTGTTTTTTTGACTTTTGTATACCTTGATAGGTTGTTTGAAGTATATCTCATGCTTGTATAGACCTTGTTGTTGTTGCAATCCTTGGGAAAATTCTCTCATGCACTCCTTGGATAATAAAGAAAAGAGCTTTTGAATTCTTCTTCCTATTATATTTCAATAAGTCCTTCTCTACTTGAGTCAAAGCATTATATGTTGTTGTATCAGCTAGCTCTAGAAATCCATTCTCTACTAGCTCCCATAAATCTTGTTAGCAAAATACTTCCCTCATGGTAATTTCCCAATACTCATAATTCTTGCCATTAAATTGTGGAATTTGTGGATTTTTCAAGCTTGTGCTTGTGCTTTCCATTGTTGGTTGTGAGAAAACCTTTGTTGGAGCTTTTGAGAAAAACCCTTTTGCTAAAATGAACCTGCTCTGATACCAATTTGCTGGCCAGAGGAGAATACTGAAACTATAACAATTCAACTTAGAATTTCAATCATTGAATATAACAAAACAGAAATTTAGAACACATAAAATAAACCCAGAAAGATTGATATTGTATTACTTCATTCAAAATATATTGATTCCACAGAGTTGTTGCTCGAACTTGCTACTATAGAGAATTCTATAGAAAACTTGTTCGCCACTCCTCTTTTTCTCCTACTCTACCAAAACATTAAAAAATTCTTACATAAAAACCTACAGAGAAAGCTTTTCAGCAAGCAAAAAGAAGAAAAATAAATGACATTAATTACACCTTCAGTAACTTGACATTCACGTCAAGTGAGAGAAAAGCTTTTTAACACGGATTAAAAAAACCATATAAAATATTAAAAGATATGCCCAAGTTTAACCATATAAGAAAAATAAATATTTTCCTATAAATATTAAAATTTCGAAAGTTGTTTTCAATCAGAAAAAAACTTTATCACACAACCACCAACCAAGATAGAACACCATGCAGGACTGCGGGAATACTGCCCAGTTGTAAAAGAGTGAAGACAGGATTGCGGGAAGAAGAGGGGACACCATTAGGAGTTGTTAGGAGTTGAGAAGGTAGCGTCAGGAGCAGTTAGGAGTTGGAATTATTTATAACAGGTTTGAGAAGAATAGATTATTTGATCATCAACATGAATTCTATACTCTGTTGGTGATGAGGATGGTGTGTCATGAGATCGCTTCTAATCTTGTTTTAGTTATTGATGCATATCAAAGGGTAGATAATGTTTCATTGTGGAAATGATGTGGTTCAACACTTGATAAAGTAGATAATGGACACAACGGACAAGATAATTTATAGTATTGATAGCGGTGAACTCGCAAAATATTTCTCAATGAAGAGTGAATCTGAAAATGATGTGCAGGCTGAAACTCACATGTATGGAAGGTGAAAAATACTAATATTGAAAGGTGAGGTTGTCTATGATTTGGCTTTGGATATGCTTGGTTGGGTAGAACTTGTATATGAGCATGTACTTGGAGAATTCAACTACATAGTTTGGTCAAGTGACATGGAGAATGTATATTTTCTTGAGGTGGTAAGAACGGAGTTATAAAAATAAAATAGGGACCCCCTTGCATGTGTGGACCAGAGTTGTTCAAAAAAAAAATATTACACAAGAAAATGGCAAGAAGAATGACCCAAACATAAATTTTGATGATGTTGAGACTATGGTCTTGAGATAATTTAACTATTTAGTGGAGTCTTTGGTGATTTGAAGGACATGAATAGGTACAAAAGAGAATCACGAGATTGGAAAGTTTCTACTATTAACTCATCGAGCTTTGATGCTTTTAATGCATGCTGGAAAATGCTTCCTTAAGGATAGTGGAGAGCTAACTTTGTTTTCCTATAAATAACCTTTAAAGCATATAGATTCGTGACCAACCACCTGCATACAAGATATTAAGCCTTGTAAGCATTCTTCCAATCTTAAATCTCTTCAGCTTGAATCCATGGGAAGTATGAATGAGTTGGATTAGAGTAATATGCAAATGTGAAGCCATCGAATGAAGAAAGGGTTCCTCAAGTGGGAATACAAATATAATATGAACCTTCGAAGCGAGGAAAGAAATTTTGACATAATGTGGTTAGATGGCACAATTTGATGAAAAGTAGTTTATCACAATTGGCATAGATTTTATATGGTTACAAAAGTCTCATCGGTGCTCGCTCTAGTTTCATGAACCTTTTAAAAGATCAATATAATAATTTTCAACCCATTGAAAAGTGAAAAGATAAAGTTGGAATTCTTTTTATGGTTTGCACAACCACAATGGATTGTGCAATGGTCCACACAACCATCTAGAAGACCATAATACTATGCAAAAGGGCAGGCAAAAGTGAATGTTTTATCAACATTTTACATTTTTTCTAAACTAATTGTGGAGCCTGGAGGAGGTTTCCAAACCTATCCATCTTGCCGATAGCAGATGTGTATTTTCTCAGAAAACTATCATGGAAGGGCAACAACATATGCCCATTGGTGGCATCAGAAGGGTTTACTACAACCACTGATATTCTCAGTAAAAGATTTCAAGATGTACTATGATATTTGAATGTTCCATCGTTCTCCCCATTATTCATATTATTCTATATGAAACTGTTGGTAAATGGAGCCTAATCAGACTCAGAGGTTAAATTTTCTCCACTTTTTTTGGCATGGTTTCCTCCCAAATTATTTAACAGGGGTTTGGGGGCAGTGCCCCCAAAATGAGGTCAAGAGGCAATACTCCTTACGGGGTCTAGGGGCAGCGCTCCTAGCGCACTCCCTGTCGCAATCATATAGGGTGGGGTCAAGGGGCAACACCCCCAAAACCTCTCACATTTTTTATTATTTTATAATGGCGTCGGGTGTTATTTTTTCTATTGGCCGATATAAAAAAACCCTATGTTGTAACCGACATAATTCTTGATAAAAGGCTAATGGTTAGGGTTTCTGTTAATATTGTATTGTAGCAATTGCAGCGGTATTGAGTTGCAAAAGATTACTGGTTGTAATCAGTTTGATTTATTGGATAATATTTTGTTGGTGGATGTAGCCTGAGTTCGGGTGAACCACGTTAAATATTATCTCTTGCTATTATTATTTATGTGTTTTTCATTCCTCTATTTAATCTTTATTTGCATTTAATTGATTTTTTTGCATACAATTCCTAACAAAAATAGCTATGTTAAGTGATTTGATCTCCATTGCTTATGGATCGGGTTCGTTAGAGAGTTAAATATGTAGTCTTGAAAGTTTTTCTATTATTGAAGGGCACAAGGGAATGTGTGTGAGATATCATCTAGGTATTGTTAGAATTAATCACCAACTCTTGCATTTACTCCTCCATAGACCACTTCCAGTGCAACGTTGTCAACTTGTCCTTTCATCCCCAAATGTGTGAAACAAGTCTACCTTATTCCAATCTTCTTATCATGTTCTATGTATGAAGACATTTTTTTAATGAATTAATTATGAAGTATGATCTCTCCCTCTACGTGAAGTGTTAAGGGAATTTAATGCAATTAAATGTTTATGTTCTCACTCTTTTTTTCTGGGCTCCTACATAGACTTGAGGCAATCTTTTTGCTTGTATGTAAAAAAAACAAAAAAGGTACAAATGCATATACTACTCGAACAGTTTGAAGCAACAAAAAAATAGGGGACCATGAGGCTCAACTTTTTATGAGTCATAGCAAGAGCAACAACTCTATAATTTCTTTCATGATGAAAAATATTTGTATGTTTTGATGTTATATGAAATATAAATCATTTCAAGTCTCTTTGTTTTTAGTTTTAGGTCCCTTTGTTTTTATTTTCTGCTCTTCATTTTGTTTTGTTGTGTTATATTATACATCATCTGCCTCTCCCCATCATGTGGTATTAGAGTAGGTTTAGCAGAACCAAAGGTCAGTTGTGTTAAAGAATTTCAAAAGTTTTTTCAAAGAGATAAAAGAGTTTTCCAGCACGGTTTTCATAGTCAACAATGGAAACAAGCACAAGCGTGACAAACCCACAAATTCCACAGTTTAATGGCATGAACCATGACTACTAGGAAATCACCATGAGGGAATTATTTTTCTCACAAGATTTATGTGAGCTTGTAGAAAATGGTTACCCAAAATAAGCTGATCCAGTAGCATATAATGCATTAACTCAAGCAGAGAAGGATTTATTTAGAGATAATAGGAAGAAGGATTCAAAAGCCCACTTTTTATCCTCCAAGGAGTGCATGAGAGCTTTTTTTCAAGGATTGTAGTAGCAACAAATTCCAAACAAGCATGGGATATACTTCAAACAACCTATCAAGGTATGAAAAAATTTAATATAGCTAAGTTGCAAATGTTGAGAGGAGATTTTAAAACAATTTACATGAAGGATAATGAATCAGTAGACTCATTCTTCACTCAAATCATTGGAATGACAAATCAAATCAAATCTCATGGGGATACACTTGAAGATAGGAGAGTGGTTGAAAATATTTTAAGGAGTTTACCCATAAGGTTTAAGAGATTCATATAGAGGTGGAGAAGTATCCCATCAAGCTTAAATGGAAGAGGTAGCAGCCAAAACTCAAGCCCAAACACATCTCAAAATTATCCTCAATCCCAAAGGTATGACAAATCTCAAGTTAAATGTCACTATTGGGTGATCCCACAATACTGGTTTATGATTTTTGGCCAAAATAGACATTTAACTATTTTTTTAACTAAATCTTCACTTTTAGGCACCTATAGTGACTAAACGATGAGGAATTTGAAGATAATGCAAACTAGTGATTTTTGACATTTTGTCTATAGATTCTAAATATATATATTTTATTTTTTTTGGAATCAAATTGCACTTCTTTTTCCATCTCCTTTGAAAACTAGTTTTCAACAGTAAACACCATTTTTAAAGAGTGATGTTACTAGCTAACACAAATTTTTTTCTATGAAGGATAAAATTCTAAGCTTTTCAAATTTAGATTTGAAGCTACGATATCTAGTGCATGGAATTGGTTTCATAGCATTTCATTAAATATTTTTTAAATTAAGTTTCAAGTCAAACCAATTAAAATTTAGACATGATTTACTGGCTAAAACAACCTTTTATGTTCTATCAAAATTCAATTTTTTTTTGTTGGATCAAGGACATCAATATCTAGTGCACTAATATTTTTCAAAAAAAAATAATGATAATCTACTATTTTTCTACATGTGTAGAATAGAGAGCTTAATTTTCAGTGAAAACTTATGTTTAATCAAACTATAAAAAAATACATAATAGAACTAAAACATATTAAAATTATATTCAATGGATAGCTCATTTCAAGGACTATAATCATCCAGTTGGGTCTATGAAGTCTCTTCCATTTTCCTCCTCAACCTAAACTTCAAAAGGAATTTTTTTGTAAAAAAATGGTGCAAGAGGAGGACAAGGGGAAAAAGGGGGATTCACTTGAACCCCCCTTTGAGTGAATCCCCTTTGACCCTTCGAGTGAAGGGGGTTCTCTCGAAGGGGGGTTAAAGCTTGAACCCTCCTTTTTTCAAAATTTCCCTTTGTTTCCAATTTGGACAAGGTGCAAAAATTGGGTCCCATCATTAAACAGGGTTCGCTCAAATGGGGGTTCAAGTGAACCCTTTTTGGGTCCATACCAACACCCCGATCATGCAAACCTCTAAAAACCAATTTTTTCTTTCATGGGAGTATTTTTGTAATTTTCCTTTCTTAGCAGAATTGTAAACCAGTATTGTAGGATCACCCTATTGCAAAAAATAAGGGCATTATTTGAATGAATGTAGAAAGAAACAATATGATTCTAGACAAAAAATGAAAATTTCACCAAAAAAAACCAAAACCAAAAATCAAAACAAAGCACTATGTTTTTGGCATGCAATGTTGTAGAAGCAAATGAAAAATATCTATGGTTTTTAGACTTGAGTTGCAACAATCATATGATAGGGAATTTAGGAATGTTTTCTAGTTTGGATGAGAATGTAAAATCAGATGTAACATTGGGAAATGAAAAAAAGGTAGAAGTCAAAGGAAAAGGGAATATCAACATTCTAACCAAGAAGGGGGAGAATTTTTTTATTTTGAAGTATACTTTGTCCCTGTCTTAAAACACAATTTGATGAGCATTGGGCAGCTCATTCAAAAGGGATATATAATATTTTTCAAAAATAAAGAATGCACAATTTTAGGCAAATATCCAAGCAATTGGCTTATACCTAAAGTCCAAATGAGCAGCAATAGGATGTTTCCCTTAAGGTTAAAACTATATTTGAAGGTACAATTTTTTCAAGGACTCCCTTCAACAAACTCACAAGAGGGTGAAGAGAAAACTGTAGTAGTTACTCAAGTGATCGTTCAAGCAAAAATAAAAGATGAAAATTGGATTTGGCATCTAAGATTTGGGCACTTAAACTTTAGAGGTCTAAATTTTCTTCATAGAAAAAGTATGGTCAAGGGATTATCTCTAATATAGACACCAGAAAGGTTATGTCAAGATTGTATTTTGGGAAAACAACATAGAGAATCATTTCTAGCAAGAAAGTCAATTCAAGCAAACACATTATTGGAGATTGTTCATTCAGATTTGTGTGGACCTATGCAAACACCCTAAATTGGTGGAAGCTACTATTCCTTAATCTTCATTGTTGATTATTCAAGGAAAACATGGGTCTACTTTCAAAGGAAAAAGAATTAAGTATTTGATTTCTTTTGTCAATTCAAGGTTCTTGTTGAGAAGAAAAGTGGACATTATATCAAAGCATTGAGAATGGATAGAGGTGGTGAATACATACAAATGACTTTATAAGATTTTGTGAAGATCGTGTAATTTATAAGAAATTCACAACTAGATACACACCTCGACAAAATGGGGTAGCTAAAAGGAAAAATAGAAAAATCATGGAAATGGCAAGAAGCATGTTGGGAGCAAAATATTTTCCAAATGAATAGTGGTCTTAAGCTATATCATGTGCAGCCTATATAATGAATAGATGTTCAATAAAAAGTGTTAAGAACATGATTCCGAAAGAAGCTTGGAGTGGAAGAAAACATAATGTTTCTCATATGAGAGTATTTGGATGTGTGGCATATGCACATGTACCAGATGAATTGATAAGAAAATTAGACACCAAAGGAGAAAAATGCATATTTGTTGGATATAGTGATGTATGAAAGGCTTACAAGTTGTATAATCCAATCAAAAAAAAGATTATATTGAGCAAAGATGTGCATTTTATAGAGGAAGAATGGGATGGAAGTGTGAAAAAAAAGTCAACATATCAGCAAGCATACCACAAGAGGAAAATAAATTTTCTACACCAGCAAGTACGACTTCTAATGTGACTCTTCCACACCCATTCTAGTTCAACAAAGTGGTCCACAAGTGACACCATCATCAAGTGTAAGGGCAGCCTCACAGATTCAAACAAGCACTCCAACAAGTGGACAACAAATACCATCAGTAATAGGCACTCATAGTGTAGGCCCATCAAGTCCACATTGTACAAGTTTAGGTTATATGTCAAATCCAACCTTGGTAAGCTTAAGGAGACAAAAAATTAGAAGTTTAAGAGAGATTTATGAGAAAAATGAAGGTGAAAGAAATGCGAGTTAGACTTTTATTTTTTCTTTATATTCACTTGTAGATGATCCAATTCATTTTGAAAAATCAATTTGTAGAAGAGGGGGATTCACTACTCACAAGTTCTCTTTGTTGAGAGAGCCTCACATGGAAAAATTCCCTATACTACCTCAATGGGACAATAGAGAGAGTTTCAGAATAAAAAAGAGTAGGTCACTGAGATTTTCTAGACAAACCAACAAGCTCTTGGCCAAAGGATGTCAATGCAGGAAGTGGAAAACAACATAGAACATTGGCGTTCTAGAGGTGTGTTGACATCTCATATGGACCAGAGAACGAGAATGTCCCAGAAAATAGCAGAGTGAATGCTTCTGTCCTAATTGCTAAGAACTTATAGAATAACAAAGTGTAGTAGAAATAAAGTAAAGTAAAGAATGAATGATAAGGACAAGGAGAAGAAAGGAAAGAAATAATTACAACCACAAAAGTGATGAAGCTTCCAGCTCGTGAGTGTCTTCAATACCTACACATAAGAGGGAGAGAAATTGTTGGGGCTTTATAGGGGCCTGCCTCAGTCAAACCCCATTTTGGTGTTCCCACCTCCACGGACAACCAGATGGATAGAGAGAAAAGTAGAAATGAATTAAAGAGCACTAAAGTACTACAAAACAGTGTTATGCTACTCAACCAAGTAATAGAGGAGAGGGGTGAAAGCTTACCACCTCCACTAGGAGTGCTCAAGGCTAATGGGGGAGAAAATAGGAGGAACTCAAGCCATTGCT
Source organism: Sequoia sempervirens (assembly GCA_007258455.2). Lineage (NCBI taxonomy): Eukaryota > Viridiplantae > Streptophyta > Pinopsida > Cupressales > Cupressaceae > Sequoia > Sequoia sempervirens. The sequence goes on from VDFB02271358.1 coordinate 231,387,107, forward strand.
AGAATGGTGTTTTGTTCCACGCTTCCTCTACTGAAGTGGTGGAGTGTTGATGTTGTTGTTGTGAAGTGTAAAGTGTTTGGGGATTGAAGAGATGGTGAAGAAGTTTCTTGGAGCTTGTGGGTGAAGTGAAGAAGTCCTTAGAACCCCCCAAATGCATCTGGAAGGAGTGAATTTGAAGGGGAGATGAAAGAAATGGCCATATTCGAGTCGGTTGGTCAAGGAGGGTGTTACAAATTGACCCCCAATGGGAATTGTAACGCCACTGCAGACTCCAAATACGATAATCTGTTAGGGACGTAAGCGCGTCATGCAGATGTCTACGCGCTGCGCAGGCATCTTTAACATAAACACCTCCACCGATGCTCAAAATAGGTGCCAAGTGTGATTCAAGCAATGGTCTTAGGTGGAATTAAGCCTTCGAACTTGGTTTTCTAAAGTGGATAAAGGCAAAAAATGGGATTTGCACATGGGTGCCAAATTCGCTCTTATACACAATTAAAGAAGAAAAATGGGTAAATGCAATGGATGAAGAAATTGATGCAATTTAAAAGAATTAAACATGGGAGTTAGCAAGCCTTCAAAAAGGAAAAGATTTCATAGGAGTAAAGTGGGTTTACAAAACAAAGTTCAATGTAAATGGTGATGTGCAAAAATATAAGGCAAGCCTAGTGGCAATGGAATATTCACAACAACCCAGAGTTGATTACAATGAGACATTTTCTCTTGTAGCACGTTTATACACTATTAGAATGATACTTACCATAGCAGCTCAAAAAAAGTGGTTATTTTATCAAATGGATGTAAAATCAACCTTTTTGAATGGTTACCGTGAAGAAGTTTATGTGGAGCAGCCATCTAGGTATGAAATTTTTGGTCAAGAAGACAATCTATAAATTGAAAAAGGCTCTCTATGGACTCAAAAAATACCCAAGACCTTGGTACAATAGAATTGATTCATATCTCCTACAAGATGGCTTCAATAGGTGCAACAACAAGCCTACATTATATACAAAAATGAATGAAAAATGTGAAATTCTAATTGTATGTCTATATGTTGATGATTTGATATTCACAGGTGATTTATCAATTGATATGTTCAAATCAGCTATAAGGAAATAATTTGAAATAACTAATTTGGGACTCATGAAATAATTTTTAGGAATTAAAGTGAATCAAAATGAAAATGGTACATTCATCTCTAAAAGAAGGTATGCAAATGATATTTTGAAAAGGTTTAATGTGTTGAATTGAAAATCAGCACCAACACCAATTGTCACAGGTTTGAAGCTAAGCAAGGATGAAAAAGGATCCAAAGTTTTTCCAACTTTGTATAAGAGACTTGTTGGTAGTCTCATGTACCTAACAACCACAAGGCCAGATATCATGTGTAGTGTAAGCTTGATATCAAGGTTCATGGAGTCTCCAAAAGACTCACATTGGAAAGCAGGGAAAATAATTATGAGATACATGAGCGGAACAAAAGATTATGGCATTCAATATTCAAGCTCAAATGAGTTCAAGTTCAGGAGTCTTCTTCCTCTACAATTTCACATCCTTTTAGCTCTCACCCTATTGTGGTGCCTTCAACTTCTGCCTCTATGCATCTCTTGGGGAGTCTAATGGTACCCACTTGGAAAAAGGACAAGCATCAGGTGTTTGACCTTCCTGTCTTACCCACAGTGCATTAGCGCATCTTGTATGGTAAGGGGAAGGGTCCCCATGGAGTCGCCTCTACATCTTGACCTTCACAACCTCCTACTGCTCTTTCCCCTAGGGTAGCGAATGGGAAGAGCCCTGTCATCGAGGTGCTTGAGTCTAATTCTCTACTAGTTATGGTGTTTGTTCCTACATCTCTTTCTACCGCTTCTTTCTAGGAGTCACTCCCTCCACCGACAATGGTTGTGATGGACACACTGATGATAGAATAGGACCATCCTGCTCCTCCTCAAGCTATAGCCTCTAGCTCTCGAAGCCAAAGAAACTTCCCTATGTGTGAGCATAAGTGTTGAAGGAAGGCTCTTGTCACTGAGTAGGTTGCCTTGAAAAAGGAGGAAGGGAAGTTAGTAATTCCTATTTTGATGTCTTCTGTTGTGTCCTCCTCTTTCATCCCTTCTACTTTGGTTCTCATTGCCTCAATCTTGTTCTCAGCTCCCCCTATGAGCATGGATGATCCTCACCCTAAAAGGGTGAAAGTGTTCATTGTTCCCCCGGTTGAGGCTCCTCTCTTAATGTCCCTCCTGGACATCCTACCTTTTCCTTAGCCTATGGATACGCTGAATACCTCTGTGGTATTCGATGTGATTTTCTTTACCTCTTCATCACCTTCCACTTCATCTGTGGGGATCTCGCATCCTTTGATGAACCACAACTTGGAGGATGACCAAGGATGCCAAGGAAAAAGAGAGCGAACATAACTAAGATGAGTCTAGAGTTGGGACTTATCCATTAGATCAGTGGGAGCATAAACATTAGTGAAAAGACAAGATTCACTAGAATCTAAAGTAATAGCAATCATAGAGATAGAAGAGTGACTTGAGATCTAGCATCGAGGAAGAACCTTTCTTGGATTCCATAAAAAATCCACACCTCCAGAGCTACCAAAAGCACCAACACATTGGAAACACCCAAGAGGCCAAATATTAAAAGCACTATTCCACATACCATCCACAGATAACTTAGTTTCCTAAATGAAGACAATATCAAGAGAATGATAGCCAATCATCTCATGAATAGCCTTTTTTCTAGGAGTGTTATTCAAACCCCTCACATTCTATGAAATAAAAATCATTTATGAGGATGAGAGAAATGAGAGTTCAAGGTTTTCACCAACCCAGATTCCAACAGAGTCTCAACCATAAACTTAACCTTCTCAAGGTCTTTCTTGCAACCCACCTTAGAAGCTTTCTCTGAGGCCTCTTTTTATGAGGCTTTTGTTGAAAACCCAAACCTTGCATAACCCCACCCTTTTTCTTAGAATCCAAAGACTAATCCAGTTGTGAAGGAGAAGAGACCGCCAAAGCTCTATAATCCTTTGAAGCTGAAGATCGAAAAAGATTGGAGGCATCTTGTAGCTGGAGAGGAACATCTATTTCCATTTGACCAACCTCCATTTGACCAACCTACAAGCTAACCCTAGCAAGGTCCTGATTCCTAGTTTCTTCATCCTCTTGCAAGACCACTTCCAACAAGCCAGTACTAAGAGGAATCCCAATTGGAATCCCTTCTTCCTAAGCCAAGTCATACAAAGCATCAAATAGATTAAAGATCCCATCAGTTTGTCTATCCTTGACAATTCTCTTTTGACCCCTCCCTTTATTATGAGGATTAACAAGAAAAAATCCCTCCATATCTGCATCCCTCTCCACTATAGGATCCTTTCCATTATCATTCTTAAGAGTTTTCTTTGAAGAAGCATTAGCTAGAACAACTACCTGGTTAATATGGGGGCATTTTCTTTACTAATTTCCATATTCATGAAAAACTCAATAGTGAAAAGGGAGAGTTTCATAATCAAATTGTTGAATGCAAGAAGAGGATCCAACACAAACCTCCATAGAATCAGGAAAAGGATTTTTTAAATCAAATTTAACACAAATTTTAGCATAAGAGATTACCTTCTTGTCCAAAGTTTGCTGGGAAGGCCCAATTGGTTTTCCAAGTAGTCGGGGTGTCATATGGAAAATATCACTTCTTCATGATTCCAATGGAAGCTAAGGTAGACAAATCCAAACTAGAACTCACATAGGAAGCTCTTCAGCGGAATTGAAACCCTCATTCCAATGTTCAATAAAGATCCCAATCTGATTGTAGAAATATAAACCACCTTCAAAATCCTTATTCCTATCCACCATGCACAAAAAGACAACCAAAAATTAATTATTGGTAGACATCATTAAATCCATATCAACTTTAGGATTCCAAACTCAACTAGTCCAAGATTCCAAAGATGGTAAAGAAAGACAAAGACCCATGAATTTATAGATCATAGCATGATTACTCGAGTAAGTAACATCCTCCACAATGGAATTTGGCTAAATCACCAAGATAGTGCGATCTTGGCAATGCTCTAGAAAACCATTCACTTTTTTAATTCTAGGAGAACCCCCCTTTGAGGAAGGCCCTTCAACAATCAAATTTATTTTAGAAATCTCCATAGAAAATGAGAGAAAAGGAACAAGGGATAAGAGATCGAACATAACTAAGATGAGTCCAGAGTTGAGACTTACCCATCAGATCAGTGGGAGCATAAACATTAGTGAAAAGACAAGATTCACCAAAATCTAAACTAGTAGAAATCATAGAGATAGAAGAGTGACTAAAGATCCAACACCGAGGAAGAGCCTTTCTTGGATCCCACAAACAAGCCACACCTCCAAAGCTACCAAAAGCACCAACACACTTACAACATCAATGAGGAAAAATACTAGAAGCTCTATTCCACATACCATCCATAGATAACTTAGTTTCTTGAATGAAGACAATAGCAGTAGAATGATAACCAATCATCTGACAAATAACCTTTTGTCTAGGAGTGCTATTCAAACCCCTCACATTCCATGAAATAACAATAATTTATGGGGATGGGAGAAATGAGAGTGCAGGGTTTTCACCAACCTAGATTCCAATAGAGTCTTACCCATCAACTCAACCTTCTCAAGGTCTTTCTTGCAACCCACCTTAGAAGCTTTCTTTGGGGCCCATTTTTAAGGGGATTTTCTTGCAAACCCAAAGCCTGCATAACCCCACCATTTTTCCATAAATCCAAAGAAATAGTCAATTGTGAAGGAGAAGGGACCACCAAAGCTCTATCATCCTTCGAAGTTGAAGATCCAAAAAGATTGGAGGCATCTTGTAGTTGGAGAGGAACATCCATTTCCATCTAACAAACCCACAAGTTCACCCCATTGAGGTCCTAATTCCCAGTTTCTTCATCCTCTTGCAAGACCACTTTCAACAAGCTAGTACTAGGAGAAATCCCAGATGGAATCCCCTCTTCCTGAGCCAAGTCCTCCAAAGCATCAAATTGATTAAAGATCCCATTAGTTTGTCTATCCTTGGCAGTCCTCTTCTAACCCCTCCCCTTATTATGAGGCTTAACAGGAACAAATCCCTCCATATCTATAAACCCCTCCACCATAGGAGCCTTTCCATTATCATTCTTAGGAGTTGTCTTAGAAGAAGCATTAGCTGCAATAGCTTCACAGTTAATCTGAGGGCATCTTCTTTACAAATTCCCATATTCATGACAAACTCGATAGCGAAAAGGGATAGTTTCATAATCAAATTGTTGAATCCAAGAAGAGGATCCAACAGAAACCTCCATAGAATCGGGAAAAGCATTGTTTAAATCAAATTCAACACAAATTTGAGCATGATAGATTACATTCTTGTCCAAATTTTGTTGGGAAGGCCCAACTAGTTTTCCAAGTAGTCAAGCTATCACATGCAAAATATCACTTCTTCAAAATTCCAATGGAAGCCAAGGTAGACAAATCCAAACTAGAACCCACGTAGGAAGCTCTTCAACAAAATTTAAAGTCTCATCCCAAGGTTTGATGAAGAGCCCAATTTGATTGTAGAAATATAGACCACCTTCAAAAGCCTTATTCCTTTCCTCAATGCTTGAAAAGACATCCAAAAAGTAATTATTGGTAGCCATCATTAACTCCATATTCCCATCATGATTCCAAACTCAACGAGTTTAAGATTCCAAAGGTGACAAAGAAAGACGAAGACCCATGAATTTATAGATTAGAGCATGATTACTCAAGTGACATCCTTTGCAATGGAATCTAGCTGAATCACAAAGATAGGGAGATCCTGGCAACGCTCTAGACAACCATTCACTTTTTTGATTATGATAAAACCCCCCCTTTGAGGAAGGCCCTGCAGCAATCAAATTTCTTTTAGAAATCTCCATAGAAAATGAGAGAAAGGGGACAAAGGATCAACAAGACCCAGCCAAAGAACAAAAGCCCATGGGATGAGCACCCCTCAAAACCAAAACCTAGAGTAGATAATGAAGGCAACATGAAAAATCCACACCAAGAGGACCCAAAAATAAAAAAGAATGGGCTACAAAATTTAAAAAAAACCCTACCTATAGAATAGCACACACCCTAGCTACACCCCACACATATGCAAAAGGAGAAAAGAGCTTGGAAAATGATAGAACCAAAATGCCAAGAAAAGGGAAAAAACCACCCCTAAATAGTAGAACAAATCCACCCACACACAAATCATAGCATTCAACATTGACAAACAAAGTAGATAGAGCATGCATTTAGAAGAAATGACATGCAAGTCATGACTAGTTACAGGTCATGGGCCAACACCATCACCCACACATAACTCCTCATTGCACTTTAAACTACTGTAATTATTTCAATTTTGGCCTATTCTTTGATGCTTCACATCTTTTTTGCCTATAGGAGGAACTTCTAGGTGGCTTTCTGAATGTGCTTCTAGCTAGTTTGAATCAAAAAATAAATAAATTGGCTAGCTCTTGCAATTTCACCTACTCATACTACTTTAAAAGAAGATAAACGTAAAAAAAAATGCATGGGACACTCCTGTAGAAACTCTGGACTCCACTAATGTATGGGGTAAATTGGATGACTAGGATCTTCCTCCTCTCCACACCGCTATTGCTTTTTTCAAAAGAGTAATCCCAACTACCCAAATAAATGCAATCATCTTCATCTTCCCATAATAAAACAAGGCACAACTGCAACAATTAATATGGTGATGTTTCATTTATGGATAGCTTATCCTATCCTTATCTTCACCACTATCCTCCAGCTATAAATGAATCTTCCTAGAGCTATGAAAAACAACATTGGGAGTGATCTCTGATAGCAGATATCATAAGAACTTTGTAGAGTTCTAAAGCTACATTTTTCAATGTATTGAGATCAATATAGTTTATGTTTGCAGCAACAATATGATGCTTAGATAAATTCTATTTTGCTCAGTTTCTTTGTGACATTTCTATTTGTTGTACCTTTTTTGCACTATTTGTTTTATCTCCCTCCAATCCTTCATTTTGTATCAGATCCAAAGCAATGAAGATCGCTAGTTAAAGCTGTTAAAAGTTGTAGCAGATTGAAGTAGAGATACAGGAAGCACTGGAGTATATATTGGTTTCCTTTTTTTGTGTGAACCCACCAAAGTAGGCAGTCACAACTAAAGGAAATTCGTGTCAGTCACACAATCAATAGAGAGATCAAGCTGCTCATTTTTATTGCAAGTTATTGGAGGACTATTGCAAGTTTTACAAAGCAAAGAGGGGACACTAGAAATTAAGGAAAATAAAAGGATCATTATTTTAACAGAGGAAAGCTCATGCTAGCTGAAAGGGAGATCTTTGTCGTTGCAGTCAAGAGGAGTCACCATCAAATAGAAGGCTCGACCTTGAAAAGATTGTGATTATCAAAGAGCAGACAATTGTTGAAGTTGCCAAAAAGGAAGTCGCTAGTGTTCATGTTGCAGGAAAAAAAAGAGATTGAAGGGAGACCAAGGGACTGTTATCTCAAGGAAATCATTTCCAAGAATGATCCAGTGAAGAAGCCATTGGGTCAAAATCAAAGTGGAAGTCACTATCAACAAAAGAAGTGATGAGGGAGCAAACCCAAGACACATAAATAATGCACAGAACAAGAGAACTTTATTATTATTCAGAAATGGAAATCTTACATGCAGAGGATCTTAAATCCTCGAGCTCTGCAATACATGCAAGCTACAAAAAATTACAGAATACCCCTATTCGCAGCATACAAACTTTTCCCCAAAAAGTTACAAAAATTAGAAAATCCCCCCCATAAATAGATCCTTTTCCCTTTTGGAGCCAAACAACATTTTAATTATCATATTTTGGCGGTTTGGCACCATAAATTACAATTTGAAATTCAAAATTTAAAACATCATTTGAAAATTAGCATATTTTGAAAGTGTACCAACTTCTAGGAGCCATAACTTTTGATCTGGGACTCCATTTTTCAAACTATTTGAATCATCGGAAAGGTCTCAAAGTCAATAACGTGCTCAAATTTTTCTATATTGATTTTGGCAAGTTTTGAGGCTGTTTCGGGGCCATTTAGTGCCTCAAACTACATTTGGAAGGTTTTCAGGTGCATTTTTGTGAGACTAAAACTATAATATCTTTCAAACTGAGAATGCTCTTGGCCTAATTCTTTCACCAATCTTCTTATTTTTCCATTTTGAATCCTCCTATATGATTTTTTTTCCCAAAGACTTTCAAATTCCAATACTTGCTAAAAATAGTAGTTGACAAGAAAAAGTAGAAAAGCAAAACTGAAAGTGGGGATTTACATAATGACAAAAAGGGTATTCAGAAATGCAAAGACATCTACAAAAGGATAACCAAAGGAAACATAAATGGAATGCATATTTTTGGGTGATGTAAGATTGCCCTTACACCACTGGATGCTCCTACATCGGACACCCAGGGTAATTTGAGAAGTGACCCTATCATGTCTCAGATGGTTGAGGAAAACCCAAATGGTCAACCTCTACCTTAGACAACCAAGATGAGTCTTCCATAGCCCTTCCTCTCCACTTCACCAAATATTCTTCATATTGCCTATTTTTGGTACTCCTTCCCACATGGCTATCTAGGAGTGCTTTAATCTCCACCTTCTCTAAAGTAGATGTTGGAATGCTGCACTATTCCATTGTTGGTACTTCCTCTACGGCACCTTCATAATGCTCTACCAAATTTGAAATTTTGACTCCATTCAGCAACTCTACCTCATATGTGTTCCTTGAATCATGCCTCTTCAAAATTTTATGGGGACTGAACTTCTTCATCTTCAATTTGTTATAGGTTCCCACTGGAAACCTTTCTTTCCTTAAGTGGACCATCACTTCATCACCTACCTAAAACTCCTTATTCCTCCTCTTATGATCTTCCTTAGCCTTATACTGCATATTCATCTTATTGATATGTTATCTTACCTCTTCATGTACATTCTTGATGTGCTCTGCAAAGTCTTTGGCTTCGGCACTAGTCTTCTTCTCTTGGTCCATCTTCCTTAATTCTAGAGCAGTTCTAGGACTACCTCCATACACAATTTGGAATGGTGATCTTCTTGTACTCCTATTGACAGAATTGTTGTAAGAAAATTCTTCCTAGGGTAAGATCAGGTCCCATCCCTTGGGTTTATCTCCTACCAAACATCTCAGTAAGTTACCTAGACTTATGAACATCACAGTAAGTTACCCATCAATCTATGGATGGTTTACAAAACTGAACTTCAACTCTGTCTTCAAATTTTTCCACAAGGTCCTTCAAAAGTATCCCACAAACTTGGTATCATGATCCGAGGCTATACTCTTTGGAAGACCATCTAGCCTCACCACCTCTCTAAAGAACAAGTCAGCGATGTGGACTACATCATGGGTCTTCTGGCATGGAATGAAATGCGCCATCTTTGAAAATATATCAACTACCACAAACACTGAATCATTCCCTCTCTGTGTCCTTGGAAAACCAAGAACAAAGTCCATACTTATATCTTCCCAAGGCCTCTCTGGTATAGGTAAGGGATGACACAACCCTCTATTCTGGATCACTCCCTTAGCCATCTGAAACAACCTACAACTTTGCACAAACTTCCTCACATCCTTTGACAACTGTGGCCAATAATAATGCTCACTGATAATGTCAATAGTCTTATCCTAACCAAAATGTCCTACCATTCTTCCACTGTGCTTCTCCTTTATCATATTCTCCAACATGGAACTCCTTGAAATACATAATTGGCTCCCTTTAAACAACATGTCATCCTAGATTATGAAATCCAACCACCTTGTCTTGTCAACTATAACAGGCTCCTTGCAAGCTTTCCAAGCCTCTAAAAAATTAGGATCCTTAGGGTACAATGTCTTGAGTTCATTGAATCCAACCACTTCAATCTGCATCTCATTCAACAATGTTTTCCTCCTACTTAAGGCATCTGCAACCCTATTCGACCTCCCACTTCTATGTTTTAAAACAAAAGTATAGCTCTTTAAAAATTCTACCCATTTCATATGCCTCTGATTTAATTTTCCCGACAATTTAGGTACTATAATGCTTGATGATCAATAAACAAAACAAACTCCTTTAGAAACACATAATGTCTCCATTTCTTTAATGCTTGACCTATTGCATAAAATTCTTGATCATATACAAAGTACTTTCTCTTTGCATCATTTAAATTTTCACTGAAATAGGCAATGGGCTTACCTTCTTGGCTCAACACTGCTACAATGGCACAACCACTGGCATCACAATCCACCTAAAACACCTTATTAAAATGTAGGAGGGCTAAAACTAGTTGCTCTGTCACTTTCTACTTCAACAGATCAAAACTCTTCACTGCTCCAATGCTCCACTTGAACTCTTTTCTATCCCCTCTCATTATTTCAGTCAAGGGTGCACAAATACTACTGAAATTTCTAATGAACTTTCTGTAAAAACTGGCCATACTATGGAAAGATCTCACCTCAATAGCAGTTCTTGGAGTAGCCCATTCTAGAATAGCCTTCACCTTCTCTTGGTTCGTCTTGAGACCTTTTGCCGAGACAACAAACCCCAAGTACACTAACTCCTTCACAAAACTACACTTCTTTAGATTAATCAACAATTTATCTTCTCTCAACTTTTCAAAGACTCTACAAATATGCACCAAATTCTCACCCAGGGACTTACTAAATATCAAAATAACATCTAAGTAGACAATAACAAAATTCCCTGAAAACTCTTTCAATACCTCATTCATGAGCTACATGAATATGCTCAGTGCATTGGTTAGTCCAAAGGGCATGACTAACCACTCGTACAAGCCCTCTTTGGTCTTGAAGGCAGTCTTCCATTCATCTCCCTCCTGAATCTGGATCTAGTGATATTTGCTCTTCAAGTCAGTCTTTGTGAAGTACTGCACTCCACTCAAACAGTCCATCAAGTCATCCATCCTTGGTAGGGGAAATCTGCATTTGATTGTTATCTTATTTATGGCTCGAGAGTCTATGCACATTCTCCACTCCCCATCCTTCTTTAGTGCTAGTACTGTAAGTACTACACATGGACTTAGACTTCTCGAATCAAACCCTTTCTCAACAACTCCTTAACTTGTCTGTTCAACTCCTCATTTTCTATAGGAGTCATTCTGTGAGCTGCCTTATTTGGAAAACTGGCTCTAGGGATCAAGTCAATCTAATGACTGATCTTCCTCACTGGTGGTAAACACTCTGGCACATTATCAGAAACAATCTCCTAAAACTCACCCAATAACCCAAAAAATTCTACTAGCACATTCCCACTATCCTCTTTATCCATTCTAGGAATCAATGCATAATGCAGACACTCATGCTTCATGCCTTCTAAAAATTTCCTTCCATACATAACAAACCCTAACACTACTACATACCTTTTCTTTGGCCTCCTTTAGGGGTTTTAGCTTATGTCAGACTCCATCCTTCGTCAAGGAATAAGTGTTTTCATGCCATCATGTATAGCTCGCTTGGCGAACTACCATAGCCTCCCCAATAACATGTGACTTGCATCCATGGGGATGATATCACAGAGTACCTCATCACGATAGCTCCCAATTTTGAACTTCACTAGGCACTGCTCATTGACCAAAACTTTGTGATCTTTATGCAGCCAGGCAATCTGATACAAATGTGGATTCCTTTCCCTCTTCAACTTTAGTTTTGCAACCATCTCTTCTGACACCAAATTATTAGTGCTCCCACTTTCAATAATGACATCATAGCATTTTCCTTCACATTTGCACCTTATGCGAAATAGATTCTTCCTCTATTCTAGCTCATTCTCTTCAGTCACCGGGGCTCTTCTCACCACTAGGGCTTCTCCCCTTTCAACATCATCTAAATGCTCAGATTGATCATCCTCATCTGCATATGCAACCCTTCCACAACATTCTGGTCTTTTGTCTATCCTTCCTTGGTGTTGTGGACATTTATAGGCTCGATGCCCTTCTTCACCATACTAGAAACAAGTTCCTCTAAAACCACCTCTTCCAAATCCTTGTCTAGATCTACCTTGTCCTCTACATCTTTGATCACCATTGTTTTGATCACGAGGGTGGTAGAAACTATCACTCCTCTATCCTTGACTGGTACCGACATCAAAAAATTCTTCACATCCTCATTCTAGTTTCCAGAAGATCTTTCACCACCCTTTCTGCTTTGACCTCCTCTTCCATTTTTCTTGTTATCAAACCTTCTGTTCAACTTCTCTTCAACTTTCAGAGCAAACTGGTATGCATCATCAATGATGGTCATTCTGACCAAGCTTAACTCCTCTTGAATACTCGGTTGTAACCCATTAAGATAACGGGATACCTTCTCCTTGTTGCCCTTTGCATGGCCTATTTTGAAGATCATCTTGTGAAAATATTTTGTGTATTCTTTCACAGATCTCCTCCCTTGCTTCAACCCTTGCAATTTCTTCAACAAATCTAACTCATAGTCCACTAGTATAAACTCCTTCTTCAATTTCTCCACCATGCAATCCCAACTACTGATCTTTCCTTTTCCTTTTCAATTTCTCTCCAACTAGACCTCTTTCCACCAAATATTTGAATGGCCCTTCAACTTCATTTTTGCAAACTTAACCTGATCTAGGTCCTCTACTTATTCATACTTGAAATACTCATCTAGCTCATTGATCTAGTCGATCAACTCTTCTGGGTCCAGACTTCTAGAATAACTGGGGACTTCTATTCTAGTTCTTTTTCTGATCTTCAAAATGGCCCTAATCAACCGCATTTGATCTTGATCAATCACTTCTTCCTCCTCTTCTACATTTGAATCTTCCATCTCTTCTTCATCCTCGCTTTCTCCTCTTCTTCCTAGGTTTAACCCTCTTCTCATATGTTCCTGCAATGCATCAATTTGTCTCTGGAGGGCTCTAAAACCCTCGGCCACCAATGGATCTCTTCCACCAGCATTTCTACCACCTCTAGCACCACCACACTTACCAGGCATCACTCTTGGAGGAATCTTGAATATCTCAAAACCACAACCATGATCCTGGTGTGAACTGCCTCACGATCGGCGATCTATCCACATGCTCAAGAAAATCCACTTTGATACCACCTAACGAGGGAGCAAATCTGAGATAGAGAAATAATGTAGACAACCAAAGAACTTTATTATTATTTAGAAATGAAAATCTTACATGCAAAGGATCACAAATCTTCAAGCTCTACAATACATGCAAGCTACAAAAAATTACAAAATACCCCTGTTCACAGCATGCAAACTTTTCCCTAAAAGATTACAAAAATTAGAAAATGCCCCCCATAAATAACTCCTTTTCCCTTTTGGAGCTAAACAAAATTTGAATTATCATATTTTGGCGGTTTGGTGCCACAAATTACAATTTGAAATTTAAAATTTAAAACATTATTTGAAAATCAGCACATTTTGAAAGTTTTCCAACTTCCGAGAGCCATAACTTTTGATCTGGGACTCCATTTTTCAAACCGTTGGAAAGGTCTTAGATTCAATAGTGTGCTTCAATACACTAATTTTGGCAAGTTTTCGGGCCGTTTTAGGGTCGTTTAGTGCCTCACACCAGATCTGGAAGGTTTTCAGGTGCATTTCTGGGAGATTGAAACTATAATATCTTTCAAACCAGGAATGCTTTTGACCTGACTCTTTCACTAATCTTCTTATTTTTCCATTCTGAATCATCCCATATATTTTTTGTTCCCAAACACCTTCAAATTCCAATACATGCTAAAATTAGCAGTTGACTAGAAAAAGCAAAAAAGAAAAACTAAAGTGGGGATTTACATAATGACGAAAAGGGTATCTAGAAATGCAAATACATCTACAAAAGGCTAACCAAAGGAAACATAAATGGAATGCATATTTTTGGGTGATGCAAGATTGCCCTTACACCACTCGATGCTCCTGCATCAAGAAGCCATAGACTGTTGAAGCTCTTATACTATGTAAGGAGAAGTAGATCCTATTTGCAAGAAATCAAGGGAGCTACAACTTGATAGTTAAAGGCAGCCTATATGCATTTTATCGATTTGGGATTCTACCAAGTTGCCAAAGAATCATCTAAATACTGTGATGTCGAAAGAGGAGAATTGGTCAAGAAAATAGAAAAGCTAAAGTTATTAAAATATGCCAATCTAAGTTCAAAAACCAATCACCTATTTGATTCCACCCAAAGGAGTTATCTGGTTAAGTCACCACAAGTCGTAGGCTTGTCATAGGAGATGTTGGAACCACAAACTTAAAAGTCATTGGGATTTATAGATTTAAGAAATGCCAATTGTAAGGAGACAAATAGGATCTCTAAAGGTAAAGGCTTCATAGCCTTTTCAAGTAGCCATTTATAAAAGAAAAGAAAGAAGATGTTGGAACAAAAGCTGAGTAAGAAGTTTGGATCGCCCAATCAAAGTCATTATAATCGATGTGTGCAGCTTCTAAGGGAAATCACTGTTAAAACCCCATATTGGAGAAAGTCACCTATGATCAATGTTTTATTTTTCCATCTGAAGAGATCAAAGGAAATAGATTGTTAAGTTTTCAAAAGGAGAATTGTGGAAGGTGAAGATTAAAGTCACGATTGTCTAGAAGAAGAGATCTGCATAAATAAGAAGGATTGATTTGAGGTTGTCAAAGAAGCTAAAACTTGAAGGAGATTGTGGATCTACAGATAAAGATTGCTAGAAAAGAAGTTGTGGGTTTGTCATGTCTACTTAGTCAAAGCTGAATTCACTAGAGGAGGATTGAATTTTTCCTTTTATTATTTAAAGGTTTGTCCAAGTTTGAAGGGTTTGTAAATCAAATATTTGTAAGCTACTGAAAAGGCTACGTAAAAGAGATCTATTGTGAAGGAAAAAGAATCTGCCAGTGAAAAAAGTTGGTAGCCGTTGAATGGGCTGTAGGTGTAGAAGGAAATGAACTACCACCAAAGCAAGTGGTGAAGTCTAAAGAAACTATCAAATTAAAAGCTATAGAGATCTTGAAGAGATAAAAAATAAGAATCAGTGAAAAGTAGATACATGCGCAATTGTTGTAGGAGATATCATGAAAGGAAGAGTGAAGGCACACAAAGCTACCGAACAAAGGTAAATCGGTATAGCGGAATCATAGTCAAGTGCAAAGGTAAGGTGAGTTAATAATTTTCAATGGGAAAAGTTGGTAAACATGTTAAGAAGGAAAAAGATAATTTGGAGGAAGGAGCGTTGAATGTTAAGCAGTGCAATTTAAAATTGATAACAAATTTAAGGGAGGTGGGAAAGAAAAGATATGAATATTTCTATAAAAAAGATCATTTAGAAAAAGAATTGGAAAATGTTAAAGAAAAGAATGAAGATTTAGAAGAAAGGTTAAAGTTGTTTGATAAAATCAAAAAGAAGAATGAAGATTTGGAGAGAAAAGTAAGGTTGTTAGAAAATGAAAATGCTTTACAGAATGATGAGATATTAAGATTGAATGAAGAAAATAGTCAGTTTGATTAGATGCTAGTAGCCTGTTAAAAGAAAAATGAATGTTTGAAATCAAAGGCATCAATTTGTGATGTCTCATGTAGCACAAAAGATATGTGTTGTTCATTTGATCAATCAATTGGTAGTTGTGATTTAGCTGAAGCTATTCCTGATAAAGAATGTAACTATGAAAATGAAAATGTGTTTGAATGTGCAAATATTGTCAGTTGTTTTGAAAATAATATTGATTTGAAAATCATGAAGAATATGGGATATAAAGGAAAAGGAATAGGAAAGTATGAGCAAGGAATCAAAGAGCCCATTAAGACAATAATGAGACTAAAGTATGTAGGTCTTGGATATGTAATAGGTAAAGAAAATTATGTTACAAGAAGTACAATTTCAAACAAATCAATTCAAAGAATGCAATGTTTGTAGTGTTCCCATTGTAATAGGGAAGGACATAGGAAAGACATGTGTTGGGATCTACATCCATGTAGCATTTGTGGTTTGAAAAACCATTATGAAAAAACATGTTGGAATAAAGAGTGGAAAAATGAAGGTATGAAATAATCCATTTAGATGGATTGTGGATGGAGCTATGAATCAAATTGGAAAACATTACAAGTATGTTGACAAAGTTGTTCAAGTATAATGATTCATATGTGAATAATGATAGAAATTAAGAGAGATTTAAAGGGTTGAGAAATGTGACTAATATTGTCTTGTAAGATATCAAGAAAAATGAAAAACTATTGATAGTGAGTTTGCAGGAAGTGTACTTCTAGATTTTATGTGATATGAAGATCAATTGAAGATGAAGGTGCATGAAGACACCAAGTTCAATCATCATCATAATTAATGATGGGATACAATTGAGTTCTTGTAGAAAAATGTAGTAGCATGAGGAAGAGTACATTTTAGAAATGAAGAAATTAAATTTGAGTTTTGCAGATCAAAAGATTAGTTGACAAGTAAGTTGACAAAACAATTTTCAAATACTATTTCAATGAGTTTTTTTTTTCTTAGTTAACTAGTTATTAATAAGTTACCTTTCAACCAATTAAAAACAATAATTTTTTTTAAAATGAAATAAAATTCAATTTTATAAAGTGAACTTGTAAAATGTTTAATTTTATAAATTATCAAAATTAGTTATTGTGATTATGATTGGTTAAAAAGTTGTGTGTTATTGACAAACTTTTAGGAAAAGTGAAAGTGAACTCTTATTTTTCCTATTTTTTAGAAAACTAAACTATTATCTTGCCTATTTTTAAGAAAACTAAACAAAATGTGAGTTGTAATAAGATATTGACCCAAATAAATAAACCAAAGCTCTACCCACTTGGATTGTATTATATTTATAATTATGATTAAATTTTGATGAGTTTAACTTAAAATATTTTTGACAGAGTATTAAAAGTAGAAACCCAGATTAAATACAAATTATACCACATAAGCCTATTAAATATTTAAGTCTAAAAATATGGAAGCCACCAAGTACTTGATTTCTAATAGGATACGTTTTAATAAATAAAAGTATTTATTTAGAGTTTTAATTTTTGTCAATGAGTTTTTATTTATTTATTTTTATATAATTTTTTTAATTTATTATTTTTTGTAATATTAAATATTATGTGTTTATATGTTTATTTTGTTTGTTTCAAATTTTTATGTATACTCATAATATTTTGAGATGTCTATATTCAAATATCTATTTAGACAGATTCATAAACACAAATAGATTATATTATACATATTGTTATGTTTAAATAATTATTATTTAATTATTTCTTATAATTATATTATATGATCATTTCATTTCATTTAAATTTTATTTAGTATAAAATAATTTTTAAAAAACTATTTAAATTTATAATATCTAATCAATAAATAACAATAAATTTTATATTTATATTATTATCATTTCTTTTTTAATTATATTATATTTTTTTAATTTGTTTGATATTTATAATTTCTTTATAATATTTATAATTTTAATATATAATTAATTTTATATAAGATAATTTATTTTTCTTTAATATAATTAAGATAAAATTAATAATTATTAATATTAATATAAATGTATATAATTATTTTTATTTCATTAAATTAGAATATAGGAATGCATTATGCTACAATTTACATAATTTTAATCAAAAGTAACATTAATATGATATTCTTAATATTAGAATTAACAAAACTAACATTTAATTTTATTCAAATTAACAAAACTTATATTTTTTTTAATTAAATCTCAAATACTTTAATTAAAATACTATAAAGACAAGTACTAGCCACTACATGGCACTTGTTAAAATAGATGTGAATAATCAATGTAAAAGATAATATATGATATTTCAATAAGAATTCTAAACTAAATAATTAATATGATAAATTGAATAATACATTTATTTAATTCAAATAGATTAACATCAAAATTTATATATATATATAATATTGTCAATATATTGTAGTATCAATAGTTTTAAATACTTATTTGAATCAATCATATTGGCTCTACTTGCACAAAGCTTTGGTCAGGAAAATCTTGAGTGTACTCTTTACTCCATGTTGGACACACTCTGTGTGCTGCTCTCCAATACCCATAAACCCACCAAACCACTTCCTTCTTCTTTGAGTCTTCTCCACGTCCATTTCCAAGTCTCACATAAATTCTTTATATAAGCGTCCAAGGATTGTTTCCAAACTATCACACTTTCATAAAGATTTCTTTAATTATTATTTAATAAATTGATGATTTCTTCCTTTTTAAAAGAGTTTTTTTCAATATTCTTCATTAATCTTCATTTAAATCAAAAGAACATATTATCCTTATTTTTTTATCTCCCTTAAATGATTTCACAACTTTATTTTTAATTTAAATAAAAAAATTCACCAAATGACAAGTTTGAAAATTGATACACTTCTTTATTTTTTTCAATATTATTTCTGCACGAGTAGAAATTAGAAATATATTGTTCTTTGTGATTAAATGGATCAACTAGACCTTTTCTATCTGAGCACATTGTCTTTTCGTACGCTTTAACCCGGCTTATAGAATCTCAGCTTCGATCTATTAGATGTATTTCTGTAGATTGATGACTCTAGAAGCCACGTATCATTCGCCAATCACTTTTGGGAGTTTTCTTTTATCTTTGAAGGCTCTGGCTGCAACACGCCTTTGTTTAGTGTCCATTTGCGTCTCTTTGTAGGACATTATGGACAATCATCAAGTCCCTTTTATTCTTATCTCAGTTTTGAATTTCATCATGTCTTTCATCTGTTTGTTATGGTAATGGTCAGCGTATCAACTACGATTTTATCACTTCATTCATAATAGAGAATAAAAAAGATACGCGTAGTTTTTTTCTTGAAACGAAGCTTTCGTTTGGTTCATAATATTACGCTCTGTCATAATTTACAGCATAAGGCTTCCTTTCAGCTCTACTAATATCATATTGTTTTTCGCAGGATTTATTCATGATTTTGCTTATTGATGTTGAGTCTGTGTAACCGGTATAAAATATATAGTGTTATTGTGTATTATGAAGCTCATATCCCTTTTGAATAATATTTTTTCCCTGAGTTAAGAATTCCTTGCAGCCTCAAATCTCAAGCACTACGTTCAGTAGGGTTAAGAACCTTTACAAATTCACCTTTCAGAACCTTCAGTAGGCTAATATGTCAGTTGACATATCTATTAATTTATGATAAACACTTAATTGGTATTTCTTAGTAGACCGATAATATCTAAGTCTTGGAACAACAATCCCTTAAAGTTCCTAGTTTGTTTGAAGGACCCATGCTTCAGCATTCCCATGAGGCCTTTCTTAGAGAAAATTATCCAGCCTCTTGACTTTATCTAACATGAACCTTAAAATATTTTATAGCCCAAGTCCATAGATGGGTCAGTGCTGAGGTGGCGTGATCTTAAACATTAAGAATAGATAAAAATTCAAATGAGTGGTCTATGTTTCAGATATGCCACCTATATCAATCTTTCCAACACCTGCTCTAGATACCAAGCAGCTGATTATAAAATTATCGCTTGCCCATTAATGCCTAACGCATTAGGCAAATTAATTAAAGAAATTCTAGTGAGAGAGAAGAGGTTACATATCCAATCAAATGAGAGAAGAGGTTACATCTTTATAATTTTATTTTTAAACATGTCTTCTTTTCTTTTTTTTAATTAAGAGGTAAACACTTTTGATCTTGAGATATGAATCGGTGAGGTCACAAACATGGGACCTCATCCCCAATTTGAACATTCAACAATTACACCTCTAGTGAGGTTTTAACCTTGATAGGAAGAACAACACCACAACAACTTAACCATCATACCATAAAGATTGTCGACTTTATTTCACATTACCAATCGCTTTATTCCTAAACCGACGTAAAGATTCCTGACCTTTACTTTCAAAAGATGTTCATTGAGAACTTGCAAAGTAAGATACAAGATAAGCTTACCATGATGAAGTTCCCCTCCTTTTTGCACTTGTGTACCACCCTTCATGATTATCAAAATTTGGTTAGTAGTTATGAAACAAAAGCCACCTCTAGCTATCCTGAGAAGTCTGAATCTATAAACCAAAACAATTCTCAACCTTTTAGAAAAATCAATAAAAGCTTCCTTCAATTCACTCCCCCTCAACAAACAAATCAACGTGTCAATACCCAAGTAGTTACTGTAAAAGCAACGATACGCTTTAACTACGGGGACCCCAAAAAGGAAATTCACTCCCTCACCCAATACCCTCCATAACATAATGTCATAACTCTTAGAAAAGAAAATGATTACCTTGCCTCTTTTTAAAATTCCTGATCCTAATAAACCTTTGCCTCTGAAGTTTAAATCAAATTCCTATTATCATTATCATTGACAAAATGGACATGACACAAAACATTATAAGCGTCTTAAACATCTTCTACAAGACCTCATTGATTATGGTCATCTTTCAATTCAAGGTGTTAATGATCAAGGAAATAAGTTTGTTGCCCCTCCCAACCAAAACTTACAAATCTTTACCAATCCTATGCCTAATCGTAACATTTCATTTGTCAAAGCTAGTGAAACTACAAAGAATGATGTGATGAGTTTTAACATGGATGATGACAACAATGATATTGTTCAACAAGATCCCACAGATATCGATGAACAAGGTCCTACAGATGATATGGTTGGATTGATCAAATTCATAGCTCGTAAGGGCTGAAGTAAAAATCCTCTTGACATTGCTTTCTCATCTAAAGATATACTTAAACACCGACCCAATAGTCCTCTTTACATAGCCAACTAAATCTATGATAAGCCCACTAATGGGATATTAATAGATCATGTCTATGGAGAGAATGTGATCATGGAAGAATTCTTACTAGTACATGAGCTTTATCAAGAAACATATGATAAACCCAAAGCATGGATAAGACACATAACGGTTTTTCCTGTCCTACGATGGGATTGATCACCCTTCCTTTACAAATAGGACTGAAAACATTAGATGTATCATTCTCCATCATCTCGACATCAAACCAATTCCATGTGAAGCTTAGTTACCCATTGCTATGCTCCATGGAAATCGTCCCAACAGTATTCCATAAATGCTTAAAGTTTCCCTTTGAAAATGAAATCTTTACCGTGCACCATAGTGGCTTTAATCCTTTGTCCTCCCGAGGGAACTTTTCACTAGATTTCTTTTGACCTAAGCCTACGGAACCTATTAAACCTCAAGAAGACATCTTTTTCAAATCCTATCAAAATTTCAAAGTGAAATTCATAGCAAAACTATCACTTCTAAACATGCCTCAACCTTTGACTGAGCCTACCATCCTTGATGAAACCATGATTGAACTAAAAGACATGCCAAACAACAACGACCAACCTAAGATAGATTCTTCACCAATTTCCTATAAAAGATCAAGAGATAACAAAAGCAAATCCTGTTACACCTCCTAAGATAAAACAAGTTTACAAAGCTAAAGAGAAAGTGGTTGAACAACCTTCCATAGTTCATTTTGTTCCTCTCCTTAGGGAAGAAAAGAAACCTATGGTTGATCAGCCCTCTCCTACACAAATGTAACTTGAAAGTCATACTAAAAGAAATAGATGTGCTAGAGAGAGTAGGAAAAGGTGTCATTTTCTTTCTTGAAGGAAAAATAAAGAAACAAATAAAGAAAATCAAAATCCACACTTGGCTAAAGCAATGCATGATGAATCTCCCCTTTCGCTGAAACAAAAAGATCCTACAACACACCCGCAACAAGAGCGAAACCCTTCTTTGGCCATTATCATTTGACCTCCTATTGTGATTAATTTAGATAACAATGAGGAGATTGCTAAACTTGATGAGCAAGTGCATAATGAATTGAACACATTGTTCCTCTTATATGAGCTTACATGATAACTCTCCTAGGAAGACTACTGAACATGGTAATGATGCTAGTTTCACATTTTCTATTGTCCCTTTGGCTAGTTGTCCACCTTTTGTATATGATGAGCATGATTGGGATGCGAATGACCTGCTAATAGGTTGACTCACATGTGCCTAACTAGTTTTTCACATTGTGTCTTTTTTTCTTTTCTGTGATTGCATGTGCATGATGTGATCCCCCATATTGTTTTGTTTGATGTATCTCTCTCCTTCTCTCTCTTTGTGACATTCCTCTATTTGTTCCTACATTCTTCTTCATGTTGTAAATCTTTTTCCTTTTCCTTTATCTTTTTCATTTGTCTTGTGTTTTCCTTTTGGCGATTACGCAAAGCGTTGAGACATTCATGTCTCTTCCATATTGACCCAAAAGCTTTTCCTATATCTTTTTCACTTGTCTTTTGTTTTCCTTTTGGGGGTGACACAAGGCATCAAGATATTAATGTCTCTTTCATGTTGACCCAAAAGCCTTTTCTTTATCCTTTCTTTTACTTGTGTTTTCCTTTTGGGGATGATGCAAGGCGTCGAGAAATTCATGTCTCTTCCATGTTGACCCAAAAGCTTTTACTTTATCTTTTTCATTTGTTTTGTGTTTTCCTTTTGGGGATGATGCAAGACATCAAGATATTTATGTCTCTTCCATGTTGACTCAAAAGGTTTTTCTTTTTTTTTTTCACTCTTTGTGTGTCATTCTTCTAGTTCTATGAGTATTTGGGGAATGATGATAGTTATGAGCTCTCTAAAAATAGTATAGCAAGAACATATTGACCCTAAATCCATGGATCCCTTGTGTACATTTAGAGTTTCATTTTTAGGTCAATCCCTCTTTCCTTTGCATGACGTGGCTTTATTTCGAAACATATGATTTGGCATAAGGCTTTCCAAATAAGCTCTCATGTCTTCTTTATTGTTAGCATTTATCATTTGCTACTTTAAAGTAATTGCTCATAGTATGGTGTTTAGTAATTTCTTGAAAGTGGGGGCATATATTGGCATTATCCTTTTGCATTTCATGTTTCATGGTGTACTCTTCTTACTTCATGTGACGTTTCTTTCACTTTTTGGTGACTTTGGGTGTGATTTCCTTCAAGAGCGTGATCTTAGCATATTATATTCCTCTTAGTGGCTTGATACAACAAATTGCATCCCCTAAATTGCGAATCTTCTATTCTTTGATTGGTCCTCTGATGGAGACATTAGGCATGATGTTCCCTAAGTTAAGACCTTACATTAACTAAGCAAGACTCCTTTGAACATTTCCTATTTTGCATTTATAATTTCTATTATATGGCCACCTTGCATAACACACTTTGCTTGCCTATAGAGCCATCTTGTTTGTTCATGGTTTTCAAGCACACGAAGTTTTTCTTTCCTCATGAAGCTCGAAGCTCATTGTTGTGTGGTGCCTTATCAAAGTTATCATGAGGTATAACTTTGGACTGGTTGGATGGGAAGCCAAACCAAGGCATGACTTTCCCATAGCCACTTGTTTGTGTGTGCGAGTACATACCCCCTGTGTGTGTATGTCACCTTTTTGCATACTCACCCAGTGGATAGCTTGAAGTTCCATTGCCTCAGAGTGAGCGTGCATTTTTGGAAAATCACCCTAGATATGATTCACATCATGATGGACAAATGGTTGAAGCTTGATCCACTCTTCTTTTGCTTTTTATTTTTATTTTCTCCTTGTCTTTGGCAGTACACTCTTGTGCCTTGTTATTTCTTCTTATATCCTTTTTCATGTGTGTTCTCTTGTTCCTATGTTAGTTTGCTATAGGACCTCAATCCTAGGGGCTTGCACAACCCTCTTCGTTGGCATTTTCCTATCCCACTAACATTGGTACGATTAAACTCCTCTTGATGTGGTTCTATCTACTTTAGTGTGAGTTTGAAGCAAGTTCCTCCTCTCACTAAAGTGGGGGCTAAACGTAGTGTCAAAAAATTTCATCCATGACATTTTCACACTTGTTTGGGCCCTCCTTATAAAATTTGAGCTTGATGTTGCCTTGATTTAGTGTTGTAATGTGTTTAACACATTCACATTAGGTCTTGGGCCCTTGTGAACTAAATAAACCTAGTTGTACCTTATTTTAGGTGTTGTAAAGTGTTGTACCACACTTTCACACTTATCTAGGGTTTTCATTATTAATTGGGCTTCTTTATGCCTTATTTGGCCTTATTTTGCATCCACAAGCCTTAATTAATGTATCTTCCTGTGGATAATCTCAACACATATTTAATGACCAATCAAAAATTAATGTTTTTGGATTGTATGACCTAGATTTAGTGATTAGGAACTCATACACCACCTCAGGCGTATGGGTCCCATCTAAGTTTTAGGTCCTGATCTTGGTTTCACATGAATCTAAGCATTTTTGAAAAATGTGTCCCATAGTTAAGCGTAATGGAACTCATGCACCACTTCTAGCATATGAGTCCCATTTGACCCAAAATTAAATTTAATTCAAATTCTTGATGGGATTTCATCCTCCTAGATCTTATGTCAGTTTGTAGTGTGGTAATTTCAGGAAAGTTGGCATAAACAAGTATAAATTCAAGGTTATTTCACTCATTTTCACTTAGTAAGTTTACTAGTGACCTAGCAACTTGAGTATTCATACATTATAGAAAATTTAAGCATTCAAGAGTATTCAAGGGTTGATTATCAAGTGGTTTGGAGCATTATTCAAGTATCATGCATAATGTCAAAGTCATCATGCATCATGTTTGTTTTTGAGCTAACATTTGTGATGTAAGGTTTTATGATTCAAGCTAACATTCAATTCAAAATATACAACATTTAAGCAAGACTTAGATCTACATCCATTGAAGCCACTTCATAGATGTTTGCAACCTTTTATTGCTAGGGTTTGGTGAGTTGCAGCATTAGATTTTGTTCATCCAACATTCCTTTATCTTATTTGATTTCATTACAAGGTTTGATTACCAAAATGGGGTTTGACCAAGGAAAACCTCTTTCCACTAACAAAAAAATATTTTTCCCTCTCTTTAGTGTGTGATTTGTAGATCTAGATTGAAGACCTTCTAAGGAGCAAGATTGGAAAGAAGTTGTTAAAGTTGAAAATTCATTCAAGTTGTCACCTTACTTACAAGATCATTGAAGAACATCTATAGAGCAAAAATTTCACATTTAGATCTAGAAGACAAGTCAAGAAGGTAGAACATGGATTGGAGAGCAGATTCAAGTCCTTATTTTTTAGAAAGTTCAAACTAGACTGATACACCACTTTTGGTGTATGAGTCCCAGTACAGTGAAATTTATAATTTTCAAGTTCCAGACATATCTTTTCCATATTTATGTTCCTTCCCAAAAACCCTAATCTAGGACTAAATCACCCAGTCTGTTGTATGAGTCATAGTAGGCATTAATTTTAATGTGTATTCAACATTTCAGGTATTCAATCAAGATCTTACATATTTCCAGGTGTACACCCCTGTTCTCTCAGTTTTTAATTCTATTTTTCATCCATTTTTAGGTCATTTAGTGAAGTCTTGCATATCATTAAGTTTCATAATTAGGTCTTGCATCTTGTTAGTCTTTCAAAGCCCTAACTTGGTGGTGAACCCCTCTTTAGTATTAATCAAACCCTAGGACACCCTCTAGCAGATCTCTTTCCCTCACTTCTTCCTTGGATTGAGATCTCTAGGGTTTCCTTGAGTGAAAGTGGAGAAGATTGTTGTTCTATTTCCTAAACCATAGCAATAACAAAATTCAACCTTTCAAATCTAAACAACATGTTACCTAATTCATTGGAACTATTCAAGTTGGGTCCACATCATGGATTCAATAATTGGACTATGAGAATGTGTTTTTGGTGTAGAATCTACCATGAATATGGTCACATGCAATAAAAGTGTTCTAAACTTAAGATCTTTGGTTCTTCTTCTAGTGGGGTTTCTATTAGGATACCTCCTTGATCAGACCCATCAAGGGAGAAAGGAAAAGCCCCTATGTTTGAATAGGAAACTAATGAGGAGGGTTTTTTTTCAATGAAGCCTCACAATAAGGGAAGAGGCAAAAAAAGAACCTTAAGGACATGCAAGATGATGTAAGTTTTAACAATTTTGAGGCCCTAGAAGAATTGGACCATCAAAATATTATCCATGATAAGGTTGTCTCTATTGATACTATCTTTGAGGTGGAATAGTTGGATTCTCATAAGGATAGGAGTGGCAATCTTTGTGTGGAGATGGGTACCATATTGAATCTTGGTCATGTTTGTCATGTCCCCATTTTTTAAGGTAATTTGATTTAATTAATTTAATAAAAGTGACTTGATTTTAAAATATATTATAAAGTCACTTAAATAAAAATAAAAGAATATTCTAGAAGCTTCTGGAGAAATTGGGGCAAAAGAAAAAATAGAGATCTTCAGCTTCATTTTGGGCAGGTAGATCTGTTGTTGTTGTTGATGTTGTTGTTGATGTACATTGTGGAGCCTAGGGTTTCTGCAGTAGTCACAATTGGCCATTGAGAACGAAAACTCTCAATTGGTAGGCAATTTTGAGGGTGTGAAATATCATTTGAATTATTGTAGCTGGGAGGAAGATACTTCAATCTTCCATTTGTGCTTCATTGTATGGGTTTGCAGCAGCTGAGGTATTGTTGCAAATTTAATGGTCTCTGACCAAATTTGGAGATTATCGTTTGTATTCAGCCTATTTGAGGAGATAAGTATTTATTTGCAATAGCTGAGTAATTAAAAGAAAGAAATATTCAATTTCTTTACTAGGTGACTAAGTGAAAGATGAAGATTATTGTAACGAAGATCATAAAGGCCAAATCATGATATTAATCAAAGATTAGCACTTAGCTGAAGTTTGTGGGATAATATTAAATGAATATTGGGCAATCAAGGTAAAGGGGCCATGAAATATTTTGACGGCGCACATATATTTTCTGTTGCTCCGTTGGGCCAAGCCGTCTTCTTCATCCAAGTTTGTGGTTTTTAATTTGGAGCCAATATAGCAATTGTGGAATAAGCTGAAATCATTTTCCTATTTCCTGAGAGTCGTGCTCACTGTCTAACTTATGGCGCTGAATATATTGCATCCTTCTAGGCAATTCGTGGGAATTGGAACTAGTAGAGTCTCCCGGGGGCGCCGTGTATTTTCTAGTGTATGAGGTTCTTGATTGATGGGTGTTGCATTTGGGAGAGTAAGCTTAGACATAGCTGGACATGCACATCCAATATTGGATATTTCTGGACGGAGCCAGCAGACATCAAGGAGTCTAAGGATTGGAAAATCTCAATTGTCTTGGCATCAAAAATTTCACCACTACCTAGGCACCATTTTCAGTGATGAATCTGGGCAAAAATTGGTGGTACTCATCTATCATTCCCATCACTACTTGCACCTGTTCCAAGTTGGCGACAATATCCAGGTCCCACATCATTTGATTAAGTTCCTTTGTATTTTAAATTGTAGTTATTGTAATATACTCATTGAGCCACTGTCAAAAGGACATTAATTTGTATTCACGATTAGTTTAGTTGAAGCTAGCATTGTACTAAATTCATGGAAATTGAAATGATATTTGTATTACTCAACATAGAATGGATGTATAAATCTGAGTCTAATAGTCCATTGCATTGCTTGAAGCGTCATTTGTTGTAAGGCTCTGGCAATTACTTGTTATATCCTTTGGGGATTAGAATTGCTTGGTTGCATGACAAAATGTCTTATGGTTGTATTTGAGCATTTGCATGAGTAATATTGCATTGCATTAGATTACCATATTTGGAAGCCTTTACATTCATGATTCTATCATATGCATTAAGATATGTAGACAGAAATTACAAACAGAAAATCAGAACCTGTTGAAAAAATGTCCAAGAGCTAGAGACTAAAATTTATGTCAGATTGAGCAAGGGTCATTACAGTGGTATCAGAGCAGTTTCCTGCCATCCTTTGGGTCAAAAATTATCTTCATTTATGCAACAAAGTGACAGGACCAAGAGATATACAGCTAGAGAAGAAAGAAAACAAACGCAAGACACTTTATCAGCAGCTGTTGCAGCAAGACACAAAGAAATTGGCAGTCCTATGGAGGAAAGAAGAGAGGGAAGTCCTCCTAGAAATGGAAGAGATGACGATAGAGAAGTACTTGATACTTTGAGGGGGCTAAATGGTCAGCAGCAGGTATCTGGGGTACTTTAGCGGCTTGAAAACACTCTACAGCAGTTGATCTTACCTAGGAGGCAGCCCCAAGATCATGAAGATGACAGGAGCATAGCAGGTTCAAGGAGAGTACAAAGAGCATCTTCTCGCACTGCAGATAGACCTACACGACCCACCTTCTTAAGGGAAGAACGTGTAGTAGAAGAAAATGTTGAAGATGTTGAGGAGCCTACCTTCGCTAATGCATATATGGTTGCTCATGATGAATGGCAACTATTGACACTAGGAGCTCAAGAGCTCATGCATTTTGATCATTTTGTGTAAACAAGGATGGACTAATATAGGTCTCGACAGGAGAGGAGACCTAGGAATCAAAATAAGGATCTCAAGTAGGCTACTAATAAGTTTACATTACCTATGTTCAATGGAAGTGGCAAATCTACTGCACAGTCATGGATTTATAAGTTGGATACTTTTTTGGCTCTTTGACCCATGACAGAAGAGGAAGCCATCAAGTATGCTACTTTGCATTTGGAGGGGGCAGCACACAAATGGTGGTATCATGGATTAGTAACACTGCAGCATAATCAAATTACATCATATCAAGAGTTTGTGGATAGACTTCTGGAACGTCTTGATAGGAAGGATCCCGAATCATACTTCAGAGATTTGGCTCAACTCAAGCAAGTTGGGAGTTTGGAGAACTACATTGGAGACTTCCAGAGATTGTCAGTAATGGTTCCCAATATCTCAGAGAGATGACTGGTGGTGTTATTCATGGAGGTCTTATTGGAGCCTATGAGAGGATGGATAAAAGCCTTTGATCCTCCTACTCTTCAAGAGGCCATGAAGAAGGCTAGGAGCATGGAGTTTGCAGCACCAAAGAGCAAGAGCTTGCATAAGGAAATCCCTTCAACAAGCAATGAGACTCCTCAACAATCATACAAGAAAAAGAAATCAGCACCTATGATGGATGAGGAGACACAAGAAGAGTTGAGAAAGAGGAAATTATGCTATTGGTGCAAGGAGCCTTACAACAAGGATCATGATTTCCCTTTGAGGCCTAAGGGCAAGGCAAACTGTTTCATGTGGGCATACTTTGAGGACTCTGATTCTGATGATGGGGATCAACAGGTTGCTTCTGAACTTGATCAGGATGAGAAGACTTTTGCTCCCATGGCGTTTCTTGCCAATGTTCAGGATGAGACTACATTCAGGTTTAGAGGGACAGTTGATGGACAGCATTGCATCGCTATGCTTGATACTAGTGCGACACATAACTTTATTAATGGAGATTTTGTAGCTCGGTGCAGACTTCAGGTTGAGGATTTTGATGGATTCAGAGTTCAAGTTGTAGATGGATATACTCTCACATGCACTAGAAAGGTTGCTAATCTCACCTTGAGATTGAACAACTATGAGTTACATTTAGATTTTTATGTGGTCAACATGGGAGAGATGGACATAGTTTTTGGAATGAAGTGGCTCCAGGACTTGGGAGTATTTACCCTCGATGTACCTAAGATGGAAATGTCTTTTGAGGTTGATGGTAGGATGCATGTATTGAGGGGTATTATGGATGGAGGCTTGCATTCTATCAGAGGGCTGGATAGTAAGAGAAAGAAGAAGGTGATCCAGGAGAAACATGAGATGATTCTCAATCCATTGTTCGAGGTGGAAGCCACTTGGTCATATGACAATCCACTCTATGGTTTGGATGAAGATAGCTCTCTTGATTTCAGTCTTGAGATAAGCATTGATGATAGTATTTGTGATCCTACTAGTGAATCGGGATTGCAAACGAGACTCACAAAGGAGATTTCAGAGGTGTACATGGTGAGGATTGCTTACAGCTTCATTTTTTATTTTAATGTACGTGACCTAATCAGGATGTACAATTCATGGGCGGATGTGATGGATAGTTTGGATGATAGTTTATCTTGTATGAAGTTTGGAGGCAAGGATAATCAGCCTCTTGGCCTGCTTCCACTTGAGGCTTATACTTCTGCAGCACTTGGTGATGGTATTGAGTTGGTACGACAGTTTCAGTCTGAGCAAATGTTGTAGGGATTGTTTGGTAATGATAGGGACATTATGCAGTTCTTCTTGTGGGACCCAGGTGGTCAATTGCTTGAGGACAAGTAATTTCAGGAGGGAAAACTGTAATGTCCCTATTTTTGAAGGTAATTTGATTTAATTAATTTAATAAAAGTGACTTGATTTTAAAATATATTATAAAGCCACTTAAATAAAAATAAAAGAATATTCTAGAAGCTTCTGGAGAAATTGGGGAAAAAGAATAAATAGAGATCTTGGGCTTCATTCTGGGCAAGCAGATCTGTTGTTGTTGATGTTGTTGTTGATGTGCATTGTGGAGCCTAGGGTTTCTGCAGTAGTCATAATTGGCCATTGAGAATGAAAACTCTCAATTGGTAGGAAATTTTAAGGGTGTGAAATATCATCTGAATTATTGCAGCTGGGAGGAGGATACTTCAATCTTCCATTTGTGCTTCATTGTAGGGGTTTGCAGCAGCTGAGGTATTGTTGCAAATTTAATGGTCTCTGACCAAATTTGGAGATTATCATTTGTATTCAGCCTATTTGAGGAGCTAAGTATTTATTTGCAATAGCTGAGTAATTAAAAGAAAGAAATATTCAATTTCTTTACTGGGCGACTAAGTGAAAGATGAAGATTATTCTGACGAAGATCATAAAGGCCAAATCATGATATTAATCAAAGATTAGCACTTAGCTAAAGTTCGTGGGATAATATTAAATGAAGATTGGGTGATCAAGGTAAAGGGGCCATGAAATATTTTGACGGCGCACATATATTTTCTATTGCTCCATTGGGCCAAGTCGTCTTCTTCATCCAAGTTCATGGTTTTTAATTTGGAGCCAATATAGCAATTGTGGAATAAGTTGAAATCATTTTCCTATTTCCTGAGAGTCGTGCTCACTGTAAAACTTTTGGCGTTGAATATATTGCATCCTTCTAGATAATTCATGGGAACTTGAACTAGTAGAGACTCTCGAGGGCGCCGTGTATTTTCTGGTGTATGAGGTTCTTGATTGTTGGGCACTGCATTTGAGAGAGTAAGCTCAGACGCAGCTGGACACGCACATCCAATATTGGATATTTCTGGACGCAGCCAGCAGACATCAGGGAGTCTGAGGATTGGAAAATCTCAATTGTCTTGGCATCAGAAATTTCACCACTGCCTGGGCGCCATTTTCAGTGATGAATCTAGGCAGAAATCAGTGGTACTCATCTCTCATTCCCATCGCTACTTGCACCTGTTCCAAGTTGGCGACAATATCCAGGTTCCACATCATTCGATTAAGTTCCTCTGTATTTTAAATTGTAGTTATTATAATATACTCATTGAGCCACTGACAAAAGGACATTAATCTGTATTCACAATCAGTTTAGTTGAAGCTGGCATTGTACTGAATTCATGGAAATTGAAATGATATTTGTATTACTCAACATAGAATGGATGTATAAATCTGAGTCTAGTAGTCCATTGCATTGCTTGAAGCATCATTTCTTGTAAGGCTCTAGCAGTTACTTGTTATATCCTTTAGGGATTAGAATTGCTTGGTTGCATGACAAAATGTCTTATGGTTGTATTTGAGCATTTGTATGAGTAATATTGCATTGCATTAGATTACCATAGTTGGAAGCCTTTACATTCATGATTCTATCATATACATTAAGATACAGACAAAAATCACAAACAAAAAATTAGAACCTGTTGTCAAAATGTCCAAGAGCTAGAGACTGAAATTTATGTCAGATTGAGCAAGGGTCATTACAATGTCCCTAAATCTTCTCTTTTAACAATCATTCCAGTTGGGTAGAGGTGAATTCTATCCCATCTATTGACCATATGGACACATAATCTTTGGCTACATATTAGGATTTTAGTAAGGGTCCCCTGGTTTCTTCATCTTTGGGACTCCACAAGAAAAATTTCAAGAAAGGGAGCTTAGAGAAGCCTTCCAAGGCTAGGATGAAGAAAGATCAAGTTAATGGGTTAGAATTTGGTGGAGTCAGGCTCTATTAAACCTCTTGATTCCCATTTTTATAAACCAAGCCATAAATGATTGTTCTCTCTTGGAATGTGATGGGTTTGAACAACATCCCTTAACAAAAGGTTGTTCAACAAATGATTAAGGCTTATTCCCCTTATGTTGTTTTTATTCAAGAAATTGTTGTCTATGGAGGGTATGGGTAAGGTTTCCTCTGAGATTTTTTGACATGGTCAATGTCAATGTATTGTTGGATAGGGCAGTGCTAATGGGATTGTATGTCTCTCAAGCAAGTGAAAGATTTTCCCCTTGTGGTGGATTGTAGGTAGATTTTCTATATCTATGGTTGCTTCAACCTTTGAATCTAGAGAAATCATGTTGTTTTCTAATTTCTACACTTTTATTGACCTATTTGGTAAGGCTCATTTGTGGGATCATCATATAAGATATGTGAGATCCCTAGCTCCTTCTTTTCCCTGGGTTGTGGCTAGGGATTTTAATTCTATTCTCAATCTTGATGAGAAGAGGGGTGATTTGGATTGTTTGGAGCCATCTTCATTAGTTTTTAATTATAATATAATCCAACTGAATTTGACTGATATAAATCCTCTCAATTTTTTGTTCACTTGGAGTAATACTAGGTGTGTTGTGGACTCTATCTCAAAAAGGCTAGACAAGTTTTTGGTTTCCAACTTTTGGTTAAGTAATAAGTGGATTTCCAATTTTGAAAACCTTGAATGGCATGGTTTCAATCACTAGCCCATAAAATTCTCTACGCATAGTTCACAAAGTGCCAAGAACCCTTCTTTCAAATTTTAGTTAATGTGGCTATGGGAGCCTTCCCCGCAAGACCTATTTAAGGTTTGGTGGTCTGATGGTTTTCCTTCACATGGGATAGCCATGTACACCTTTGATAAAAGTATCCATTTTTAAAATTGTTTGCTAAAGAGGTGGAGCATGGAATGCTTTGGGAATGTCTTTAAGTAAAAATCTACATCTCAAAATTGGTTGGATATCATTTCTAGGCAGAATAGAGACCAAAGTATCACTCGGGTGTCCCTTAAGGATAAATTCCAGATGCTTTGGAGAAGCTGTTTGAATGGGAACTACAGGAGGATTTATTTTGGAAACAAAAATCAAGGATTCATTGGCTCAAGAGGGAGACAGAGATACTTCTTCAACTTTGTCAAATCTAGGGGACAAGGGAAGTTAATCTCTTCTATTATGTCTTCTTAGGAGCTCATTTATCTTCTTTCCATGATATCACTTAGGAGGCCACTCGGTATTTCTCTTCTTTATTCTTGGAGTACACTCTTGAGGAATTGGAGGAAGTGAATCGGATTTTGGCTTGTATTCCCTCTGTGGTTTCCTATGAAGCTAATGTTGAACTTAATCAGTCAATTTCTCTTGAT
Organism: Sequoia sempervirens; assembly: GCA_007258455.2. NCBI lineage: Eukaryota > Viridiplantae > Streptophyta > Pinopsida > Cupressales > Cupressaceae > Sequoia > Sequoia sempervirens. Next base: position 231,420,617 of record VDFB02271358.1, read on the forward strand.
GAGTTAGAGGAGGTTGTTTTTACCATGAAAAAAGGTAAGGCCCTTGGCCTAGATGGGTTTCCTGCTAGATGGGAGAATATCAAATGAGATCTTTTTGAGGTGGTGTAGGAATCATAGGATAGTAATCAAATGTTGAAAGCTATGAACTCCACTTTCCTGGCTCTTATTACCAAATGTGAGTGTACTAACTCTTTTGATCTTTTTTGATCAATTTCTCTTTGTAATGACATATCAAAGTTGATTGCAAAAAGATTGAAGTCCTGGCTTATTAATATTATCTCTGAGGAGCAAAAATTTTTGTGGCTGGTAGATATATCTAGGATGGTGTTGTGATTGCAGATGAGGCTATCCACTCCATGTAGAGGTTTCCAAAGACAAGGCCATGTTTATCAAATTGGACATGGCTAAGGGTTATGATCGGGTCATGTGGTCCTTTCTTCATAAGATTCTTTGTGTGTTTGATTTTTTTGAGGACTAAATTAATTGGGTGATGAGTTGTGTCGTGTTGGTATCATATTCTATGTTGATTAATGGTATGCCTTCTTTGTTTGGTGCTTCTAGGGGCCTTAGGTAGGGTGACCACTTGTCTCCTTATTTCTTCATTATTATGGCTAATGGTTTGGGAAGACTTCTTAAAGCCCATTTGAGTAAGAGGCTTATTCATGGATGGCCTTGGGTTGAAGGTTTGGCTCCTCAGGCCCATCTTCAATTTATGGATGATACAACACTTTTCAGCATGGTTAGAATTAGGGAAGAAAAAAACTTTAGGCAAGCCCTAGAAATTTATGTTGCTACTTCGGGTCAGAAGATTATTGAAGGGTAATCATTGATCTTTTTCTTCAACACTCCTCTGCTTATTCAATCCAGTATTTCGTGTATTCTCAAAGTTCATATTGGTAATCTTCCTTTTGTTTATTTAGGTGTTCCCCTCTCTATGTTCCCATTGCCAAGAAGGACTTGGAAACATATTCTGGATAAGTTTAGGGGTTATGATAATCACTGTACTTGTTGGTGGTTGTCCTTTACTGGGAGGATTATGCTCCTAAAGGTTGTGGTCTAGGTGCTTCCCTTCTATAGGTGTATGGTTCAAGTTGCTCTTGTGGGCTTCATTAGAGAGCTTAATGTGCTATCTAAGAAGTTTATTTGGTCTGATAATTTGGACTCCAATAAGTGGATTTTGGTTAAGTGGGACTCTATCTATTGGCTTATTCAGCAAGGGGGGTTGGGTCTTTGGTAGGAAGCTATTACTAGTTAGGCTTTAGTTGCCAAGCTTTAATAGCGATGGTGTACTAGTCTGGAACAAATTTGGGCCAAAATCCTCAAAGCTAAATATATGAGAGGTGTTGTAAATAAGGAAATTGCTCAATTCTCTTTGGATTGTAAGGGGTCTATGATTTGGGATACTCTCAAAAGAGGTGCTAGCCTGATCACATATGGCCTATTTTGGATTTGTCACAAGGGAGATGATACTTTTTTTTGGCTCGATTCCTTGGATGGTTAGCCCCCATTATTCACCTCTCATCCTCATCTGTGGAATTTGAGCTTACATTTTTTGGATGCTAGATGGTCGAAAGTTAGTGATTTCAAAGCTATGGAGCATTTGGGTCAAGTGGAGGTGCTTAGATGAAAAGGGTATCACCTATAGCCTCTTGGGGTTCAGTTGAGGATCATGTTGAGCTAGTTAAGATTTCAGCAAAGAGAGTTTGTTGCTCTTTATAGAAAAGGGATTTCTTCGCCTAGGCCCCGAATCCTAAAGGGGTTTATTCTGTGATTGTTTGGTATCATGAATTAGAAAGAAGGAAGTAGAGGGAGCACGAAGCCCCTTTGTTGAAATATGCGTTGAATAAGTTTGCATGGCCTAAGTACAACTTCGTCCTTTTGTTAATGGCTCATAATAGATTTCTTACTCGGGAAAATCTTTTGAAGAGGGTTTTTCAAGGGCCATCCATATGCTTTCAATGTGATGGTAGAGAGGAGTCTTCTTCATATATTTTCTTTTAATTCTCATTCTCCCAATCTATTTGGCATTTATGGTGGGTGATTTGGAGGCACACCTATGTGCATGCCCTATCCCTTATTTATTTTTGGATGACTTTGGGAAGACCCCTTGCTATATTTTTCCCTCTCCAAATTGTGTGGACTATTGGACCTTCATAGATTCTTTGGCAGATTTTGTTGGAGTAGAACCATAGGATTTTCCAAGATAAAAAGTTGGTGGTTGCCCAATTTTTGCAACATATTCTTGGTATGCTTCAAGAGACTATTTTAGCTAAATGTGATGTTGGTGCTCCTCTAAATGTTGAGAAGGCTATGGTGTTTCTAGGTTTGGGTCTAAATGGTCGTAGTTATAGGAAGGCTTGTTCCATTCAAAGAAGAAATCCCAACAGGAAGATTCAAAGAGAAGGTAGATGGTCTCCACCTCCTACTGGGATTTTGAAAATTAGTACTGATGGCTCTTCTAAGGGAAATCTAGGTTATGCCAGTGTGGGAGGTTTGGGGAGAAATAGTTCTGGGGCTATCCTTTTCTTCTTCTCCAAGTATCATGGTATCTAGACTAATAACCTCACAAAGGCTTTGGCTATTCTTCTTGCCCTATAAAAATCCTATGCTCTTAGATGGTGTAAGATCATTTGTGAATTAGATTCAATAATCATGATTAATTTATTAAATAGGTAGAACATTGATGGGGTGAACTGGAAATTGTCTTCAACTGTGTTGCAAATTCACCAATTATGTAGTTTTCTTAAGATGGTGTCCTTTATTCATATTCCTAGGGGCTAGAGCAATGTGGATGATTGTCTATCTAAATGGACTTTAGATTTTAGGGATGATTGGGAGCAACTTCCCAGTGATTATGTTCATAAATTGCGAATATGATTCATGAGGATATGCACAGTCCTTGATTGGGTACTAGTTTTCTTGGTTGGGTGGGTTGGTGTTCACTGGTCTTTGGTGGCTATATGTGCTTTTGCGGCTCTAGATTACTCTATTATTGTTGGTTGTATTCTTGGACTTTCAAAAATAGGTTCAAATAAATTATTTTTTAAATTAGAACTACTGGAATAATAAATTACTATGATATCTCTATTAGGATTCAATCATGTAGTTTTTCAAGTCAAACACATTGATCCATGTTTCATGAGTAGTGGTTCACAAGAACCCATCTCTCATGACAATGGGTTTGACTCAAAAAACTACATGGTTGAATCCTGATAGCAATATCATATTTTGGCAGATTGTCGAAAATACCTCCTTATAATGAATGATCACAAAACTAAAATAAAAAGTTACATAATAAAGTAAAAAATGAAGATAAAATAAAATCTAATAAAGTTGATAGATGGAGCGACCAAAGGTTGGTGCAGAGAAAGCAAGCAAGGATGGTAGGCATGGACAATTCACAATGGAAGGTGAAGGTTGCACAACAAGGGGGCTGCAAGAATATGACACCAACATAGTGGTGGACATAACAGAGTTTGTTGAAATGGATGTTAGGCATCTCGATCAGAAGGCAATTATTGGTATGTTTTAGGGGAAGAGATTCTCAAGAAAAAAATTGGAAATTGGGTACTTGATAATTGGCACTTGGATCTTGATCTAAATTTTATGCCAAAAGGATTCTTTGTAGCTTTCTTTTGAAATGAAATGGAAAGAGACAAGATACTATAGGTGAAAAAATGGAAATTTGGTTCCTCATACACGTTCCTAAAAAAGTGGGAAAGAATTTTTAATCTGCTAAAATTCAATCCGCAAAATGGATCCATGTGGATCCGTCTTTACAACCTTCCCTATGAGTACTAGTTAAGAACTCTGTAAATGAGGTTGTAAGAGCTATTTTAGAATTTGATAAAAACCTAGAACATGGTACCATCTATGACATTGTTGATGCTAAGAAAGCAAGGAAAAACAAGAAACTTAAGGCTACTATAAATCTATATACGACATTCATTTTTTTTAGACTACAAGAATTGGAACTAGGTAGCCGCCACCTATAAACTATAGTGCACTTGTTAAACTTTTTTCACATGATTGGTGACGTTGGCGCGAAATGCCCTTTAGTACGACAGGGACAGCGGGAAGACTAGACCTCTTGACCTCTTGCTTACAACAGTATGCTTTAGACAATCGAGCTATGCCCACCACCCCTATATAGGACATGCTTCTATAAGAGGGATTTGCAACCTTTTGTAGAGTATGTCATAAAGAATTTTTTTTTTTAAATGAAGGGGAAGTTGATAGTTTGACTAAATTGGCCATGGACCTAATCACTTTGTATACAAGAAAAACTGATTAGGATGTAATTTCATAATGGTAGTACCTCTGTAATATTTTTTATTTTTAATAAAAGAGTGCTATCCTCTTTGGTAGCAATTTGCCCAAAAAAATATCATGTCATGATTGTGTACATGGAAATCAAAATATAACCAACATATATTTAAAAAGAAAACTAAAAACCTAATATATTAAACAATATTTTTAAATACTTTTAAATAAATATTTAATAATAAACATAAAATATAAATATATAAAAAAAATGATAAATTAAGAGTTTTTTAATAATAAAAATTAAATTTCGTATTAAATAATTATTTTTTAATAAATAGTCGAGCTTCTCAATTCCAGAGTCACAGCTTCCTACCTGTACGCACCGACTGGGAAATTTCTAAATCTTTCTAAATTTTCATCTGCACCCACACTCGGTCAAGAATTAGGGTTTTGTATTTTGAATAAAACTTCGACTCCAGTAGCTTTGATTTCGATTGAAGAAGATATTAAATATGATGAAGTAGAATGCAGCAGTTTGAAGCATTCTTGTAATTTATATTTCTAGAGGAAAAAATGTTGTGACTGACCAAATTCAATTTCTTTACACGAAAGAGACCTTAGCAAATAACAATCTCTAAATTTGCTTTTAGTCCTTCTTTTAAACCCAGGGTAGAATTTCCTATATCATATATTGAAGTTAAATGAATCTTTTACATTATAAGTAAAACTGGCATGGCATCTCCGATGGCTAGGGTGTTGGGATCTTCAAAAGATTTCAAGAATTCTTTTTAGAAACTGGCAATGGATTTTTAACAGTTCGAGGGAAATTTATCTAAACAAAATAATGATAAAAATAAAATAAAAAATCTAATAAAATAATTTTTAAATGAAAATAAAATCTATATAAAATAATTCTAATCATTTTAAAATCTATTTGTTTTGGGTCAAATTTTATAAAATTTGGTAAAGCTAGGCGATTGCTGTGACAAATGCAGTAGGGGACGGCGTACATTCGTTACGAGCTCTATGGAAAGAAATTCAAGCTGCCTGGCTTGGATTTGCGCCTCACGTTTGAGTGTAAAGGTGAAATGAAGGACTAACTCATTTAGCACGGCTCCTGTCTAAGTAATTTCGAAGGCATCAATCGAATTCACCGCCCAGGCTTTAATAAAACAAACGCTGACAAGTAAGACATTTTACGATGACAAAAGGCACGCCGACGTTTCGTAGAGCCGGGACAGATACGTCGCGGCAATTTCTGCGCTTTTTTAAATCAATAAGAAACACGAAAGATGTTGATTTCTTGGACGATCGCCTCTGAGCTGACGCGACAGGGACGCGGTTGTAAAATTATTTTTGTATATGGAAAGATGTTTATCCAGTCAAAATCAGAAAGTTTCAAATTCATATTAAAAATTTAATGTCTTTTTCAAAAAATGAAAATAAAATAATTTGTTTAAACAATACTATTTAAGTTTTGACTTATTTGTGTGATTCATGTTAAATCATTCTAATACGTAGATCTATTAAAAAATTAAATTTTTTTTCAGATGAACCTCTGAGATGATGTTTAAACAAAAGACACCTATTTCTGACTGTTTTAATAAAAAGATTTGGGAGTCCCTGAGAAGGCTCTTGGTAGTAGCAAACGATCTGTTGGCTCTGGTTAGTCTTCTTCATCTACAATTTTTAAAAGCTTTCCAAATTAATTTTCATGTTTAGCTTAGGCCTTACCCCTGTGTTTTGAGTGTATGTAAAAGATTTTTGTGATTGTAAATCCCAACGTAATAGCCAATGATGGCAGTTTCGCCTCTTGTTCTTCTATTTGCACTGGATAATTAATGTTGGCCTTCAACAAGAGAAAATGGAAGGAAAAGATAAGTGACAGCTCTATTTTCATTTCACCTGGACACTCAAGGGTCATGCTTCATTCTCTGCAATCAATTAATTGTACGCATTTATATTTTCCTTTATGCTTGAGCGATTTTATTGTTGAAAGAACTAAAACCAAGATGATAAAAGTTCGAATCCGGTTCTTCTTCTAGTTGAGGTAAAATAGAAAAGGTTGGTTACACCATTTTTTGGTACGGGGTAATAAAAACAAATTGAAATGAAGAACGTTAATATATGGGCAGAATCAGAAAATATTGAGCTACGAAAAAGACAAAAGATTACATTCGTCGGTATGAGCTAAACAAAAATATATTGAAAAATTACACCCAAAAGTCTCTACAAGATGCAGCGAACAGCGTTATATCAGTTTTCAATAAGAATCCATCGGTTGGAATAATCCGAGGTGGGTTTAATACTCACTGAAATACAGTCTAATAATTATTTGAAGGAAGCTTTACACCTTTTGAAAGGAGGCCTGACAAAGCACATAATGGAGGATTTTATCACCTTAGAAAAGCATTCTTCCCTCTTCTCACTTCAGGGAAAGGAGTGGCCTAGCAGAGTTAATTGGCCTACAATTTTTGTCGTACAAATTAAAAAAATATGGGTGGATACCAATCAAGTAAATACGTATTTTTCGAACCTCAACTTTTTTTCTAGAACACGTAATCTCTATTTCAATATATGTGTTAGTTTGTGAAGCTTGATTATACTTTGATGTTAAATTTTAGTGACTTTTTTACTCACGATTTCTTTTCAAAATAATTAGTAGGGGAGTGTAAGGGGAGCGAAGTTCCTTTTACATGGTCGGAGGGAACCATGTCCTAATAGGGGCTTGTGGGGGAGCCCATGGTAGGCGTTGAGAACAACACTCCCTATTGTACAGACCATTGTCATTGCACCAAAAGACTAACAACCCGTGACCTAAGCTCTGATAGTGACTGTTGCACAAACGGTTGTCATTGCACCAAAAGATTGACCTATTAATGCCCGATACAACCACCAGAGTTAATGAATCTACAAGAGGCAGTTAAGCCATGCCATGAACCTGAGTGTTGTGTTGCATAGCACAAGGAGACCAGGGACGCACACCTAACAACACCCCCAATAAGGACTATTGGGGGCAGTGCCTCCAAAGAAAATTTTTCTTAATTTTTAACAAAGGAATTTGTAAAAAAATCAGTTGAAAAATATTTTTTGTAACTATCCAAAAATGAACAATTTTCTTGTTGCAAAAGTGAATAGTCACGTGTTGAAGGAACAGTTACTTGTAGCAACATGTGGGTTGAGTTTGCAAAGATTTGGAGGTCACAGTTTTACATTGAGAACACACAACAATGTGGAGTGTGTTGACTAGATTGTAGGCATGGGAAATTAAAGCTACA